>CM060885.1:3035000-3465000 GCA_030762935.1 Hymenopus coronatus | reverse complement strand
GATATATCATTCATAACTGTAATTTGAATGTAAAAAATATTATGAAGAGTTAAAACCCTGATATTCATTTATATACACCCTGTATAATAAAATAAAAACAAGGAAAAAATTACCACTATTAAAAAGACTGGCAGACAAGAAATGGGGAAGCACTACACAAACTTTAAACAATTTTTACAAGATGTATATTAAACCAACATTTAAATATTGTGAAGAGATACTATTAACTGCAAATATAGGAAAACTTAATATTCTACAAAATAAATTTCTTCGCCTAGTAACTGGAGCTGTTAAAACTACCCCAGTACTTGCTTTACAAATTTTAGCAAATAATCCAAGACTGGAACTTGACGTTGAACAAGCAGCCATCTTACAATATGAAAAATTAATCAGACTACCTTTTAATGACTGGGAAAATAGAAAACCAGAAGTAAACCTAAAAACTCAACAAAGTTTCCTTAATAAAGTCAAAAAAGTCAAACATAGATTAAAACTTCCTTACTTAAAAGAAAACATACAAAACCTGTTAGAACTATTTGATATTGAACACTATCTACACTTAGCTGAAGAATTTACAAAATCTGGAATCTCTCCGTGTGTTCTGAAACAAGTGACACTAGAAATAATAAATTTAAGATACCCTACCAATGAATGGCTACATGTTTATAGTGACGGTTCTAGCTTACCAAATAATAGTGGTACTGGCGCAAGTGCAATATGCCCTCTCTTCTCTTTCTTCAAAAAATTAGGTTTAAATACTACAAATTTTGACAGAGAGATTTTGGCAATACCTCTGAGCTTACAAAACCTGCCAATCATATAAATAAACTTGAAAGAGTTGTAATATTATCTGACTCTAAAGCAGCTATTATATCCATAACATCTGATGTAATACCTAATAACTTAAATATTGCAGAATGCCGCAAAATCATAAAACAACTAATGAATTTAAATAAAAGATTAATACTTCAATGGATACCAGCACATTGTGGAATACAGGGTAATGAAACAGCTGACTTTCTAGCCAAGAAAGATAGTAAAATTACATCAAATTCCTCTGATCCAATAAGTTATCATTCTATCAAAAGAATCATTACATCAACATATAATAACAAAATTAAAGAATATAATGTATTACAAACAAAAGGAAAACCATGGGAAAATTTATGTAATAACACGACCAGAATCACTACATTACCAAGAAAATCCTCTGTAGCAGCTTTTAGACTCCTAACAGGCCATGACTGTCTCAAGATTGGTATAGTGAGATCTCCTCTTTGTCCTTTCTGTACACTTAAAGAGGATACGGATGGAAACCATCTACTGCACTGCCCAACCATGAGACGACATGATAGTATGACATCAAAATACTGGAATGCAAGAGAGTGAATGGTGATAGGTGGCGTGAATGCCTTCCATAAAGAGAATTTTCTTGTTCCTTATTGATCAGTGAAATACCTAAAAGAAATGCTATTGAACTGTCAAGTTTATAACAGAAAAATGTTAAATATAGTGCTAAATACCAGACCTGCAATCTCAGGAAGTTCATGGAACTGGTATAAGAAAATAAGAGATTCAAAAATGTACAAGCATCCCAGAAGTAGAGAAAATGTCAAACCATATTGACTGTTGACTTTTGAATATTAAGGTAAAATATTTCCTTGTAATACAATCTCACATCTGTTTGCTAATCCAAAGGAAAGAAACAGATTGACAATGGAGTCTATTGGATGTATACTTCTTGCCAAGCATAATTTCTGATACATTCCTTCCAAAGATTTTCATTCTTGCTCTTCAACACTTGGTGGAGAAAATATGATAAAAAAAGTGCAACAAAAACGAATAGCAACTGAAAATATTAATTTTTGCATGTACCTAATAAACTACTCTAGTCCGTTATTTGTTAGAGCATCTTTGTTATAGTACACAAGCTTTTAGTTGCCATTTTTTTATTGTCTCTGTCTAATGTGACTGTGAAAAACACCTTAGATTTCTTTACTTTAGAAGGGCAGTTCATTTTCAAGCTCTATTATGTTCCAAAATTATCTATAAGAAGGTGTGAGTGGTGTTGCAACTGTTACAAGTGAAGTGGAAGAACAGACAGATCAACAAGGATCATTCGCCATTGCTGTCTCTGCCCTGCTTGCTTCATCATAAAATAGGGAGGCTTAGAAAGAAAGAGATAATGTGTATTTTCTTCTTTTTCTAATAACCAAGGGCCAACTTACAGCTCATGGATTATAATACCTGCAAAAACACCTCTTTTCTTAAATAATACCTGAAAACTTGTGTTTCCCTTTTATTAATGTAGTAAAGTTATAGATATGAATAAATGAGTACCTAATGCATGCACAGTAAAAATAGAAACCTTGTACAAAAAAAAGTTTTTATTAATATAATTAAAGCAACAGTAAAACTTTATAGGAATTTTCCTTTTTTACTTTCTCTATACGTACTACATAGAGTATAGAGAAGGTATTGCACTCCACCAAAATATTTGATACCGAGATTTCACCGGAAATATATGTTTTAGGGTCCTCTGTACCCAAAAAAAAGTATTTTCAGAAAATGGTCCATGTGTGTGTGTGTGTGTGTATGTGTGTGTGTGTGTGTGTGTGTGTGTGTGTGTGTGTGTGTGTGTCCGTGTGTCAGTGTGTCCATGTGTCCATGTGTCTGTGAACACAATAACTCAAAAACGAAAAGTCAGTAAAATAGCAAACTTGGTATTTAAGTTTAGTATCTTCCAGGGATGCAACACAAATATTTTGAGAAAAATCCCCCCACCCTTTACATGGAACTTTTTTCGAAAATTTTGATTTTCTAAAAAATAGCTGTAATAATTTTGATTTAAGTATCGTATATCGAAGATATTTACCTGAAAAATAAAATGTATATTTTGAATTTTCTGAGAATAGCCTCTGAAGACTAGTTTATTCTGGGTCAATTTTACGGAATTTTGCATAACTGCTAAGCCATTAGAGATGGACAAAAGCTTACCACACAACAAATGTAGAGCACTTTAAAACACACAATTTATGTTATATACATTTTTTTTGTGGAGTTGATTGTTTTTGGTTTCAGCTATAAAAAACTTGTACTTTTCTCATACAGGACTTTGTTACCCCGTGTCCTACAAACAAACGAACTTCAGTCACATAGCAACTAGCTTTTGATATCACTTTAGCCTATAGGTACCCCCTTATTTTGCTTCCATGTACTAACAACGAAGCAAGTAGGATAAGACTATTTCTGCTAATTTTTTCTCAATTAGATGAAGTCAATAGAATAATTTGTAGCAGAGGTGTAGAGAAAGTCATGTGAGGAACACATCAGATTTTTACTTTCTCTATACGTACTATGTACATAAAGTATAGAGAAGGTTTTGCACTGCACCCAAAAATTTGATACCGAGATTTCACCAGAAATATATGTTTTAAGGTCCCCTGTATTAAAAAAAAGCATTTTCAGAAAAAGGTCCTTTGTGTGTGTTGTGTGTTGTGTGTTGTGTGTTGTGTGTGTGTGTGTGTGTGTGTGTGTGTGAACATTATAACTCAAATACGAAAAGCCGGTAAAACATCAAAATTGGTATTTAAGTTTAATATCTTCCAGGGATGCGACACAAAGATTTTGAACAAGATCCCCCACCCCCAAATACCCTTTACATTGAACTTTTTTCAAAAATTTTGATTTTTCTTAAAAATGGCTCTAACAATTTTGATTAAAATATTTTATGTTAAAAATATTTACCTGACAAATAAAATGTATATCTTCAATTTTCTGGGGATAGCCTCTGAAGCTTACTTTATTCTGGATGAAATTTACGGATTCAAAATCTTCTCGGGCTTCTAGCCAGGTAAAAACTTGGCTTGACACCAACGTTTCGAAGAAGTACATCTTCCTCGTCTTCAGGGTGAAGATGTACTTCTTCGAAACGTTGGTGTCAAGCCAAGTTTTTACCTGGCTAGAAGCCCGAGAAGATTTTGAATTAACACGTCGCCAGGAAAGCTTTAGTTCTTATTTTGAAATTTACGGAATTTTCATAACTGCTAAACCATAAGAGATAGATAAAAACCTGCTATACAAAAAATTTAGAGCAAATTAAAACACACAATTTATGTTAAATATATAATAAATAAAAGAAGGTGTTTTATATGACAGAAACATATACTAATAAATGTTAGATTCACAACAAATCATTGCTTTACTGCATGCCAGTTTCAAAAGTTGTTATATTATTTCAAAATGCTGAGAACTGTATTTAGTTGCCTTTAACAACAGTTAAATGTATGAATCCAAGCACTAACTATACTATGTAGGTTTGGGATGAAAAGACTGAGATTAGAGTAGGTATATAAACAGGGTCAGAAGTTTATATATTGGCACAAAGCTTTGATAATAAATGAGCTATCAGTTACTGAGATGTATCTGCTCCAGCATCCTTTTTGTGTACCCTAGTAAAGAAATGTAAACTATATGATTTCAGTGACTAGATTATCTATGTTCTGTAGGTGACTGAAATTGGAAGCTCAGATGTGGAAACTACAGCAGACAAACGGACATCTGGGCAGTTAGTTGCTCCCTGACTACATATGTAATGATGTAATCCACAACCTGAAGATGGAATGAACATCTGCCAAGCTGCTGCCAATCAATTTTCCTCTGTTAGGTAGGTCATATTTAGTTTGTTGCTATTTCTTTTTAGCAAAAGTTGCTTGCATATTGAATATGCATATTTTATAGCAATAGAAGCTGGTGAAAAAGGAAATCTGCAAGGTCTTTGCTTATACTTTTGTGCAGTTGAGGAGTATAGGGAAAAATCATTGTTCAGTTAAGGTGAGATTTAGTGGTACCTAACCTACTACGCTTACTGTAGGGATTTAGCGTTACAACCCATGAATAAGCATGGGGAAAAAAAATTATAGTTTCACTAAAAATCTAAGTGTTCATTGAATATATTTGAGACTTTTTGAGAGTTTGAGATTAGTTCTCCACCATGAGATAACATGATTTTACTTGAATAGTTAGATGTGTTTACCTCCCTTCTTACAACATTCCAAAGAGCCTTGCCCTTATTATCACTATTTAAAATAAATTCTTTGTTACTCCTTTTCTTTGCTTCTATAACCACTTTGTTGAGAATACTACAATACTGTTTAAAATAAGCTTTGAAGGCAGAGTCTGTACTAGTTTTATGCAGTTCATGAAGGAATCTTTTCCTGTTGCAAGATTTAATAATTCCTTTTGTTATCCAATTTCTAGACTGTGAGTGCTTTGGTGATGAATTATATTTTTTATAAGGAAAAGCAATGTTGTAATAGTATGTTATTACAGCCTATGAAGATATCTGCCTTTTTATTAGTGTCCTGCTCATCCGACACATCCTCCCAGGATTCTTTACTCAATAAAAAGTTGAAGTAATCTATATTCCGAGTTGAGAGACACCGCTTCAGAAAAGCTTCATTTTGATATGTCTGACCATTTATTTTGCATCTGTTTAAAATTCATTTTTTACATCATGTTTACCTTGAAATAGTCCACATCATTATCACATTCACTTTATGATTCTCTTGTTACACAATAATTCATGAGAACCATTTACTTGTGTAATAAGAGGGACACCTGTATACGTAAATTATTGTTAATTTTAGCAGTAGTACTAACCAGTTTACTAGAATGTTAGCTCCAATCGACGAGATTTCTTCAGAAATAGTTCCATTACAGCTTGTATGAAATTTTCATGAATATCCTCCCGAAGCGTACAAAGTATGGACATTTTTGAAGAGAGGATAATCTTTCTTGGCCCATTGTAGACCTACAGTGAGATTTCACTCGATTTAAAGTGGGAAATGCCCGTTCAACAGAAGCTGTAGCTGCTGGTGCAGTTAGAATTAGACAAGCTCTTTTGTAAACTTCAGGCATAGCCCCACCAGATCTCTTTCCTTCATAATTTTCACTATTTCACCAACTGACTTTCCTTCAAAATCTTTATCTCCAGAAGAGTACACACCACTAAGTTCATTTTTCCGATGTACCGAATCAAAATTTGAGCCATAGGTGTCCAACAATTTTGGGCAGCAGTGATCAGGAAAAGACGTTCTGTAATTCTTGAATTTTGAGGAATCAAGGAGAGCAAAGAAATGAAAACTTTCATAGTCGGAAAACCTATTTTGTATTTGATAGAGCACATTATCCAAAATTTCATAGAATATCCTCCTGAACGTATCTTCAGTAACTTCACTTGGTTCATTGTTCTTTCATTTCTTTTGTGCATGTTCATTTATCACTCCAGGAGAAATGCTTTACCAAATATTTTGGAACCCTTCTCTTCTTAGCTCTTCTAAAGTGTTTTTGTCTGGATTACTTTTAGATGGCGATATGCAATATCCATAGATTTGTCTTGTAATATGTAGAAGAAAATGTCAGGGTGAGCAAATATTGCAAAAAATGTTTTGAGGAGGAAGTCAGTATCCAACCGAGTCAAAAAATA
Organism: Hymenopus coronatus; assembly: GCA_030762935.1. Lineage (NCBI taxonomy): Eukaryota > Metazoa > Arthropoda > Insecta > Mantodea > Hymenopodidae > Hymenopus > Hymenopus coronatus. The sequence continues at coordinate 3,458,513 of CM060885.1, read as the reverse complement.
AAGAAAGGCTTGTATTTTAACCAATGTTAATAGGTATCCCAATCAATATTGTTTTCTGGTTTTGTCATGAATTCAAAGAATAAAATCAGGTTAACTTGTTGCTCTTGTACAGTGTTGACAATGCGTGAATTAAAGTTCCAGCCTGTTGGAGCTGCTTTTGATAGCTTTTTATTCATAAAAGCATGCAACATTTCCGTTATTTTAGTGGAATGAGAAAAGAATTTAGAGAGCCCTGATAGAGTTTGAAAAAAAAATTCTGCACTTATCAATACAGTTAGCTGCCTGTTGCAGAACCAAATTCATAATGTGTCAGTACTAGTGAACAAATAATGCTTATGGAAATGCCTCGATTGCAGATCACCTAATTGGCCAGACATTACAGCTACACCATCATATGTCTGAGTGACAAGTTTCTTACAAATATTTTAACTGTTGTAATTACATGGCTATAAAATGCCTCAGCAGATCCATATGCACTGACATCTGTAAAGCCTTTCTTGAACTTCCCCTGATTTGTCCACAAAGCATAAAATGGTAGAGAGTTGGGATTTGTTCACTATGTCTGAGCATTCGTCTAGAAAAGAATAGCCACAAAACTAGCAAATGCAAGTTCTTTTGGTATACAGTTAACCAAAACACCCCTAACAGCTTTATTAAACCATTCTGAATGGATGATGAAGTGACTCAGAAAACTGTAGCATTTTTTTAAATGATCATTTTAAAGTTGATCGTATGTACTGAGTAAACCCAATATTTATATGTAATTATCTCTATTAAAGGAACTTTCTGACTCGTTTTGTCCTCTAAAGCTAATTCCTGCTTCCCTAAGTGACAAACATCAATGAGTCTATTCAATACTTCTCTGTTCTTTTTTTACCATTTCATTATGCTTTGAAATTTGTGATGATTTCTGAGCATTTAGCTGCAGGTCTACTCATGTAGGGTAGAGCCACTTTTTTGTATTTTATTTTTTGCACAGATTGTTTTTAGGTTAAGTAAATCTTTAACATATAACAATTGTCAATGGTTAGTAGGGAACATTTAAAAAAATGATCAGTCCTCTCAAATTTTGCATCCAGCGGCAAAGATCTTAATGTTTTTCAACACAGCAATAACAGGGCAAATAAAAACTTAAATACATGGCTGAAGAAATATAAATTGGTTTTAAATGCTGACAAAACTGTATGCATGCACTTCAGTTCTCAAGTAAACCAACAAGCAAATGTAAATATTACCATTGGACAATCAAAAATTAAGCAAACAGACACCACTAAGTTTCTAGGGGTATGGATTGATGCTGACCTGTCCTGGAAGACTCACATAAATTGTGTAATTACAAAGCTCAGTAAACTAAGCTATGCAATGAGAATCCTTAGTCGTGTATCCTCTCCTGAAGTCCTAAAAGCAGTTTATTTTGGATGTGTACATTCTGTACTTTCTTATGGTATAATCTTCTGGGGATCCTCAACCAAAACAAAAGACCTATTCATACTACAAAAGCGCATTGTAAAAATCATGAAACGTGTCCCCATAAATTCATCAACAAAACCAGTGTTCAGAAAATTCTGTATTCTACCACTAACTTGTGTTTACATTTTGGAGAGTGTTATTTTCATTCATAAGAATATATCATATTTTAGCAGGAATTCTGACTACCATTCCTACAATACCAGGGGATCACAAAACTTGCATTTCAATCATCAAAGCAGAGTACACTACATCAAGTACTATCTCTTTATAACAAGCTATCGGGTAACTGGAAACTTTTAAATCAGAAGCAACTCAAACATAAAGTTAAAAACCATCTTTTAACCCACATATTCTACAATATAAATGATTTCATGACTACTGCATTTTCCTAAACTTGTATTAACCATTGTGTAAATTATTAATATCTTGTTTAAGTTTCTTTAAATTGTACATCTAGTTGTAAGTTGTATTACAGAAATGTAAATTGTAATTTGTTACCTGACAAAGCCCTTCATGTAATTCTTTTGGTGAATAAAAATCTTATCTTATCTTATCTTGAAGAGGAAAAAAGAAATAACAAACAACATGCAACCTGAGTGAAAGTGGCTCAATTAACCCCCTGTGTAAGGTCAACTGGCCCACCTAATGGGGTTAACTGCGCCACTAATAAATAAGGTAATAGATAAATTTTCTTTATTAGAATATCAGACCAATGTATCTCAAATGTATAATGCTGAATACTTAGTTCACTCACTCAAATGGTCAGGTTTATAATATATGCAATACAAAATAAGGAATAATCTAATACAATAAAGTCACTGAAATCAAAATTGAATGTTATCATATTTGCATAGCGAATTGAACTTAGATGAGCAGGGTTTGGTAACTTTAAAATAACATCATTTTCTGGCACAAAACATTTTTCATTGTTCCACTCAGCCGCTTAAAAAATATCACTTTGAGGCCACCTTTTAAGACATCTATGATTTTACACACATAGTGTCTGAAAGTTGATGAATCGTTGCCATACACTCTCACAACCATAAACTGTCCTGGAGAATGAACTATATTTTCCTCATCATCTGAAGTAAGGCACTTTGATGAAGGTGAGTCGTCATAGATAACAGGCTCAGATGATTCTTCTGCATCAAATAGTTTTCTTTTCAGCCCTTTTCCTTTTATATTTTTGGGGTGTTTCATTGGAGGTCTAGACTTCTTCGTTTTTCTTTCTTCTGTTAAATGGGCTTCTTTGTTTAGCTGCTTTTTCACTGGTGTCAGTCAGGACCATTGACTGCTTTTTCTTTGTTTTCTCTTTGGAATTGGAGCTTTGGGATGAGGTCATATATCTTTTGGTGATACTAAATTCTTTGAATTTTCATTGCAAGACTCATCAACAATAATATCTACTTCTTTTGCAATTTTTAATTGTTTGGCACTATTAGCAGAGGTCGGAGCTATTTCTGGTGCAGTGTCAGATATAGTTGGCAAATGATCAGTTAAATAAGCTGGTAAGTAATCATCAGGTCCGGAAATATCTCTGTTTAGTGTTTCAATGCCACTGTTTCTAAATCCACTACATATATTACTTGCAGTGCATGCAAGGGGGAACGCTCTGCCAACTAATCCAGCAATATCGTAAATTGTGATTGGTTTCCCAGTGCTTGCCATAAGATCACAACATGCTACATTGTAAAATTTCTTGATGAAGTGAAAACAGTTACATCAAGAGGTTGCAGCTTATGGCTGCTGTGAGGAGGAAGAATAATCCCATTATCTTTTGCATATGATGTTGCAGCTATACTTTTGTGTGTCTCACGATTATCCAAAATTAAGAGTTTTGGATGTTCTTTTGTAGGTCTTTCATGCTTCACAAAATGTTGCAGAACAGGTAAATATAGCTCACTGTTCATCCACCCAGAGAACCACTTGAGCCTGGTGGTTGCATTTAGCAGCATGTGATCTTTAAAGTGCACTCTGGGAAACACCAGGTATGGTGGCACTGGTTTTCCTGTAGCACTAATTATCCCCACCATGGTCACCAGTGTACCTCTCTCTGCAGAGGTAGCTTGACCAACAGACCTAGAGCCTGTTTGAGCCAACACTTTCGGTGATTTCTGTACAGTCTCATCCATATTATAAATATCTTGTGGTTCTAACTTGTATTTTTCTCTAACTAAAGCTAAGTTGTCAAAAAATACTTTTATATTTGCCTCAGTAAAACCGGTAGCTCGAGCTAAACTTGTCTGCTCAGGAGTGCATAATGAAAGTTTGTTTCGTTTCATGAAAGACCTAAGCCATTCCAGTCCAGCCATGTTTTATACTTCCCAATTTCCTGGTACAGATTTGCAATTTCTTTTAGCATATTCACATGCTAGGCATCGAGCTGTTTTTGTATTTAAACCATAATGGATTTGGCAAGCAAACGTAATGTAGTTTGTCAATGACTTTTCTTCAGCCTGTGTGAAAATCTTTAAATGCTCATTTGATGGTCTAAAATTAACATTATCAATACCCAAATTTAAAGTATTTTCTACATAGCGTTTCAGGGTTGCCCTTAAATACCCATGTTTTTTTTTTGTTTTTTTTTTTTTTTTTTCTATCTCAAGGAAATTTTCTCATATAGATGCTGAGCTACTGCATTTTGCAACAATTCTTTCGGATAATCTCGATGATTTGTGGTTCGAATTCTTATTCTTGGCATATTGATTCCTGAAAGAAAAGCAGCAGTAGTAGTTGTAGTAATAATAAAAATAACACATAATAGTAATGATTGCAATATGCCAAAGTTAGATTCAAGTATTTAGGACTGCAACTAGTTATGTGTGTGGACCACTGATCAGCTAACCACACATTATGTGGCTCACATAACCCCAAGTACAATAAGGAAGCATTTTATGTTACAGCATAACCTAAAACTACAGAATACACAAACCTACTGTATATAATTAAAGCTTAAAGCCTGCTGTTTCACACAATTTATTAGCATAAATTGCTGAGAGCTTTCTATTAAACCATAAAGACAAAAGGAACTAGTGAAAAATTTTACTTATATCTTCTACAACTCAATAATAATAAATAACCACATATTTACCTGATTCAAGCAACCAACACACAGCTGAGAATCTGTAGGGCTACCAACTCACTGTATCATTGTGGTTGGAGCCTAAAATTTCCCTCTTGTTTCTTTTTTATGAGGAATGGTTCACTTAACCTCCATGACCAGTTAACCTCACCTTACCCTATTGCCAAAATTACAAAGAGTGAATGCACAAAATATGTGATTTTTGTTTTTTCATGCTTACTTAATGAACCAGTCAGAGAAACTGTATTGTTGAATCCTTCTTGAGACCATGTGGTACTGCTTTTGTCGTTACTAAAAAGAAGACATGGCCAGCAATAGAGTTTGTTTAATTTGGGGCAACCAGTTAACCATTTGTACCTAGAATAATTGCTAATGAGAAATGTCTGTTATACTCTGGTTTTTTGTCTTGACATTTTGCAATCAGACCTGGTAGCTCAGGAGTGGGCCTGCCGTTGTTTATTTTAAGTATTTCACAACATCCAAGTCCTGAAATCCAATCTTTAATGCACGTTCTACTGCACAGTTACAAGAACCACTGGCTTCAGTAACACTTACATCGGTCATTTTCACAAAAACTTATAAGCAAAACACACTAATACAGACTAAAAATGACAGTCAATCGCAAAATTTAGCGATGCATTTTGACAGCTAATGGCTGGCAACTAAGCCTCCTTCCCCCTCACCTCTCTAGTGGAGAAGTGGGAATGCGTGACTATTGCTTCAACTTGCGATGGAGTAGATGCGCGCACACACCAGTGCTGGCCTTGCCTAAAGCGGAGAATGTTGGGAGCATGGTTATCGTTTTAACTTGCAGTGAGGTAGATGTATGCGCACTTCATTGCAAAAAAGTAGGGAAATTCAACCACACAAAGTTGCAATCATTTCGTATTTGATTGAAGTGACATGCAAAACATTCTGATTATTTTGCATTTTATTCAGAGTTGTTTTGAACCCCCTCAAGTTTAGTACACTGGCGGTGTATGTGGTGTATAGGAGCATTCGCCACTGGTATCTGTGTATTGTTTTCAAAGTTGCAGTGAACTATCTGTGAAATATGGTATTTCCTCAACAAATGTCAGTAGGCATACCTTGAATTTCTGGGAATAGTGTATCAAGTGCTCTTATTTCACAAGGAATTTTGTATAATTTTGCATAACTGATAAATCATAAGACAGAGACAAATTATGTAGATCACAAACAATTTATTTCAAACAACTTTGTTATGGCATTAGGCATTTGAAGTATCTGTTTTTACTGGTTTGATTTTTCAATTGTCAGCTTTAAAAATTCAGGAGCATTTTTTCAAATTAACTATGTTAATTTTTGTACAAAGCATAAAAACATGGCAGACCTAAGGATAGAATATGAAAATAATAAGACTGCAGAAGTCTGTAATACAAAATTCCTACGCTTATTATGTATATTTTCATTCATTGATGACCTATGGAATAATATTCTGGGGAAATTCAGTAAATCCTAAAAAAATGTTCATTGCCCAAAAAAAGTAATAAGAATAATGGCAGGGGAAAGACGATCAACTCACTGGAAGCCTCTTTTCAAATGCTTGTAATTTTACAATTAGCCTGTGAATATATTCTAGCCACATTTTCATTTGTAATAAATAACCCAGAAAACTGCAGATATAACAAAGAGATCAGACATAGGCAGGCTTACATAGACCAACAAATAATTTGTAGTTATTCCAAAAAAGGGTTTACTACAAAGGAATAGTTTTGTGTAATTCACTTCCCTCTTCTATAAAAGAATTGCAAATGAACAAAAACAGGTTTAGATCAGAATTAAAAAGATGCCTTATTACTCACAGCTTCTATACAGAGGAGGATTTCATTCAATCAAAAATACTGGTAATAATGTAACATTGTAAATATAATAAACATGAATATTTTAAGAATGCAAGTGTACAAGTAGGTTTTTGGTAACGCATGTAAATTATGCAAAAGTGACATGTCTGAAAATTCATTGTCAGAGCTATTATTTGTAAATAAATATATTAATAAGTATGAATAAATGTAATTCTTGACTTGATTTACATCCTAGATTAGATTAGAAAGGATGCTGTAGGTTCGTTTAGGCCAAGAAGTCACTGAACATAGAACTTGTCAAGGCATATACATGTATACATATGTTTATATACAATGGGGGAAAGAAACAACAATGCATAAAGCTCTAGTGCTAAAAGCATGGGTTACAAAAACAACAGAACAGATACACAATCATACCATTTGCTTTTGAGCACTGTACGCCACTGTACTATACTTAATGTGATCTATAAAAGCACATGCACTTCCTTTTTTTTTTTTTTTTTTTTTTTTTTTTTTGCATGCATATAAAAACAAAGAGTATCAAAAATTAGTGTTAAAATGTATAAATAAATATAATTTCATTATATGTGACACTGATGTAATGTCAGATGATGGTTTTCTAATTATCAACATAATAGTTACTACTAGTAATTATATAAAACTAAAATATGATTATTGTATTATGTGCTCTTCATAAATGTCAACAAATTACAATACATATTTACAAATATGTTATAGAATTTTGAATGCAAAAATTTACAATTATGAACTAGAGTGTAAAATATCAAAGCATCAGGCTTTACAGACCTTGTGTCATTGCTAAATACTAAAAAATTCATTTGACACATTCGTGCAAATCAAAGTATACGTCAGTTTAATTTGAATATAAAATACATACACACATTCTCTAATGTACACAAAATGCAATACATTATAATACTTATAAACACAATGATTATTAACAGCATTGTCAGATAGATTTGTCACTTAAATATTCATCTACAGAGTAAAATGATTTATTAAATATTCATCTACAGAGTAAAATGATTTAATGCAAAGGTACTCCTTAAGAGAGGCCTTCAGAACCCTGAAATTCCCATCATTTTCTTTGAGATTACTGGGGAGCGCATTAAATATCTTGATTGTTTCATAATATACACCTTTCTGAAAGCAACGAAGATTGGCGTGGGACAATGAATATATCCTTTTTGTCTAATATTAATGTTATAAATTTCCATGTTTGTTATAAAACTATGTCAATTAACTGCATAGAATTTTAAAATTGATAATATATAAACACAAGGTAAGGTGAGTATGCCCAATTTTTTAAATAGTTCTTTGCACGACTGTCTACTATAAACATTACAGATTATTTGTATAGCTTTCTTCTGTATCCAGAATATGCATTTACTATCCACTGAATTACCCCAAAATATTATTCCATACTCGATGGAGTTAAAGTAGGCAAAATACACCAGTTTAAGTGTATCAATTCAGTTTGGACATAGAGCCCAATCTCATAATAAGATCTACTGATTGCAATGTTATGTGTGTGCGTGAATTGCGTGTGCGCATGTGTGTGTGCATGCATTTGTGTGTATGTGTGTGTGCATGCATGCGTGTGTGCATGCTTGCATGTGTAACAATAGATGCAGAAAATGTGTTTCTAAGAAAAATTATCTGTTCTACTTATTGCCTTGCACAGCAAATTTTTAATGGTCCATTCTCCTTCTTAAAACTGGTCAAAAGAACAAACAGCACAATTTAAGAAGTGAAATTTTAAGGTTTGACAACTGAGAGATTTTTCAAAAGCCAATAAATGTTAATTAATTTTTTTGCATGAGTGTGAAATTAGCATGATTATGAGGTTTTGTTGCTTAATGAACTAATTTTACTTGTTAGCTTCATTATGGAGTACTTTTTTAAGGACATGAATTATTACATGCATAGGCATGTTGATAATGTTTTATTTGTTTTATTGTTTTATTTGTTATTTTAACACTATTCACTTATTTTAAATATTTGATGCAATATTCTGTCAGCCTTAGCATAACAACAATATTTGTAGTTTCTGATTATATAATTGTTTGTTCTTTATTTTACATTAACTTTTTATATATTTTCATCTTTGCATATTAATATGATGGTTGGATGGTTGTATGGTACATCATGTACCAGGATAGATGGTAAATATAAAGTTAGAAAGTAAGTACCACTACATTCACAATAATAATACTTGTTAAATATATATACATATACCAACATATCGACTACAATAGAAAGAAATCACAATTTTATATCCATTATAATATAAATAAGGTTTAAGCTTTATCTGCTTCTCCTTATAAAATTCTGTTGCATTTTCAGGAATTTTTCAAAATAACCTAGCTAGATTTAGAACAACCTTTTACTTTTCTTTGCTCACCCTATTAATTTTAGAAAGAGTTTGAGATGGAAGCAGGACCTTGTTGCAGGACTTGCCAAGCAGTTTTATCACATCCATCTCCACAGAATATGCATTTTGAACATCTACAAACACCTTAAGATCCTGAGATTGCTTGAAATATGTTCTGATTCACTGTGTATTCAACTTGAAAAGAAACTTTAACTTTAGAGTTTGCTGTGCACTTTTTTCAAATCCTAATTTCCCAGTCTTTAAATAACACCTCATAGAGCCATGATTTTGCAATCTCTGATGGTACTCAAGATATTCTGTTTTTTCCTTTAGGACCTTTACTCTTTTTCAATGCTACCAAAAAAGGAGCTTGAATAGGCTTAAAAATTAATTTACCCTCCTACATTCCTTTGTTTTCTTGCAACAATAACTTTATCGGGAGGCATATAACTGTGTCTGCTCATCAGGGAGATATGTGAAATGTGGAAATATTTTCTATTTTTTTCCAAGAAAGTAATAAGTATGAACATCATCACACTAGTAGAAGGAGCATTGCTGGAAATCCATTCTTCCAGTTGCAACATGAAATGGTGCAAAGCAGAGGCAACCTGGTTGCAGGCTTTAGCTGATGAAATTTCCAACCATATATCTTTGTTTTGGGTTTTAGAAGCAATCATTATGTATAAAAATGCATAGAAATCCAAGAACCACAACAATGGGTCAGCAGTTAATACCAATGAGGGAAAGCTTGCAGAAATGAGTGGGAATTCCAAGCCCCACATCAATGCCAACACATTTCACAGAATTAAATTTGCTATATGCTATGTCAGAATATAAAAACATTGCATCTAACAACTTTTGCTTTATCTAAGCAAGGTGCATCTATCGAGTTTTTGTACCCTCTATACAGGTCAGATATGCAAAATCTGATTTAATAGAATGAAGCCCAAACTGTATATAATTCAATTTTGTAAAATTTTGCAACTATCAAGTTTTGAAAAAATGCTCCTCAACTGGCTAAAGAAAAAATTTTATTGGATAAAATTAACTGACCAAGACATGTAAGATAATCAAATTTAGGATCAAGGCCTTAGCACATACCAATCTAATGAGTGCAGTGATAGTACAACAAATGTTAATGGAAAACGCTGATACAATTGGTGTAAGTAATAGTAATTCTGGTTGATTAATTTAATCTATAGTAATATTATAAGGCAATAAAGAGAAAGAGAAAAGAAGGTGAGAGTGTGTGCGTGAGCATGCGTGAATGAATTTCAGAAACAATTCAATTTAATAATTCTTTTACTACTGAAAAAGTTCTATTCTTTCCAACAGCCATATGCAGTATGATAACTTCTAATTTCAATACCAAAATGTCTAAAATAGCTGGCAGAATAGTATAAATGTACGTAGCTATAAAGGATTTTCAAATCTTGAATATTGGAATATGAACTTATTCAAATCATAACAGTGCATACTTATAAAGCTGGCGTTGACTTTAAAGAAGAACGCCATGCAGAGAAAAACAGTTATTATTTGGTTGCTCTGCAGAAAATGCAGATAAAAATAATAGGAAAATTTCACATGTAGGCATCTCATTCCAAATAAGGCAACACTGGGCAGGATTGTGGTTATGATTTTGTGTTTTATTTTTACAGGAACATAAAAGATGCAACGCAGACCATCCAGGGATGACAGGTTCTACCCAACATCCCCAGCTCTGACCCTGAGGCATCCAGAGACTGTGGATGAACTCGCTTTGCCTCGAGAAGTACGATCTCCATTACCACACCAGTCATCTACAGAAGTGGTTGTCCCTGCAGGATTTTACCCAGCATTGAGGGAGACTATTCCCTTGGCAGATCCTGTTCTGCAACAAGAGTTACTGCCAGTGCCACCTCCGCCACCAGCGCCAGTGAGCCCACTTCCTCCAGAAGATATCGGCTGGGTGGTGCCTCCTGTGCCAGAAGAAGGCTTGCTGCCAGAGCCAGTTGTTGCTTCAGCTGATCCTGCATCAATCTTTCCCCCTAGACCAAAACGATCACCTTCTCTAGCCAATCAAATTGCAGCAAGAAATGCAGAGAATGACAAAAAGAAGGACTCATCCTACTCACTTCTCTGTTTCATTATTGTGGTCATTGTTGTGATTGTGGTGATTGTTATTGTTATGAAGTTTAGCATAATGGGCGCCACTAGTGGAAGTAATTACAGCAGCAGTAGCAACAAATGGAAGAAGTCACACAAACATTGGAAGAGTTCCAAACCTACTTAGAGTTATTCCTGTTCATCTGTATTCCTGAGAGAGCTCTGTGTTACTTTCTGATGGATGAAGTAACAAGACAAGTTAGAATGATTTTCTTCCAATATTAACTTTGAAATTAAGTTACCATTAGCTTGACATCTTCTTTTCATTATTTTATTTTGAATACTTTCAATTTTAGCAGAAGAATATTATATTATAAACTGACCCATGATTTTTAAAACATCCAATCCAGTATTGTATAGTCTTCAAATTGTTTTATCTGACAGCATTTGAGGGTTAGTTTCAAAACATTTTTGAACACTTACTAAAGCAAAACTTTTAGAAGACAAACCCACTGAATATTGTTACTACATTTATAATTAAGGTTCCATAAAAATATTACTTAAAGGGCCTGCTATGATTTGGCAGCATCTCTCTCAGTTTTCTGTTAAAAAGAAAAATAACTGATTTTAATAATAACAGTTTCTATCAAAACCATACATTTTAAAAGGATTAGGGAATTTTATCAAAAATCATATTGAATGTTGCAGGCAAAACTTAATTTTGGTTGTGCCTTCATGCAAAGACTCTCTAAGCCAGAAATTGTTTCTGTATTAGAATGAAATAACATTGAGAAAGTCATTATATTCATTACAACATTGTATAATTCTCAGCTTCATTACCTGTGCTGATGTTCTATATTTTGATCTCAAGGCTTATCTTGCATAAAATAAAGTATAAAGCAAATAAATCAGCAAGTATATAAGAAAAGAACAATATTTGACATATTACAATGAGCTGAGCTTGTTTGTTCTGAAGTTTCAGATCATTTGTTTATGTGGAAAAGTATCATAATAGTCTGCTATCCATAAACACTCACTCTAGCTCTAAGTGCGCCAAATATGATTAATCCATAGAAGAAGGGATGATTTGACCATAATAGTGGCACAGATGCAGCTACTGCTTTTAAAAGGAATTAAAAACTGTACTTTTTTTTTTTCTTTTAGGAGCATTTTATTCCATTCCTACTTTCTCCTCGCATACTTTGTACATAGTGTATAGAGAAGGTATTGTATTCTATCCAAAAATTTAATACCAAGATTGCACCAGAAATACATGTAGTGAGACCTCCTGAATAAAAAAATCATTGTCTGTGTGTCTGTCTTTCTCTCTATCTGTGTATATATCTGTTGACATCATGGCTCAAAAATGACTGTTAAATACCAAACTTGGTAGTATCTCCCAAATCGCTTTATCCAAAACTATCCTTTACATAGAAACATTTTCAAACATTTTTATTTACTGAAATATGGCTCTAACAATTTTGATTAGGATATGAGAAATATTTACAAGACAAATAAAATGTATATCTTGAATTTTCTGGAAATATCTCTGAAGACCTCTTTATTCTGTATGAATTTTGCTGATAAAAACTGTTGATCTCATTAAGACACATAATTTATGTCATATGTGTTTTCTTTTTGAGTTGATAATTTCTGAGACATTTCCTTGTTATTGGTTTCAGCTTTAAAATACTTGTACTTTTCTCATACAGAAATTTATCAACTCCTGGCCAAACAAAGAAATTTCAATCATATAAGAACCAGCTTTTAAAAGATTTCACTGTTACTTTATCTTCTACTTATAAGGAAGCAAGTAATGAAGAGCATTTCTGGATTAGCATGAGGTGGAACAATAATTTGTTACAGAGATGTATTCTCTTACTGGGCTCAGACTGCATGCTCTTATATGAAGCACTCTTATTTTGATATTTCTTTTGAAATGATCATTATTGCTTCCGTATTATTAGACAATTCCTGGTAAGTGCATTAAACGAGGCATAAATTTTGGAAGATTTTGCAGTTTCTCATAACAAAGTGGGTACTTCTCAACTGTTGTCCACATCCTTAAGATTGTAATAACTGTTTTGCCAAGTTAATACAACTAATTGAATGACTCTTTAACCTTATTCCTAACTGAAAATATTTGCTACTTATTCAATATAACAAGCAAAATTCTTTTGATGTGGCATGCAGAATATGAAGGGAACTGTATGTTTCAGGAAATTTTGCAGTGTATGTTTTTCATTATGGGAGTTTATGATGGCTAGGTGCAAATGAGTGATTGAGAACTCTATAGAATGTTCAAGCTAAAAGATCCCTTTACATGAAACAAATCTAACTTATGTTTCTGCCTATACGATGCATAGTGTAGAAGCTTAGCACTGAAATCTATATTAAACAAATTATTGTGGATGAGTGAGCTACAAAATAAGAGAAGAAAGAAAGAGTAAAAGGAAGAAAAAGAAAAAAAAAAATCTGGTGTGTTCCATTCACATGGCTTTCTTTACTTCTGTGTACAAATTATTGTTAATAAGCTTATTCTTCCATTTACTTCATGCTATTGAAGAAAAAATTAGCAGAAATAGTCTTATTACTTGCTTTCTTGTAAGTAGAAGCGAAATATGGGAGTATCATAAGTTAAAGTGAAGTCAAAAGCTGGTTGCTATGGACTGAAGTTCCTTTGTTTGTATGGACACGAGTTGACAAATTCCTGTAAGAGAAAAGTACAAGGTTTTCAAAGCTGAAACCAAAAACAAGGAATATCTCAAAAACGATCAACTTCTCAAAAAAAAATGTATATAACATACATTGTGTGTTTTAATGTGCTCTACATTTTATGTGTGGTAAGTTTTTGTCCATTTCTTACAGTTTAGCAGTTATGCAAAATTCCTCCAGAACAGTCTTCAGAGGCTGTTCCCAGAAAATTTAAGATATACATATTATTTGTCATGTAAATATCTTCAATATACGATAGTTTAATCAAAATCGTTGGAGCTATTTTTGAAAAAATCAAAATTTTCGAAAAAAGTTCCATGTAAAGGGTACTTGGGGTTGGGGGATTTGCTTGAAAATCTTCGTGCCACATCCTTGGAAGATACCAAACTTAAATACCAAATTTGGTATTTAACGGTCTTTTCGTTTTTGAGTTATGCTGTTCACAGCCACACAGACACACACATACACGCACACACACAGACCTTTTTCCAAAAATTTTTTTTTGGGGTTCAGGGGGACCCAAACATGTATTTCCAGTAAAATCTTGGTATCAAATTTTTGGGTGCAATGCAATACCTCATCTATACACTATGTACTTAGTATGTGTAGAGAAAGTAAAAGGTAAACAATTACCTCCTCTTCATTTTATTGTCATAACATGTATGTAGCAAGATTTTAATATATTTTATAGTATTTTCATGTTCTATTAATATTTCTATTATTATATAATATTTAATAATATAAATGTTTAACAACACTATAACATTGATGGTATAAAACACCACAGTTCATGGCCTCCTCTGGTAGAACCAGTACAAACAATATATATTATGCAAATGAAAAATTTCTTTAATTTTTGAGTGCTATATGTACAAGTATAACATCGCAGCTGTCTCTTTTGCTTCTGCATTACAGCAGTCATTGAAACATTTGAACCTATCAGAACTTGAATAGTAAGCTAAATAATCTGTTTCATTGTTGTTTCAATGGCTCAGTTTTATAATATGTGCCAGATCTCTTCTAGTATATTTATTTTTTATAGACTATGTTCCTACAATACATTTGTTAAATTTCTTCAGATCTCAAATGATTGTCTTAATCCTTCACCTTGTAACACTGATGTTGTTTTATTTATAGGCTTAAAGCAGAAGTATGGTCAACTTCCTTGAAATTAAAATAAGAACTGAAGCTTTCCTGGCGACGTGTTAATTCAAAATCTTCTCGGGCTTCTAGCCAGGTAAAAACTTGGCTTGACACCAACGTTTCGAAGAAGTGCATCTTCCTCGTCTTCAGGGTGAACTGATGGTTTGAGCTTGCGGAGACTGGTATTTATAAGAGCTGGGATGAAGCTAACATCTGATTGGTTCGCGTGATATTATGGCCTGATATTTAAGATGACTGAGACATGGGCACGGACTTCGTAGAAAACTAACTGCTATAAATAGTTTTCTACGAAGTTCGTGCCCATGTCTCAGTCATCTTAAATACCAGGCCATAATATCACGCGAACCAATCAGATGTTAGCTTCATCCCAGCTCTTATAAATACCAGTCTCCGCAAGCTCAAACCATCAGTTCACCCTGAAGACGAGGAAGATGCACTTCTTCGAAACGTTGGTGTCAAGCCAAGTTTTTACCTGGCTAGAAGCCCGAGAAGATTTTGAATTTCCTTGAAATTATTTCTATTCCTTACAAGAATTGTTATTAGATAGTAATATAGCTAGGCTTTTTTGGTGTGTACTTTTTTTACCTCCTCTAGCCATATATACAATGTATACAGTGGATAGAGAAGGTATTGTATTCCACTCAAAATTTTAATGTAAAAATTTCATTGGAAATTTTTGGAGTCCCTTGAGTCCAAAAAAAGCATTTTTAGAAAAAAGTCTGTGTGTGTGTGTTTGTGGACAGCATAGCCCAAAACAAAAATACTGTTAAATACCAAACTGAGTATTTATCTTTAGTATCTTGCAAGGATGTAACAAGAAGCTTTTCAAGGAAATCCCTCAACACAAACTATTCTTTACATGGAAAAATGTTTGAAAATCGTATTTTTCTCAAAAATAATGCTCTAATGATTTTGGTTAAAATATCATACATTAAAGATATTTACATCACAAATAAAATGCATATTTTGAATTTTCTGGGAACAGCCTCTAAGACATGTTTATTCTGGATGAGTTTTGCATGACAGTTAAACCGTAAGAAATAGACAAAAACACCACACAAAAAACGTATACCTTGTTAAAACACATAATTTATGTCATATATGTTTTTACTTTCTCTACATATACTATGTACATAGTGTATAGAGAAGGTGTTGCATTCCACCCAAAAATTTGATACCGAGTGTTCACCGGAAATACATGTTATGGGTCCCACTGAATCCAGAAGAAGCGTTTTCAGAAAAAGGTCCATGTGTGTGTGCGCGTGTATGTGTGAAAAACGTGTATGTCTCAAAAACGAAAAGACCGTTGAATACCAAACTTGGTATTTAAGTTTGGTATCTTCCAAGGATGCGACACAAAGATTTTCAAGAAAATCCCCCCACCCCCAACTACCCTTTATTTGGAACTTTTTTCAAAAATGTTCATTCTCTCAAAAATGGTTCTAACCAATTTTGATTAAAATCCTATATATTAAAGCTATTTATATCCGAAATAAAATGTATATCTTGAATTTCCCGGGTAAAATCTCTGAAGACCCTTTATTCTGGATGAATTTTGACAAATTTTGTTTAACTGCTAAACTGTAAGAGATAAACGAAAACTCATTACACAAAAAATGTAGATCATGTCAAAACACACAATTTATGTCATTTATGTTTTTGTTATGGAGGCAACTGTTTCAAAGATCTTCCTTGTTATTGGTTTCAATTGTGAAGTACTTAAAACTTTTGTGATAGGAAGAGTCTGTTTTTATTTTGTTCTACTCCTGGCCAAACAAAGAAGAGATTTGCAATGACAATCGCATAATGATAGCTTTTAAAACATTTGACTGTCACTTTAGCCTAGTGCATTCCTTTAGTTCCCTTCTTCTTATAAGGAACTAGTAATAAGAGCATTCTGTTAGTGTTATTTCGATTAGCATTGTTTAGAAAGAAGAATAATCTTTTGGAGGAAGTTTGTAGAGCAGTTAGAGAAAGTCATGTGAGTGTAAAACATCAGATTTTGTAATCCCTTATGTCTCTTCTACTTACAAGAAGCAAGTAATAAGACAATTTCTGCTAATGTTTACCTTGATTAGCTGTCATAGATAAAAGAATAATCTTTTGTAAGGAAAATTGTTTTTGTAACAGCTAGAGAAAGTCATGTGAAGTAGCCATGCCAAGTACTCAGCTGTGGCCATTCTGCAACCAGAGTTGTATGACACATGTAGACAGATGCAGCAGTTACGTGTTATTGATGACAATAATAATAGCATACCTGCTTTTATTAAACAACACCTAATACAAGTCATGTATTGTGTTCTTTAACAAGACAATATACAACAGTATCTTTCTTACACTTTTATAGCTACTGCAGTGCATTCAGGGGCCAAGTGCAAAGCCTTATTTTTGTGAAAATTGAAACTTCAACATAAATTATTATGAAAGTAATGTTTGTAATATCCCTTAAATATTTTATATTATGAGCACTAAAACAGTCTCATAGCTTGTGATTGTGGCTGAGTGGTTAGACCTCACCTCCCATCTAGGTGGCCCGAGTTCGATCCCAAGTGCCCACATGTGGGATGGGATTTGTGGTGGGTTTCCCTCGCCACTCATTTCACCAATTGCTCCATCATCACCTTTCCTATCATCCATTTCGCTTTCATTTCATAATATCCGCTTCCTCATGCTCATGCTTGCCTTCCAGCTGACCACTTGTTCCAGATTCTTCATTCTGTGGTTTGTGCCCTAGGCACCCTTGTAAGTCCTAGGGGATGTCAGACCTACCAATGGAGAGGTTAAGCTGACTACAAAAAAAAAAAAAAAAAGAAGAGAGCTAGTGATTGATTTTGCTAATCACAAATAAAATTATTGTTTTAAAAATAAATATATACTAAACCAAAATTATAAGCATGAATATTTAAGGAGCATTTCTTCAAAAGTCAATAAATGCTCAAATTTTTAAAATTTAGATTTTTGTAGTTAGATTTCAATTATGCTCTCACCCAGTTAGAATAGATGCAAACTGTATTTTACATCTGAGAGAATAACATTATTGAATACAAAATAATGATTCACAGAAAATTAGCTCCTAATTATTGGCCAGCTTAGCAGGATCATGCTAAAAGAGTAATTAACATCCAGTGATTCCAAGAGTGGCACACAGTGTCTATGTGATAGAAACTCCAAATCAAGAGCAAAAGCATCTAAGAAGCCCAGATAGAACAAAAACTGTCTTTTATTGCATGTTCACATTTGCCACCAGACATGCCAATGAATCCAAAAGCCTTACAAAAAGTGAAAGCAAAGCAGTTGATCTCACTATGATGTTATCACAGCTTTTCATCATTGTGTAAATATATTTAAACAAAATTGTCTGGGATAAGTTATTACCAAAGTATATGGAAATCACAGGCCGTGAAAATTTCTATTTTAATAAAAATCGTTAGAGCCATTTTTGAAAAAATATATTATTTTTAACATGTTTCATTTAAAGAGTAGTTCTAATCAGGGGATTTTCCTGAAAATCTTCATGTCACAGCTTTGAAAAATAATAAAATCAAACACTAAGTTTGACATTTAACAGACTTTTCATTTTTGAGTTATGTTGTCTGCAGACTTCAACCATACCCACCTTTTTCTTATAAAAAAAAGTTATTTGAGGGTCCTCAAAACATATATTTCAGCTGAAATTTCGGTATCAAATTTTTGGGTGAAATACAATATCTTCTCTTCCTATTTTCCACATTGTAGATTTGTGCTATAGAAAGTAAAAATGGGATAATTAATCAAACAGTAGCATTAAAATTCTGTGAACCCAAGGTAAGATACAATTACACAGGTGAGAAAATGTTTAGGAATTAAGTGGACAAAGGGCCTAAGTAAACACAATTGGAAAGTGAAGAAATGGTTTAACCCACAGATACCTTACATAAAGCTGGTATCATATAGGCTCACTAAAGTTTTAAATGAATATTATATTTGTAACATTTTATTAATGAATATAAAAATCCAAAATGCAAAAATAGTAAGGAATAATTAAAAATAAAGAATGCACTTTTGATAAAGTTACTAGATATTGCCTCAATTTCTGCAACATTTGAAATAATATCAGGGATGTCCCAAGATATCCTCTAGCATTTTACCAGAAATTAAAATGCAACAAATTGACCAGCTAAAAACAAAGGAGGAAGCACTACTAAAGAAAAGGAAGTAAATCTATTAAGAATGGCAACAAATTGAATAACTACAGAGATGTAGAAAGAGCCACTATTCAAGAAATAAGTCCAAAAAAGGTTATTTACCATCTGAACTAAATATGGAGAAAAAAAAATACAGAATTTCTGTAAAATTGAGCTTTCTACTTGCTATTTGTCTCAGTACAAAGGTAGCTTCTATCATGCCCTTAATTTGGTATTTAAAACCCTCCATACAGATACATGCTCTTTAAAATAAAAATTGCTGAATTGCAAAAACAGGGGTTAGTTGTTCCTGGGCAGGATTATGCAGTGTGGTTGAATAACCTGGCATTTCTGACATTTCTATCAATATTTGAATGAATTAACTACCCACTTTCAGGGGGGAAAAAAAACAATGGGTGTATTTGGTGACATGAAGGCATTCATTTTTAAACTAGAGCTGTGAAAATCTCAAATTTTAGAAAAGAATCTATTGGTACCACTTTCCTAGGCTAAACTCTCTCATAGGAACCCTGCCAGAACATTACAGCAATATTTAAAATAAATTTAATTGTCAGCAATTTAGAGATTTCCAACAATTTGTGAATGGTTGCTTATTGTTTGCTAATCCTATAGTCATTGATGTGCAAAGTGTGTATTGAAATTTACAGATGGAAGTTTTAGAAATGTACATTCATTAAAAGTCAGTATCAAGGCTTATACAGCAAAAACACTTCCAAACTTGTCAGCTTGCTTAAAAAATGTTAGAGATGTTGTGCTCCATATATCTGGTTATATTCTCCTTAATGAAACATGTAAACTCAGAATACAAGTCACATCTTAACAATGCTCATTTGTTAACAATATTGAATATTGCTCTCACGGATAAAGAATCAGATGGTAACACCATGAGGTGCTGGCTCCTTATACCAGCAACATATTCAGCTCCTGCAACATGTTTTGTACCACTGCCACACTTTGAGTCTCCTGCTGCCATGAAATGTTGAAACACTATGATGACATCAAAATACAAAATAAGTAAAGATATAAATCAAATGTTTTCAAGTCCAAAGCACTAAGATGCCTTCCAAACTAACTGTTCAAAGGAGATGGCTAAAAAGTTGTCAGTATCAGACACTTAACACTAACTTCTTGTTGAGTTTGCAGTCAACATGTGTTTCCCAAAAGAATGAACACAGGAATGTTATAAGTACATTCTAGAAAGACATTAGGTTTTCCCTTTTGTATTATAGTATCTGTTTTTATCTTTCTTTTATTTATTTTTATATCATGATTATGTTACTATTTTGCACTTATGCTTATCAAACTATTATGGATCAATATATTTTAACCCTAAAATGTGCTGCTTTGCATATACGCAAAAGTGATTTTTAGGCAGAGTTTCAGAATACTTATTTTAATATTTTTATTGTAGTTTTTAATTACACTGCCTTAAACAATAAAGTTCAAAAAAATTGAATATTGAAAAAAATATTAATTTCTTTTAATAATATTGTATTTTTTGTTTGTTTTTTGTTTATAAATAAAAATAAAAAATCCATGCAAGTGCAGTCAAATGTCATCATTCACACTTACCACCTTTATCCTGTGAAGACAAACATCAAGCACCTAAATTTAAACACCATGGGCCCTAGGCTCATTTCAGCATAATTTCACTGATTTCATCCATCATCCAATATCATCTACTAAGTTAAAGAATTGAAAAAAGAAAATGTTTAGAGTACCTCCCCAGCAATTGCTAGTTATGAAAACTACTGAAAAACTGGAAAAAAGCCTCAACTCAGCAAGGATTACTCCAGGTGGAATTTGAAGCACAAACCTCCAACTCTGTACATAACCACAACTACATGTGATTATCAATTAAAGGTTGAAAGAAAGCTTCGGGAAGAACTATGTTTGAAAACTCTTATACTGAAGGCTCCAATATATAAATTGTTATAAATTTACTTCGTAAAAGACTGGAAATTAATGCATTACAGTTTGTCCAGAATAATGCAAAAATGCATTGCAAATTTGCTGCACTACATCCTAACTGATTGTCTTAGTAAGATAAGGGAAAAAATCTGGTGTATTCCTTTCACATGACTTTCTCTACATCTCTGCAACAAATTATTGTTAGAAAGCTTATGCTTCTATTTACTTCATGCTAATCGAGACAAAATTAGCAGAAATAGTCTTACTACTTGCTTCCATGTAAGTAGAAGCGAAATAAGAGAGTACCATAGGTTAACGTGATAGTCAAAAACTGATTGCTATGTGACTGAAGTTCCTTTGTTTGTATGGCCAGGAGCTGACAAATTCCTGTTGTGAGAAAAGTAGAAGTATTTTAAAGCTGAAACCAATAAGAAGAAATACCTCAGAAATGGTCAGCTCTACAAAAAAAAAAATGTATTTGACATAAATTTTGTGTTTCAATGAGATGTACATTTTTTGTGTAGTAAATTTGCAGCAATATGAACACATCTTATCAATTTACTGCCAATATATGGCTAGTGTAAAATATCATTATGTATCTAACTTACACAATTAGAACAGAGTGCTGGTTTTAGAAACAATTTTTGTTTAAAAATTTGAAATCAACTGATAAATTTATAAAAGGTGAACAGGGATGTCAAAAGTTGAACATTGATAAAACTAAATTTCATAGATATTGAGTTTAGCAAACTCAAAGTTCCTAAAGTCAAGACATGTCAAATTTGCTGTTATATTTCTTGGAAGAAGACCTGCTTTTATGTTTTGTGCAATATCCAATTCAAAAATTATCTCAATCATATCACAGTATCTTCTTTAATTTGACTAGAGATATTTTATTCTAAAACCTTTTGTAAATTAGTGTCTTTTGTCAAACAATACAAGTTCAAGTTGGGTTAGCTTTGATCAGGAATACCAATGAATGGGATTGTACAGGCTGAACTACAATGCATAGCACCTTTCATAATGTTCCTTAGAATATTTATAGTGTTTTACAGTGTAATGAGATTTTATATTGAAGAAGGTTATCATAGCATTGTATATCTTTAATGTGTTACATTCTGGTAATGAAATTGTTATAATGAACAAAATTTGTACTCCTTTTTTGAAATCGTGTTTATACCTGACTTGTAATGAAATGAGCTCTTATTAGATAAATGCAACTGAACTTAAGAAGCAAAAGAGAAAGTATCTGTTTTAGTAATTATGTACCAGTCAACACCAATTTGCTGTTATTATTGTCACTGAGGACATACATACATTGCAGTTTCTACTAAAATATTTCTTCAACAGAGTTTAATGCAAAACTGCATAACTAGACACTGAATGTGTGAAAAGTTGTCCCTTCCCTTTTCCCAACTGCACATTCACTTGTCTTTGTGCCAGGGATGGCTAATAAATCAAAGATTTACAGGTGCAGAAGTCCTTCTGCTTTTAATTACCTATGCCTCCCAACTACACATCCATCACTGAGCACAACTGACTGAAGCAGTGAAGAGGGGATGCTCTCAATAGCCCTGCTTTATGAAGTGGTGTATTTCCTGCTGCTGCAAAATGGCACACATGACTTTTGCCTCTCAAGTACAGGAATGCTCATTTCACGGGTATCTTAGTTTAAAGCAAGTGTATACACTTTGAGGCAGTGCAATTTATTGTATTTCTAATAATAATTTATAGGTTAAGACAGTATTAAAGTTTTAATTGCAGCTATTAATAATGAATGAAACATATTATTATGGTTTAGTAGGGGAAGGATGGGTAATGGTGCTCACTTAAGGAAAATTTAAGAACAATTTCTCAAAATATATCTAAATGGATAATTGGTGTAATACATTAAACATTATTCTTCACAAATGAATAAGTTTTATTTGAAAAAACATTATATTATAGGAATTAAAAATTAAAATATAAAAGTATGCAATGAGTGGGATTGGCCGATGCTTGCAAAGCTCAGTCTGGTCAGTTTGAAGCTGACACAAATCACACTTATACTTTTGTGGTTTATCAACACCACTACAATCTTTATGGACCCAACTTGCACAAATGGTGCATCGAAACCAGACTTCACCATTTCAACCAAACTCCCTACATCCTCACCATCAGTTGAAGTATGTTGTCATCGCCCAATTCCTCTTCTCCTGAGCTGCCTTTTTGCTCTTTTGATTTTCTTTGCCCTATACTTTGATGCAGCTGGTGCCATTGAACTCTTGCAGCTGAAATTAGCTTACTGGTCTGATTCCTTTTGATCTTGGCTTTATTTTTTTCAGCTCGATGTAACTCTAGGGCTTCTAGTTTTTCTTTCAGAGGCATTGCTGTTAAAATCTCTGAATACTGTTTGTTACTGCTAGGCTGTTTTGTTTATTATTTTTGAGGGACTGGGAATGGGTGATATTTGGCTGCTTGGAATTGGTTTTCTCTTTGTGTTATGATGCAATTCAGATGGTGCAGGATGAGGTAAAGTTTGTCGGGTAGTCACCTGTGTGTGAGAGGGATCTGGTAAAATAGGATGCATTTCCACTGATTCATGTGTCCTGATCTTGACATCTGATTTTCACTATCATCTTCAATCAATACTATGAGATCTGGTTCCTTTACTAAAGGTTCCAGCCATAAAATCTGTATCAGTGTGGACATTTGGATTGAAGAGCCAAATGCCACTTTTTTCAAATCCCTTTGCAGCTTTATCCAATGAGGCAACCCTCCCACAGGCATTTTTACAAATCTCAGCAATGTCGTATGGAGTAATGTGTCTTCAAATAAGTATCGCATTCCTTGTTAAGGGCAACTTTTAATGGCCCATAAAATGTGGGGTCAAGAGGTTGCAATCGATGTGATGTAAGGCGAGGAATTGAAATTATGTGAATGCAATACAAGTATGCGGCAAGTGATTTGTGGGTACCGTGATTGTCCATTATAAGTAGAACAGGGGTTTCGACAGATGCATTTGTTTCCTTGTAAAAATTATGTAGCCATGCGATGGACAGTTCAGATGTCATCCTCTCACATTTGGAGCATTGGTACATAGCACTCGCAGATCCACCGCACTGAAGTTGAGGTGGAAAGATAAACACTGGGGGAATATAATGTCCAGCAGCACTGAATGCGCACAAACTGTTACATTGTTGCCTCTTTGAGGACCCCCTCTTGTTTCATTCGCTAAGGTGCAATAACCACAGGAGTATAAACAGTCTCATCTACGTTGTATAATTAAGGTTGGGGCAGAACCTTATTCAAGACCCACACTCGGTTCTGACTTCCTTAAATTTAAATTGGGATGCCTTCTAACCAATCTTTTCCAGTCTCTCTCTTCTCTTTGCAAAAGTTGTTTTTGATCCCATTTTGATCTGCATATTCAAAAACAATCCAAAGGTGTAATACCAAGATATAATTCTGAAAGTGTTCCTCTATTTCGTTTTCCTGAGCCTCTGTAAAAATAGCCTTTGCATCTAAAGATGGACCGTAAACCTTCCCTGATCCTCTTCTATCCTTTATTGTGCTGAAAGAACTATGGATACTTATCCTATTTACTGCTCTCCATCCTACCTTATTTGTACTCCTCTCCCTTATCCTATTTACTGCTCTCCATGCTGCTACCTTATTTGTACTCCTCTCCCTTATCCTATTTATGCTCTCCATGCTGCTACCTTATTTGTACTCCTCTCCCTTATCCTATTTACTGCTCTCCATGCTGCTACCTTATTTGTACTCCTCTCCCTTATCCTATTTACTGCTCTCCATGCTGCTACCTTATTTGTACTCCTCTCCCTTATCCTATTTACTGCTCTCCATGCTGCTACCTTATTTGTACTCCTCTCCCTTATCCTATTTACTGCTCTCCATGCTGCTACCTTATTTGTACTCCTCTCCCTTATCCTATTTACTGCTCTCCGTGCTACCTTATTTGTACTCCTCTCCCTTATCCTATTTACTGCTCTCCATGCTACCTTATTTGTACTCCTCTCCCTTATCCTATTTACTGCTCTCCATGCTACCTTATTTGTACTCCTCTCCCTTATCCTATTTACTGCTCTCCATGTTACCTTATTTGTACTCCTCTCTCTTATCCTATTTACTGCTCTCCGTGCTACCTTATTTGTACTCCTCTCCCTTATCCTATTTACTGCTCTCCGTGCTACCTTATTTGTACTCCTCTCCCTTATCCTATTTACTGCTCTCTATGCTGCCTTATTTGTACTCCTCTCCCTTATCCTATTTACTGCTCTCCGTGCTACCTTATTTGTACTCCTCTCCCTTATCCTATTTACTGCTCTCCATGCTACCTTATTTGTACTCCTCTCCCTTATCCTATTTACTGCTCTCCATGCTGCTACCTTATTTGTACTCCTCTCCCTTATCCTATTTACTGCTCTCCATGCTGCTACCTTATTTGTACTCCTCTCCCTTATCCTATTTACTGCTCTCCATGCTGCTACCTTATTTGTACTCCTCTCCCTTATCCTATTTACTGCTCTCCATGCTGCTACCTTATTTGTACTCCTCTCCCTTATCCTATTTACTGCTCTCCATGCTGCTACCTTATTTGTACTCCTCTCTCTTATCCTATTTACTGCTCTCCATGCTGCTACCTTATTTGTACTCCTCTCTCTTATCCTATTTACTGCTCTCCGTGCTGCTGCCTTATTTGTACTCCTCTCCCTTATCCTATTTACTGCTCTCCGTGCTACCTTATTTGTACTCCTCTCCCTTATCCTATTTACTGCTCTCTATGCTGCCTTATTTGTACTCCTCTCCCTTATCCTATTTACTGCTCTCTAAGCTGCCTTATTTGTACTCCTCTCCCTTTTTTAGGCATCTGTTAATAAATTAATGAGTAGTATGTAAATATCATAATAAGATAGGATCATCTTAGATTACTAAATGAGTTTAATACAAATAAAATAAAAAATGTATAATAAAGTGCCCAAAAAGTTAATTTTCATAGGTAACATTCACTAATAATATGTGCATTAGTAAAAGGTTGATTATAAAATACTTGAAAATATTAATTATTTATAATTTAGTAATTGAAATTTTAAGGATTAGGAAAGTTTATATTTAAATGTCTAATTTTTTTTTATAAAGTTTATAATAAACCTCAAAAAGATAAGGTAAGTAATGCTGCACAGTTGACGGGTAATGCCGTTCACCTGAGCGCCATTGCTGTTCATGGCCATTTTGGAATTCTTTGCCAATAGTGAAGAAACAAAATGGCTTTTTATGTTTTATACCTCGTATTAATGGAAAGCTGTATGCATCCCCTTTTTCAATGTGATAACTGTTATGGACGTAAAATAATGGATAATCATACACCTTCAGATTTATACACACTAATTTCTATAATAAATTCTTGCTGAAAATATTCTTATAGGTTAGAAACAAACTTCTTCCCTTGAATCCCCATTTAACTGCTACAAAGCTATTAAGAGTGCCGCAAGAGGCCGGTATCTCCTGGACAGGTCAAACTCTCAACCAACTGCAACACTTGTATGAGCACCATTTCCCCTAATAGCAAATAAAAATATAATAAAAAGCATTAGATTATCCGTTTCCCAGCAACATAAATGGTAAATGGGGAAAAAAGGAGAAGGAATTGAAAATTGAATAACAAGCTCAATAAAAAAGGAAACAATAGCTAGCAAAATGGAGAAATTGTCAACATGAAAATGAGGAAGTGTTAGAGAAAAGGAAGTAGAGATGAACATAAATATATGAAAAAGAGAAATAGAAAAAGCATAAAAATGTGAAACAATTGCATATGACTGATTGCATGTTTCCTTTCTACTTTGTGCACAACTACATTGAAGTCACTTTCGTTTTGAAAAATTGTGAGTGAATGCATTACAGCAAATGCAAATATTCAATAAGTCACAATTTAGACAGTGTAAACCTTGAAAAGTAATCTTTTAGACAGAGAAAGAAAGAAAAGCAGTTTATCATTTTAGATTTGTTCCAACAATTTCTGATTGTTTAAGTATCTATGCATTACAGGAATATGAATGAAAATGAACATCATCTAACTGAGAAAATGCTCATGCATTGCAACCATGTGTCCCAAGAAGCTTGTAATTCAGGACGAAATGGTCATGAAAATCCACACAAATAACTATCAGAGAAGGAGAAAAGGTGGAAATTTGAAATCAAAACATATTCTCCCCTGCCCTCCATCCTACAACAAAAATTTCATTTTCAACTTATAATTATTTAGTAACTTTCTAAGACTTTTGCTTTTAGTACTGGCATTCATAAAACATTTTAAAATCTTAATGCATTTAGAAATAACTTTAGTTTTGTTGTATTATGTATACACCAATGCATTTTATATGGAGAGGTATAGTTTTGTTGACTTAACTGACACTTAAACATTTATGATATGGGTGATTTGTTGAGTTCAAAACAAAAGACAAAGCAAAAAAGAATTTACAGAACAAATTACTCTGATAAAGAATCAAAGGAATTACTGAAGTAAAAAAATAGCATAATAAAATAAGTTCAAATTTATATTTTGAATATCCAAGGCAAACCTGTAAGTCTACTGAATCCATCCTATCCTGACTGTTACCCTACTAACTAAAAGAACCACCCAATGGGTAGGTACCTCTAAATAATAAATGGGTTTAATTCTTGCTTGGTGGAATGAGTTCTCTTAAAGGTCATTAATCATAGGAGAATATTGGAAGCAACAACATATTTTGAAAACTAAAAGGAGTAAAATAAGTGGAATAAGACTGAAAATGTTATGAATCTTATTTCTTTCACAGCAAGACTTTATGCTCCAGTGGCGGCAAACTTTGTTTGCACAAACCTTTTGGGGGTTATGAAAATTCCTGACATCAACATTGTCACATTGTTTCTCTGTTGGTATATTTTTAAATACAGTCTGGTAAAACCAAAAATAGAAACATCATTTCCAAGATCCAACTTTAAAAAACAATATTAAGACTGTTGAATAAGATACAACTTTTTTACACAGCAATTCTATTTTCTCATTTTAATACATCTTACATATTATTTATATGTAAATTAAATCTTGTAGGACGTTTAACATATATAGGACATTTATAGGCAGGATGATCCAAAAATACTTTTACAGCATTTGGGGATGGATTTCTGACATCAAAACGATAATGGATTCATATAAACATGTGCTCTAAACTGCTTTGATTTTATGCTATCAATTTATTAATGAAAGTCACCTTTAATGGCTTTCCAGGTCCTATCTAATAATTTCATTTATGCACTCATTCATAGAAGGCTTTGACTCATTTTACCCTGCAGAGCTGGCCTTGTGTTGCCATGGTTACCTGTTAACATTTGTCATTTATCAGATATGTAATTCATTCCCGCAGCACGCCTTACAGGTGTTGTTTACCTGAAATTCATTCAGAACATTCTCCCAGACTGATTAGAAAA
Source organism: Hymenopus coronatus (assembly GCA_030762935.1). Taxonomy (NCBI): domain Eukaryota; kingdom Metazoa; phylum Arthropoda; class Insecta; order Mantodea; family Hymenopodidae; genus Hymenopus; species Hymenopus coronatus. The sequence goes on along the minus strand of CM060885.1, from coordinate 3,430,217 downwards.
TGTGCCTCTGCAAATAAGAAGAAACATGTGGTTTATGTGTGATGCTCTAGCAGATTTTACTTTCATTGTTTGACATGCACTAGCATGACAAATGGATAGGTAGAGGGGGACCAGTTCCAGGGCCTGCAATCTTTTGGGGACACATTAAACTGCTGGTTTATCAGCAAACATCCTAGATGAAGAAACTTTTAATCTATGTGTCATGTAAGCCTGCAAAATCAAATTGGGAGTATTTGACATTCCATGTTTTGATGAGTGCATGCATGTCTAGGTCAAGAGGAGACATTTGTATCATTTTCTAACTTTTTTTTTTGCTTTGATGTAAGGAACCTGTCCCCAAACTTTGTAAAAGTATTTTGAATCAGCATGTATATGGTAAGCCTCTCTCCACTGCACAAGAGAACTGAGAGTTGTCAGGTCATCAGAGGCCCACTCAAATCCTTACCTTATAAAAACCACAACTAAATAAGTCAGGGGGAATGAGGGTGCCACAAATCAACATTAAAAGTTCTGTCACAAAATCTCTCTCTTATTTCAGTTAATGATTCAGCAGGCATATATGCTGTTGGAATTAACCATAAGATTTTTCTTCTTCCATTAAGCAATCAAAAAATGATCCTTGAATTAGTCTCTGATATCACTCTGCATTAATTGTTTATTACAGAAAATGGGTCATGTTGTTGTTCTAGCACTTATCACACATGAGCAGCAGTAGATGGTGAGAGCACAAAGGCCATCAAACCATATATAATAATGATGCTACTTTTCTTTATCTGTTGATAGTTTTTAACCCCGCTTTTACTACAAATGGCACCACAGGTGACTGACTTTACATGTTACTCATTTTTGTTAAGAAATAAATGTTCAAAAATGCATGTACAGGTAACTTTCTATGTAAAAATTTTTGGCTCAATTTTCACTTTAAATACGAAGTACATTTGGCCCACAGTTTTTGTTTTAATGTTGTATTTCTTATCTTATTTACCATGTATTCAAATCTGCAGGCAAAAAAGGACTTTTCTCTATAGTTGGTATGCTATTTAGGCAAGCTTATAGTTTTAATCCAAGAGCTATAAGGCATAAAATAAAACATGCAGAAGCCATTAGGTTTTTTGATGTAGGACATAGAAGACCAGTATGTCATAGGTCAGAGCATAAAGGAAATTTGGAGTGTTTATCATATTTATGAGTTGGATTTTCTTAACTGGACGTAAACTAAATTGATTGATTAAACAGATTTATTCAAGATTCAAATTCCATCTTGCTATATCAGCATATTGGGACACCTTAACAGCGTTTTCTTGAGCAAGAGAATTTCTAGTTTGTAAGTGACCTCTATGAGGGATCAACTCACCATAGCACAAAATCACAACTAGCAGATGTAAAAATGGCAGAATTAAGCCCAGTGGCCTTTTCTTACAAGGCATGAGGTAACTTTATTTGCAAATAAATATTATACAGGACCAATTGGATTTCAAAAGGGAAATTTTTTACACCCAAAAAAATCCATGAGCCTCCGCCAGGTTTGACGCACAATCTTGGGTGTTCGAGGCTAAGGTGGAAATCACTGTGCTATGGAGGGGATAGACAGACTTATTACTTATAAAATACTTTGTTTTAAACATATGCCACAAAATAAGCATCAGTTATTATTAGTTTTCAGCTTGTCACTCTAACTTATAGTGAGGCTTTCTGTAATCAGAAACTGCCACTAGAGTCTGATGGTTGAGTGGCTCAATGCCCATGATATGATTAAAGTGAAGTAAGCATGTATTGGGTGAGAAAAGTTCATTTGCTTAATGATCCTTTCCCTCAGGCATGAGGTTTTATGACATTTTCAGTCAATTCATATTGTTTTCAGTTAGGGGTTGTAGGAGGGGAAGTGTGCTGCTTGATACAGGAACTGGTCTCATGCCCTCTTTCCCACCTGCTGGCTGAAAAGAACGTGAATAAGTATCACATGGGACCAACAGTTTTGTTTCCTTGCCTAATACCTGAAAACATTAATAAAGAATGAAACTACTATCTCAGAAAAAGGCTAGTACACCAAGAGATCGGCAATTAAATATAATGCATTTCTTTCAGTTAACTGACAACCAGAAAACTATTTTAATTACATATATGATTTGTTGAGTTAAGAATAAAAGACAAAGTAAAGCAAAATTAAAGAACAATTACATATGATTATGAATCAAATTAAAATAGCAATAAAATTAGCATTATAGTGAGAATTAGCATTTAGGTGATGCTGCAGAGTAATTTCTTCTTTCAGTGTAATGTTTTGGTAATTTCTTTTCCTTTTACGCTCTATAGGTCATGTATTGTTAATTCCAAAATTTATTATTTTGGAGAATATAAGATTGAAATGAATTGCAAAGCCTTCCTGATACATTTTCAATTTGAATAAAACAATTAGACATGTGTTTAAAGAAAAAATGCTACTTAAAGTAACACATAAATTGTACTTTGTCCTTGGAGTTCACATATTAGACATACAGAGCATCTTGGCTTCTGTCAACTGTTCTTGAGAGCTTTCCATGCAACCAGGACTAGTGACAGATTGCTTTCTCAAAAGTTATGCACTCTTTCTTTGTTGTTCTGCATGAGCAAGAAAACCATGCATCTGCCTCTCTTTTTATGACTGGAGAAATCCACCCAAAGATCCCTTTGGAAGACTTTCCTCTCGATCCTTCTCTCATGACCATATAAGCAAACTCAGAAGAAAAAAAAAAGAAAACTAATTTACCATCAGTAAATAATTATCTTTCTACATAATATTAGAAAGTTTGCTACCTAATTTTGGCCTAGCAATGCGGTGAAGTCAGATTAATCAGTCGTAAAGAATAAAATGAAAGTTGTTGAAGCACAGAAGAAGCATTTAAAGTAAGAGTTATGTTTGGAAGAAATAGCAGCTGCATGCTTCCTTTGGAACACTGCGTGAATTAGGCAATACATGAACAATCAGAAACTGTGTGTTGAGCAAACCTATTATATTCCATGGTACATACCTGACTTCCAGAAAATTATTTGTTTTATAAATGGAACATCCTGTATTATTTATGCTTTTAAACTTTTCATGTAAGCAGAGTCTAAGAATCAATTTGTATAAATTAAATTTTATAAAACAAATTTAAGAGAATGATGAAGCAAACAATATGTTTGTTTAGACAGTGTGCACCCAACAGACAGTCAGAGGCTGACAGAAGTCTACATACAAATGCACACGGACTACAATTTGTAAGTAAAAACTTAATGTGCACATAATCTTTAGTTGATAGGGCATGTGAGAAGTTGGATGCACAATTACAAGGCTGCTGATGGACTTTGCACATTCACAAAAACACAAAAGGGAAAACTGTGACTCCATCCAATTGTCAACCATTAATTTAGTAAGAATTTTACTACATAATATAACAAATTCTGCAGGCATTCTAAAAACTGTTTTAATTAGTATTTTATATTCAAAGTCTCTTTTGATGACATGATGTCCATATTAAATGCATAAATATCATGTGAAAGTATTTTAATTAGAAAAGTGTATTGCTGGAGGAGAGGTTGCCAGTTTCTTTAGGAAAAAAATTTGATGTGTTCCATTCACATGACTTTCTGTATATCTCTGCTACAAATTATTGTTAAAAAGCTTATGCTTCTATTTACTTTATGCTAATTGAGAAAAAATCAGCAGAAATAGTCTTATTACTTGCTTCCTTGTAAGTAGATGGAAATAAGGGAATACCATAGGTTAAAGTGATAGTCAAAAGCTGGTTGCCATATGACTGAAGTTCCTTTTTATGTATGGACAGGAATTGTTAAATTCCTGTATGAGAAAAGTATAAGTTTTTCAAAGCTGAAACCAAAAATGATTGCATCTCAAAATGATCAACTCCACGACAAAAAGGTATATAAGATAAATTGTGTTTTAAGGTGCTCTACATTTTTTGTGTTGTAAGTTTTTGTCCATGTCTTACGGTTTAGCAGTTATGCAAAATTCCGTAAAATTCATCCAGAATAAAGTAGTCTTCAGAGGCTATTCCCAGAAAATTCAAAATATACATTTTATTTGTCAGATAAATATCTTTAATATACAAAATTTTAATCAAAATCGTTATAGCCAATTTTGAAAAATCAAAATTTTTGAAAAAAGTTCCATGTAAAGGGAGTTTGGGTAGGGGGGATTTTTCTCAAAATCTTTGTGTTGCATCCCTGGAAGATACTAAACTTAAATACCAACTTTGGTATTTTACCAACTTTTTGTTTTGAGATATCGTGTTCACAGACACACGGACACATGGATACACACACACACACACACACACACACACACACACACACACACACACACACACACACACACACACACACACACACACACACACACACACACACACATGGACATTTTTCTGAAAATGCTTTTTTTGGATACAGGGGACCCTAAAACTTATATTCCTGGCGAAATCTCGGTATCAAATTTTTGGGTGGAGTGCAATGCCTTCTTTATACACTATGTACATAGTACATATAGAGAAAGTAAAAATAAAAGGTATTGAGTTAAATATATAAGTTTGAAAAAGTGTAGAAAAAATAATAAGAGGGTGAGTCACTAAATAAGTTGCAAATATATATTTTCCTTATACCATTTGTAAATTACGCATGCATTTTGAGCCAGCAGATAGCAGCATATGTATGCTTGTCATAGAGGTTGGGTTATCTCTCTCCAGCTTGTGATAGGTCAGTGGCAGCCAGTTTAAGATGGCATGATTGTATCCTAGCAGAACAGCGTGTAGTTGTGCATCGTTTGCAGGCCAAAGGACTGTCCACAGAATAAGTGCATTGCGAAATGCATCCCATGTATTCAATTGGGTCCAGCAGTTTAACCAGGGAAGGCAAGGAGTGTCTTGATTGTCCTGCGGAGGTTTCAACTGCAGCGTGACATTCACATGGCGCCACTTACATCAAGTATGAGCAGTTCAAGTTTTGTGAAGTTTGTGCCCCGCCAGTTGACTGAGGAGCACAAAATGAAGAGGATGGGTCTGTCTTTGCAACACGTCACTTGCTACGATGAGGAAGGAGATGATTTCCTGGCACAAATTGTTTCAACTAGAATCAAAAACATCCCACCTCACCAACAACAAAAAAGTTCAAGGCAGAGTCATCAGCCCCCAAGTCATTGTACTGCAGACATTCCAGCCTCACTGTGAGACTTGCCTGCCCTCACTCAGCAAGGTCCTGTTACAAACATTTCGTTGGCAATGCTTGGATCATCCACCATACAGTCCTGACTTAGCTCCCCGTAATTTCCATCTCTTTGGACCCCAAAAAGTCATTTGGGTGGCTGTACTTCGAAACTGATGATGCCATAATCCAAGAGGTTACTCATTGGCTGCAAAGGACATGAAAAGAGGTGGAACAACTGTCTCAATGTACAGGATGAAATGTCGAAAAGTAAAACAAATTTCAGGTAGCTACTTGGATTATTATTGCCTCTAACCAATTTTGTGACTTATTTATTGACTCACCCTTGTATGTTACATAAATCCATTTACCTGGAAACATGGACACTGTTTTACACATGAACAAAAAACATTAATAAAATGCTCTGAGTGAATTTAGCACTCAGATATTAACTCACACCTACTATTAGTTCTTTACACCAATAATTCAATTTTAACATATTTTTAATTCAGCATGTTTCATATTTCCACACTTTATAATTTTTTTCCTTTATTAATGTGTAGTAATATGAATTACATATTTCAGTGTTAGCTCAATTTTGCCATGAGGGCTTGCGTGGAGGGAGTGAAGATAGAGGATGCAGGAATTGTGTGCACAGCCAGACACATTTTATGAGATCAAAGCCAATTAATGAATGTCGAGGAGTCCTAGAAAGGCTAGGGGAATAGACTTATTCTAGCATGGGTCCCCTTGCCACAGAGATAATTGGAAATGAAGATGCAAGTGAAATCACATTTATAGCACCAGAAGCAAATCTATTAGTCTGCACTCAAAGATAGCACATTAGAAACTAGTGGAAACAGAATTGGAGAGCTAATATACAACAATCATGTCTTAGAAGGAGTACAGCAGTCCTTAAATTGAGAAGGAAACAGATGAGGCTTATGGTCATAGGAATTTTAAAAAACATCTGTAAATAACGAGTCTTTCAGAAGACCCAAGCTGCAGGATCTGTGGTAAACAGGAGGAAATGCTTCACACTTAATATTCCAGTGTGAAGCACTACAAGTAAATACCTAGATACAATCAATTTGGAAATGTTGATCCACACAAGACCAGTATCTAATAAACACCTAGGCAATCAATGGATTCCTGAGCCTATTAGAGTTTAGGGAGGAGATGGTTTGGGTAACATAGTGAGGAAACAGAACAATAAACTAAGGTTTTGGTGCAGGCAGGAAGGGTTTGTCTCTCCCTATCAAACATCTAATCTAATTTAGCTAAATTTTCATCAACTAATCCTAACTGAAGCAACTCACAACAATGAGTAGACAAATTCTGATCAGTTAGCTATGTAGAATGATATCATAGAAGTTGCAGTTGGTAGAGCTGCCTGCATTCACTGTCTGGTTGTTGGTCCCAAAAAGTTGTTGAATAATTTGAAACAGTGTTAAATGAAGGAGTGTTAAGGTGTCGTAATAAGGGCTTTGTTTATTTTACATTACAAAATTCTGTGTTTACTCGTTACGTGGTCATCAAAGTATGACAGCATTTCTGGTGCGAATGGCACAAGGCTCATTATAGCAGTGCACTAGTCGCTTGGGTTTTGTTTTGACAAAGATCGACTTGGTAATTTCTATTCACAGCAACAATCCCTGCTCATGACTGTAGTTTGTAAGAACAAATTACTTAATATCATCATATGCTTTTCAGGCTTAAAATTTATTCTTTCCTTAAGTATTTTTGATATTCTCTAATCATAGTTTCTGATTTTTTCCTGTATTTTGTAAAAATGTTACTTTCAATATTTGGTTCTATTATTTGTGGATGTTTTACATCATACTGCTGGTCATCCTCTGGTAATAAGGATTTTGTATATAATAGCTGATCAAAGAAGACAATCTTTCACCTTTTCTATGCAGAAAGTTTGGAAGATGCTTTCTTCCATAGATCTTATCTAAAGCAGTCGTGGATGCAAAGAAACAAAGTTTTAACCATTGCTTAAGTTGGTGAAATGCACTTTTGGAATTTTAGACAGTAAATGTAAAACATTCTACAGAAGATTAGCTGATAATTTGGAGCATTCTATTCAATAATCGAAGCAGCATGTATTCTACATAATTTAATGGAAGAATTTTGTTTTTGATAAGTGTTTAATGCCTGCTTTTACTACATATGGCACTGCCAGTGGTGACATTGATGATGCTTGGAATGAAGATGGAGCACCGGTGAAATACAAAGGTGGGGGAAATTGGAGAAAACATGCCCCTGCACCACTTTGTCCACCACAAACCTCACATGCAATCGCTTGGGATCAAACCCAGGCTACCAAGGTATAAGTAAGAAAGATTGCATTCATCAGAAAATGTAGTATAAGAACTGCCATTTGAAAGCATATTATTACAAGATACAAGAGGCACAAATAAGAATGACAGTGTAAGATGTTTAGCAAATTATTTCACATTACCACAAGGGTCAGTTCATTAGGAAAATATGAGCCTCTGTGCAGCTTTAATTGTATCCACTCAACCCAAACACTAATTGTCAACAAAACTCTGACAATGGGTTTAAAATGTGTATGTTTCTTTTTCTATAGCATCAAGTTGGGTTATGTTGGTGGAAAAGCAAGCGTTTTATAGTTTATGTGTTTGCATGAATTAAAAAACATGGTGCCAATTACAGCTGACAGAATAGTAGATGACTGACTGTCTGTCATGTGCAAACCCCCTTACTGTGATAAATATGCTAAATGGGATGATAAAATATTTCTCTTCTCTCTTTTAACATTCTAGCTTTACCTGTGGAATTCTGGTCTCTGCTTAAGTAGTAAGAACGTGTGACTTGCTTGGTGATATAAATTTCTAATTGACTAAGGATGACAAAAAATGTAACTTGGGACTTAAGGTACAATTTGAGACAGACTAAGTATATTTCATATTCTTAATTTAGGAGTAAATTAAATACATCTGTCTTAAAAGTTGAATATTCTATTCTGCTCAGGAAATGAAATGTCTGGTTACTTTAAGAAAATATTTTAGAATTTAATTGAATACCTGGTCCCTGTTGACAATAATTCAAGTTAAAATGTTGTACAATGAAGCTGTCAGTTAGGCAGACATTTAAGCTGTGTATATTCCATTAATATTTAAAGAGAAATATTTAACAATGTATCATAGAAAGTTTTTGAATATTAGATTTTTAAATATTTCTTGTAATGAAAATCTGGTGAAGATATTTATCTCAAACTTAATATTTTTTATTAGCATCAAGCTGTTCAAAATATGTATATAATCTTTTAGAGGAATTTAATTTATAGCCAAAATTGGAGAATTCTGGTTCTGCAACTGTCAGCTACTGGGAACCAAAACATGAAGATGAAAGTGATTAATATGAATATGCTTGTTATATCACTTTTACTGCCATGTGCTGTATCATTTAAGTTTGATTCAATGAAATGTGAATAAAGTGCATTTATTTTGAAAGTAAGACTAATCTTTTTTAAATTCAAACCCATTACTAATGAATAATGTAAAATATAAGCATGAGCTTCTTTAGAGCTGTAGAGGGTAAAGCTCCAAAAAGTAAAATTTTAATTTTACTCAAACACATTTATAAGAGATGCATCTTCCTCATTGTTTTTTAAAATACACGCACTCAAAACTTCCTACTGAAACATTTTGGTCATCTGAAAGAACCAAACTGAACACTCAGCTTCACCCAATAATTCAGTTTACACTTGTCTAAGCTATCTGATTGTAATGAAGAATGCATCAAGAGCTTAGAAACTGATTGCCATCAGCAGTCATCCTTTGCACATCGGTCACTTTTGGAGTAGCTTCTGCATATAACACATATATGATAATATAGTAGATAATGTAATGTTCAATTACTGTATGTTGATAACTTGGAAAACCATAAATGAATCTTATTATACACAGATCATTATAAAAATAAACTTAAATTTTAAGATTTAGGTTATGGCAGAATGAAAGTAACACGTCATCCCATTAAATAATATCTTGATTCTAAAAAACAGGGGCTTACAATGGGAAAAGGGCTAGGATTAGAACACACCCCCCCCCTCCCCCAAGACCAGCAAGTTTCTTTTTGAAAATAAGGACAAAAAATGAACAATAGGTATTGAGTCCCACGTATCATGTTCATATGTGTGATAAACATTACATTTTGGTAATGACATTGACTATAAAAACCTGAGGTTTTCAGTTTGTACTTTGGTTGTGATTGGGAACCAAGATAGGCCCTGGACTCCTCATATAAATATATTGCATATCTTGTATCTCAAGACTTCATTCATGGTTGAATCATTGCAATCTACAAGATCTGGAGAGCACCATCAGACTATATAAATTTATTGTCATTTTTGTATGACAATACACTATTACATGGTATTACAAGGAAGAAACAGTCATTTTTGACATATGTTTATACACTGTCAGCTACGTGACTAGTGGCTCATGGAGTTACATTGACTATTCCACCTCAAATTTCTAGTCCTGTTCCATCACCTTCAAAACAGAACAAACAAATATCCTGATTTTCAGTGTAATGAACAGTCTTACACAGCAACATAAAATCTCTCAGTACGAGCTGAATGAGCCAGTAAGAGATTTGCAACTGCCTAAAGGTAAAGCAGAAGTGTTGGTGTCTAGTGTCTGCAACGGTGTAATTGTCTTCACCAGATGGTAAATGTAACTGCATTCCATAATCACATTCTTTCCTCCATTTTAAAAACTGAAAATTACTTGGTATTTTGCAAAATTCTATGGCAGCTCTGGAAATTGACTACAAAACTGATGTCCAGAGATTATCCATACACTCTCCCAAATTAGGTAACATGTTTCCATGTGATTGTTTACACGAAGGAAATATATCACTAACTGAAGCAGCTGTTGTGCAGAGTAAAGTCACACTGACTGCTGAGAAATTAGCAGTGTTCACAGCAACTTCCTTGGAAATAACTATAAAGATCTAGGCAAATCTTGATAGTGCTATGCAGCACTGAGGTGTAACATATCACTTCTTACATTCACACTTGGATTGTTTTTCTTGAGAATTGTTGTGCTATAAGCTATGAACATGGGGAATGCTTGAAATAGAAGAAAGATGCTACAGAAAGTGGAGTGAATCACTGTCAATTGATTATTACTGAACACTCATCAGAGAATCAACTGCAAGTGACCACAAATGACAAGCAAAGTAATTGTGACTAGTAATCTTCCTCCCAGGGAGAACAAGTTAAGTTTTTAATGGAAATTCACAAAAGTTGAAATAAAAACTTAAGATCAACTACTCCCATCATTGTTACAGAAAAAAGTCACATTTTGTTGGCTAGTGTTCTGGGTTGTAAGATGTAACTAATTTTTTCTCATGTCCAGAATTGACTGTAAGGGTATCATCCTCCGCCAGCTGCTACCTCCTCAGGTCTGTGTTATCCCATCCATCTGCAGCATGCCCCTTCTCCTCCACCTTAGTGCAGGGTCTTCTTTACATGGCATCAACATTTTTCTTCAATGCTCTGATGTAACGCTGCCCTTCAGTTTTTAAATCTCAACAGACAGGTTAGTCCTCAGGTAGAATAGGTACCTACTTGTGGAAGGTCTTGAGCCAGGAGCTCCCACCAAGTAACAAAGTACTTCTTCTTTGCCTTGGCGAGCATCTTGCTATCATCCATTCCTTCCTGTTGTGAATCTGGATCTCTTCTGTCAGACAAATGAGGGGCTTTGCAGAAAACTGTGCAACTCCTGCTTATCCTTCAGGTGAGGCCAATCTTTAAACAGCCTGGGTCAGTGGCCACATATAATGGACGTTCACCTTACGGGTGCCTGTTTTGTTGTCCTTTTAGCCTCCATATTCCTGCGCTTAACCACCTGTACAGTGGCACCTCACTTATACGTTTTTCAAGGGAGACTACTAAAATACTGTATAAATGAGAAAGCGTGTAACTGGTTTTCTCTTCTGGTGTGGACCTCATCCAGAATTCTTAATTTTTCACCAAGAGTTAAGGATTTTCTTGTTTTCTTCCTTGCTGGTTGATATTCACACATGGTTCTTCTCCTGTTCTCGAAACTCCACATAAAATAGATAAGTGACTGGTGGAATGATATGATGACAATGAAAAGATAAATGACAATGAAAACAGCACACTAGCAGAACTCGACTTAAAACAGAGAAGTGATTGCTGGAACCAAGGCTAATAGATTGTTGGAACGATATGACAACAATGAAATGATAAGTATCAATGAAAACCTCAAATCAGGCAATTCCACGGCTATACACAGCAAGCATGCCACCATACATTATTTTAAAAATGTATAAATCGGTACAGTTTGTATATGGGGATCAGAAAAAGTGATGCATTACCAAGAAAATGTATAACTAAAAACGTATAATTGAGCAAAATTTTAATGGAGAATGACTGGTCCCTAAAATTTTAGCATATATGTGCGAGAAATGTTGAAGTGAATAACGTATAAGCGAGTTTCAACTGTATATCTTTCTCTTTCCCAGCTATTTTTATTGGATATATAAAATACAAGTGATCTCTTCTCTGGTACCTGACTAAAAATGTTTTGAATTTCTATATCTTCAAATTTTTTTCCTGCTCCCTCCCAAAAATCTTTATAAATGTTTCTCTTTTCCTCCAAATAGCACCTAAACCATTATTTTCTAGGTTATTTCTTAAATTAATTACCCAACTTGTACTTTGTAAAGTTGTTTCTGTTGAATTAACTAACATCAATCCAAGTTATGTTTACACAACTGGGAAGTTTTGTCTGTTGGGCTGGCAACGTTTACTTTATGTACTTTGTTTTTCTCTTCTATTTTTTATTGAGTTACCTACAGACATGTAAACATAACCACTTGCAGTTCACTTTCAAAATAAATTATTATCCTTGTATTTTCACATTATGACTGCTTCTGTAAAGTATACATATTTAAACAACAGTTTCTTGGTATTTCAAACATTGTTTAAGCAAATTACCACCTTCTAAATTTAGAATCCTATACCAATATTTTAAAGTCTTCTCCATAACTATTCCTTTTCTTGCCACTCTCCCCATTTCAATTTATACTACTTCATTTGCTGTTGCTCTTGACAACCCCAAAATTTCCTTACAAAACATCTTGTGAACAAAATCTACAACTTCCCATCCATATTTCAATGCCATATAACATCCTTACCTGAACCACTGAATTATATAATCTTTCCAACCATTTCACTTCATCTCTGGTGTTTTATATAAACATTCTCTCACTGCCATCATTGCTGCTTTTCCTTTTCCTAATGCTACTTTCTTTTGCTTTGCCCATTTACCTCCTGCATGTATTTTTATTCCTAAATATATGTAATCATGCACTATTTTATACTCTTTACTTTCTTTTTTCCATTTCTCATATTTACTCAATATAATTCCTCTCTTAAACACTATAATTTGGAGTTTTTCTATGTTTACATTTAGTGCCCATTCTATATAGTAATTATATACCTATATGTCTTGTAAAGACAATTTTAGACCATTCACAGTTATGGTACCCACTACTAAATCATCTGCAAAAAAGGAGACCAGGGAATTACACATTATTTATTACAGGCAAAAGTTTATTACTATTACTTATGTTCTGTGTTGGACTTAAGTTGCATCACTGATACAGCCCTTTTATCGTGGGACATTCCTCTGGTTATTGCCCCTTCATCATATTTTATGCAGAAAGTGTTATCTTTATATAAACCTTTCAAAATAGTTATCATTTGATTACTAACTTCTTTCATAAATAGTTTGTACCAAAATAGTTGTAGTTCTATTCGGTCAAATGCTTTCTCTAAATCAATAAAAGCCATATATATATTTTTCCTTTTTCATTTCTTAAGTATTTGTCTATTAGTGTTTTTATAACCTAAATATTATCAAAAGTTCTCTTCCCTTTCCTAAAGCCCATTAGAAATTCAGAGAGGATGTTGTACGCTTCTATCCATGCTTCAATATCTATCTACCAGAATCCCTGTATAAACTTTTCCCACATTTGATAGTAGGGTATCCCGGATAATTATTCAGTTTGTCCATATCCCCTTTACCTTTATATATTGACTGTATAATAGCTTTTCTCCAGCTTTCTGATGTACAAGGCGTATTTTTCAAGTAAGTACCATTTTAACTTTTGTCCACTGCAGCGCTGCAATCGTGATTCTGAGTATTCTCAATCACCTCCTCCATTTAGTAGGAAGCCAGACACAGCTGCAAGCGATCGTCATTTTGCATTTTCCTACTGTTAGAGCATTTCATAAGACAATTGAACGACCTGCCAGCTATGAAATTAGGTCAGGGATTCATTTTCTGAATGTGAGAAAGCAAACATTCATTGCCAATTGTGTGAAGTGTATAGAGAAACAATAATGTCTGATGGAATGGTGAGGAAGTGGGTGAGACAGTTTAGTGATGGTCACAAAAATGTGCATGATGAACCACAGAGTGACCGACTGTCGGTGATCAGAGATGACTTGGTGCAAGCTGTGAGGACAGACATTTCACAACATCATTATTGTCTTTGTAGTTTCCACAAATTTCAACATTGTGACAGAACACTTAGGATTTCAGAAATTGTGCTCAAGATGGATGCCAAATAGCTTACTGATGAACACAAGAACAAGCGATCTGCCGCTGCACTGAATTTTCTTACGCAATATTCCAAGAAAGGTGATGTTTTGCTAATGCATATCGTAACAGGCGTGTCTCACAACACTCCTGAGTCCAAACAACAATCCATGAAGTGAGACCCTCAACTTCCCCTGCGAAGAAGAAATTCAAACACTCACAAAATCATGTGCACGGTTTTCTGGGACAGACGAGGTGTTTTGCTGGTTGAATTCTTGCCCAGGAATGAGACAATCAACCAAGATGTCTATTGTGCGATACTACGAAGGCTCCGTCATATAATACAGAACAAAAGACGTGGAATGCTAATGCCCAATGACACACAGCCAACCAAACTCAAGATCTGATCGCATCATGTGGTTGGAAACAATTCGATCACCCTCCCTACAGTCCAGATTTGGCTCCAACTGACTTTCATCTGTTCCTTCATCTGAAGAATTTCCTTGATGGAAAACATTTCAACGACGATGATGCTGTGAAACAAGAAGTGCAGACTGGGCTTTCATCACAGGCGGGAACATTCCTTGATGAAGGTATACAAAAACTGGTTTCCTGTTATGACAAGTGCCTCAATAACGGCGGTGACTATGTAGTAAGGTGTAAGGTATTGAATGATAATAAAGAATTTGGAAAATGATGTTCTGTAATTTTTTTAAAAAAATATTGGAACATACTTTAGAAATATGCCTGGTATATCCTTTTGTTCCCATTATATTAAGTAAATATGTTAACACATTAATTAGGTTCAGATTTTTATCCCATTTCTTTATAAATTCCCCAGGTATCCATCTGTTCTTGGGGCTTTACTTCTTTTAATTTTTTTATCTGATTTATTATTTCATCCTCGGTTATAGCAGTATCCAAAATCTCAATGTAGTTTTTTTTTATTCCTGAAATTACCTTTGCATCCTTAGAACTTTCATATGCATACAGAATTGAAAAATATAAATAAAATAAATACTTGATTTATGTCAGGTTTGAGTGTGTATTTTTTATATAATGCTTTTATGCCCTTCCATATTTTAGTTACACTATGTTCAGCAATTATGTTAATTAGCTTGTTAGTATTTTTTATTTTGCACAGATATTTTTTTATTTTCTAGTAACTCATTACAATAGTATTTACTTTTTAGATATTCTTCTTTAGATTGGATATCCCCTATTTCACTCCATTTTACTGAATTTGCTTTTAAAATGGTTTTCATTTTACATTCATCATCAAATCAATCTTCATTTCCATTATTTTTCTTATTTTTAACTTTCATTTCCTCTCCTATCCAATACATAATAAAATTCAAAATATTTATTCCATTTTCTATATTGTAATTCTTTAAGTTATCTATATCCCATATTGGCATATTTTTCCTATTTCAGAATTAAGAAGATATTCAAAATTTGTCTTACGTTCTTCCTTCCATTTGAATCTAACATATACTCTTTTACCTGTGTTATTTTCTCCCTTTTTGATCAGTTGATACATTTTGTGACTTAATTTTTATGTCAGCTATTATTGGAAAATAAATCAATTACGCTCTGGCCATTCTTATTCATATATGTAAATTCTCCATGTTCATCCTCACTGTATTTCCCATTAAGTATCTCAAGAGCATTTAATTCACAAAAATCAACAAATTTATCACTTCCTCTCTCTATAACCTTGACCTTGCTATGTCTAATATTCTCATTTTTTCCTGTTACATTATTTTCCCAGCCATCCATTAAATTTGCATCACTTTTCCCTATTCCTACATTAATATCTCCCATAATTATAATTTCTATATTTAGATATTTACCTCATAACCTCTCTATATCTTTATCTAAAAAATAATACAATTCTGGGTTGTGGAACTGCGAGATGGCCGAGGGATTATACACTACACCCAGACCCCTATGCCATCACATAACAGTTTATCTTCCATTATTGTGCAAAGTACTTCTTTGTAACTGGACTATGTTTCTTTGATTGTTTTACTCAGGTTGCATGGTTTGTTTACACTGGAAGTCAACACAGACACCGGGCATACAACTGTAAAACCTCTACATATACACAACCAAACAGCGCAAGCCTCTCATCTTTAATCATCCTCATCATCACCATAATTATCATCAACATAATCATCGCCATTGTCATTGTTGTTTGTGTGTGTGAGTTACCAGCACTTGCTCATCAGGAGCCCTCATTTTTTGGGAGTAAATTTTCAAAATTAGAGGAGCATTCAAGCATCACGGTCCAGAGTCTGATTCAAATACTTACACATAAATTCAAGGTATATCTTGGAAACCATCAACTCTACAGCAAAAATGCATGACATAAATTGTGTGTTTTAACAAGATCTATATGTTTTGTGTAGTAGTTTTTGTCTATCTCTTATGGTTTAACTGTTAGGCAAAATTCGGCAAAAATCAACCAGAAAATTCAAAATATACATTTTATTTGGATTGTGAATGACTTTAAAATGTGATATTTTAATTAAAATCATTACAGCCAATTTTGAGAAGAACAAAATCTTCACACATTTTTCCATGTAAAGGGCAGTTTGTGGTGGGTGGATTTTTATGAAAGTCTTTGTGTCGCATCCTTGAAAGATAAATTTAAATATCAAATTTGGTTTTTAACAGTCTTTTAGTTTTTAACACACACACACACACACACACACACACACACACACACACACATGGATGTTTTCCTAAAATGCTTTTTTTTGGATTCAGGGGGTCTCAAAACATATATTGCTGGTGAAGTCTTTGGGACAATACAATACCTTCTCTGTACACTTTGTCTTACAACCTTGAATGATAATAAAACTTAAACACCGCTTTGATATTTAACATTTTTAATTTCTCTACACATCTCTATATATAGTGTATAGAGAAGCTATTGCATTCCACTCTAATATTTCATATCGAGATTTCACCACTGGTTTTAGGCTTTTTTGTTAGAGAAAAAAAGCATTTTTAGAAACAGTCTGTGTGTGTAAATGTATCCATGTGTCTGTGAACATAACAACTCCAAAATGAAATGTCCGTAAAATACCAAACTTGGTAATTAAGTTTATTATCTTCAAGAATGCAACATGCATATTTTGAGAAAAATCCCCGACAGCCCAAACTACCCTTTACATGGAAAAAATTTTAAAAGTTTTGATTTTCTCAAAAATAGCTCTAACGATTTTGATTAAAATACTATATATTAAAGACATTTAAATAAAAAGTATAGCTTGAATTTTCTGGGAATAGTCTCTGAAGACCTCTTTATTCTGGATGAATTTTGCATAACTGGTAAGTCGTAAGAGAGAGACAAAAACTACTACACAAAAAATGTAGATCTTTTTATTTTTCTCATAAAAACCCTCTCCTGATGGTTGAATTACATTACTGCCAGTGAAACTCTTTTGAATGAAACAACAAACAATGTGACAATATATAAACATATAGAACTTGCAAGGGGAAAGCTAATGAAGACCGTGATCTGAAATATTCTGGCAACAATTCCCACAAGGGACGAAAACATTCAACAGAAGCCAAAGAAATATACAACATAATGAGGAAAAGAATAGTGTAGTAGAAAATAAAGAAATTTTATTCATGGGCACTCTGTAACTACTGCAGTTCTCAGCATCCCATTCTATGTTGAATATGAAAGATTGCTTATGTTGCTTGCAGGCCTCTTTATCAGGCTTGAGGTTCTTTTATGCGCCACAAATCTACAACACGAGACCAATGGCTTTAGGAAGGAAGCCATGCTAAGGATATTTACACCCAAAAAAACATCCATCACACTCTGCCAGCTTTGAACCCGCGACTTGGGTACAAGAGGTTAGCAAACAACAGAAACAAGGAAGAGGAAACATGGATTGAGAAACACAGGGATCAGATGGTAGACAAGCATAGGAGATCAAGTTCCGTCAAATGGGTATATATTATAAAACAGAAGGGGTTAATGTTGACATTTCAAATTTCACATTTCAAATTTCCCGCTATATTTGTCTTAAGGTTTACAGAACTGAAACAGCTGAAGTAGATTAAATGTTGCCAACCTTAGCAGTTAAATACACATGCCTTAAGTTTGAGTTCAAATTGTTTTGGTAAGTAGTTGATGTACAGTAAAAAACAATCAGCTGTAAACACAATTTAATAAGCCTTAGTATTCTCCTCTGTTATTTGTGAATGGTTAATTTTACCAACGACTACAATGAAAAAATATTACTTATAACCTCAACTTTTTTGGTTAATGCATTTTTTCTAAACACTTTATTTTGCAAATAAAATTCAAAAGAATGGATTGTTGCTTTTTTCAGGGTTATATAAAACGATGCCACATAAACATATACATAAGCCTGGAATATCATATAGACGCAATTATCCTTTGGAAAATGTTGGAACATGCTCTGGAGGCTGTTGTAGAAGGAAGGATGAGGCAACAGAAAGATTTGGAGTGCCAAAATATACTATATGGCGGAAATACCATGGAAAGACATCGGATAGATTAGGAAAGCCACCTCCTTTAACCACATAAGAGGAAAAACAAATTGTAGAAGCTCTTACAGTTGGTTACCCTAAGGACAGACATATTTTTTACAGGGCTATCTCAACCGCAAAGAGACTGTAGTGAAAAAGCTTAAAGATAACTTTCCAGGGGATGAATGGTGCATCAATTTTTAAAAGAGAAACAAATAGCCAAAAGGAACCTGAGATCAAGAAAAGGGCTAGGGCATAGATTTCTCCTGTAGTAATTACTGAATAGTTTTCTATCTGGCAGATACTATAGCAAATGTTTCTCCAGAAAATATTGCAAATTATGATGAAACAAACAGCAGTGATGATCAAGAACATCATGATCATTAAGAAAGGAAGCAAACATGCAACCAAGATTATGGATTCTTCCAAAACTTCCAAATCTGTGATGGTGTGATGTTTTCTGCCGCAGGGGACTTTGCTAACACCTTATATTGACTACAAAGCAAAAAACGTTTACCCTAAATGGATTGAGAATGGACCACCTGGAACTAAGTACAATCTATAACTGAATGGTTTGACAGTGATATTGTTTAATAGATAGATAGACTTATTATCAGCCTAAAGAAATACAGATTCTATGGCATCGTCAAAATATAAAGAAATTTTTTTACATTTGAGTTTAAATATATACAGAATTTGTAAAAAGATAATCCAAAATAGTTTTTTGCCAGCGCCAGGCTCCTTCCTACTTCTGCAAAATGGGACCCGTAATGACGAACAAAAAATGGATATTTTTGAAGACTGGTTTATTAGGCCAGCACTTCCTTACCTCAAAAGAAAACCAGGAAAGAAAACTTTGATTGGAGATAATTTGAGTAGTCATCTTTCTGTTAAGGTTATCAGAATGTGTCAAGAAAATAACATCTCATTTGTTTTCTTACCAGCAAACAGCACACACATCTACCAGGGTCTAGGTGTTGCTGTGTATGGGCCACTCAAGGAAAGCATGGAGAAAAATAAAGACATTGTGCAAAAAGAGTTTCAGGGCCTGATTAAAGAAATGTTGGAATTAATAGGGTCTTCAGCATAATTCCTATAAATATAAACAAAGTCATGAGTAAATTAATAGCAGCCGATACTGGAGTAAGGGGACCTCAGCAAGTTGCATTAGTTGAAGCATTTAGAGACATAATGAAAGGGAGAACAGCACTTAATGAAACCCCAAAAGTGAAACAAATGAAAAAATGTGATACTCCTCCTGGAAAATTTGTGTCATTTGATGGAAATTGTAAGAAAACTTCCAATGATGAGAAAAATGTGGATCTGACTCTTCTAACCATGAGAAGAGTGGTGCAGCAGAAGATGCACAACATAAAGGAGTGACACCTGCAAACACCAAAACTTTAAAACAAAACATGTTTGTTATTGTATAATTTTTGTACAATGAAAACACTAAAACGGGACACAACAAAGATTTTCTTGGGAAGATTCTATGTTGTAAAAAGAAAAAATGTTTCAAGTGAGCTATTTAAGAAACTATATGAGCACAAATAACATATTTGTTTTTCCAAATGTGGAAGAATCTTTGAAGTTTCCCTGCAGCAAATTACATGTATTGTGTTAGAGCCTGTTATCTGTAGGGGAATTCATACACTCTCAGGAGCTGTACTGTAGAATGTGTTTTTTTTTGTTTTGTTTCTTGTTTTTGTGAAATCATAAACCGTTTTTGTTTCTTATTGTGTGAGACTTAAAATGTGCTTAAAAGAACAGTTTCTAGGACACTGTCAAAGATGTTGTTTGAGTTTCTTTTATGGTTCCAGAGTATTCAGGTTTGTATGCGAAACAATAAATATATAAGTGAAAACTGAGCTTAATATGGTCAAATTTATATCTATAATTTTACAAATGTATTTAATTATTTTAAAAAAGTGGTCTCTGTTTCTTATAACCCTATGATGAGTTCATATGAAACAGTCTCTTTAAAGTATAGTGAAGCTCAGCTTTAACAAAGTTTGTTTCATATAACCCCGACATACCGGGATATATGAAACAACAATATCCCTACAAAATAAAAGCAACAATTTATATACAATGAATTCTGTGAATGAGAAATTTTCTTTTTAAGGTACTTTGATCATATGAAATAAATGCCAAGTCTGTTATTTAGCTTGCAAGAAATGTATTACAAATATTTAAAAAAAAAGTTGTTTCATATAAATCTGTTTGATGATTCTTCACAGAAATAAAATGTTATCAAGTAGGAGAAGGAGAAAAAATAATCATGATGACATATTTCAAGGGACTTTTCAGAGTCACAACACAATTCAGTTCTCTACTGACACATATCACTCACCAAAAATTATAGGAGGATACCAAAAGTCCATATTTAAAGAATATGTGAAATATGAGAATATGCTAATATTGAACAATTAAAAGAAAATAAAAAGGACTAGGGACATTTGAGGGTGACGAGAATCATGGGCGCCTGCGTTAATGTAAAATAGGAAAAAATGAGAACATGAAAATGTAATAAAATAAGTTTGAGATTGTTTAAAATATGTGTTATTTAAAACTCAAGAACTCTTGTATATGCCTACAAGTTTCTTAGAAATTAAGCTGAGAACAAATAGAAAGCTGCAAGATTATATAAGATGTTATTTTTGTTGTAGATAGTTGTGGAATTATTTAAATGTACTGAAAGTGTTTTCATTTTATGTGTGATTACATCAGTTCAAAGCGTCAGCTGAGAAAGAATAAATGAACTGAAAGTGTTTTCATTTTATGTGTGATTACATCAGTTCAAAGCGTCAGCTGAGAAAGAATAAATGAACTGAAAGGACTATGTTTCAGGAAACATTTTTGAGTGTAATTGAGAGTGAAAAGGGTTGACCATTGTGAAAGAGGGAATAATGGATGAATGAAGCATCAAAAGCAGTAACAGTAGAGATGAGAAAGAAAGATAGCTAGTGATTGTAAAAGGTGAAAAATTTATGTTCAATGGAAGGCACAATCAGAATTTAAACAAACCAATACTGCTTTTTTTTTTTTTTAAAGTGTTTAATACCCGCTTTCACAAGCTATGGCACCGCAAGTGATAACACTGATGATATATGGAATGAAGATGGAGCACCGGTGGAATGCGATGGCAGGGGAAACCAGAGAAAACCTGCCCCTGCACCACTTTGTCCACCACAAAACTCATATGCAGTCGTTTGGGATTGAACCCAGATCGTCTAGGTGAGAGGCGAGTGGTGTAACCACTACTGGTGATAATTATTGTCGCATGCCCCTGTTATCAAATTTATTAGAAATTATTATGTTATTAATATTGTAATGTAAATGCTAAATGCAGATAATGTGATTTATGTTTGTAAGGTTATAAAAAAGCACAATTGTGGTAAAAGCATAAGAAACCAAGCAAGCAGGGACTGGAATTTATGGCTTAACCATTATATTGGGTTGCATGCCACAAACTCACTGCAAGTAGGGACATTTCTGGTAATTTCCATATCACATGTATGGTGCAAACATAAGGCACTAATGACACAATGACGACATTGTTGGTGTGAAGATATAGCCATTAACAGAACAGGACATTGAATCCATGCTCATGTCAGCTTTGGATATATAAGAGAGTGGAAATTGGATAAGGGTACTCTATGCAAAGCAAGATTTGTGTGCCAAGTATAAACTAGTTTAAGCCCTGAAATCAGACCATTTTTTAGTGATATTTATACTTTGTGAACTTGTGGTTGTAAAATCAGTGTTAACATTTTACCT
This sequence comes from Hymenopus coronatus, assembly GCA_030762935.1. Lineage (NCBI taxonomy): Eukaryota > Metazoa > Arthropoda > Insecta > Mantodea > Hymenopodidae > Hymenopus > Hymenopus coronatus. The sequence goes on along the minus strand of CM060885.1, from coordinate 3,408,135 downwards.
TTGACTATTAAGATTGTAAAATATATGGAGGTATATGACCAATAAGATGTTGGCATCATACAAATACAAAATTATTGCATACTCACAGTTGTTAAAGCATGCATCCAGCCTGGAGCAACAATGTTTCTCGTATTGAAGTTATATAGGACAGTAGCCATCACAGGATGCATGGATAAAAGCAACTGCTGTTTCCGGCATCCAGGTCCACTTTTTCTTTAAATTGAGTTGGTACTGTAGCCACATTCAGTATGGAGTAATACATCTCCTACCTAACAAGAAATTTGATCCAAAACACTCTAGTCATTAAATGTAGGTTTAAAATATACCTCAGTTCCAATAAGCACTAAATCCAAAATATACAGTTCCAAGAACCTCCTTATTAGGTAATGTTTGACAGTGAATCATAGTGCTGTCAAACCTGGAACACTGCAGAGCAATTTGTTGGCTATTTGTAGCACTGCAAAATTTATGGTTCCAATAATTGAAGTCTCATTGTTTAAACATTGTAGAACAAGACAAGTTAGTAGCACTGCAAAGGTTCTCTCTTCATTGGAAAGCTGCTCATAATTAAACATTTCTTTCTTGCATAACATTAATCAGAATTCATTGTTCTTTAAATATCATTAAATGTGTTAATGCACAAAGTGCCACTGCAGGCAGGGGAAGAAAGAAGAGTAGAGACCCTGCACTTTAGAAAAAAATATTCTTAAACAAAAAAGGTAAGCACATTTCTTATTAATTAATTTTTATTATGATTTCTGAGTAAATTATTCACTTCTTCGTGCAGGTATGCTTCGAAGCGACCACCTACAATGCCGGACTGCATACACAGGAAATCTGTTCTCTATTGCAACAATTTGAAGATGCATGAATAAGAAAGTTCCATTAGGCATTTTATGGATCAAAAGATAAGATTGGAGAAGACCAATTTATATTCAGAAGAACCAACAAGAGTCTGTGGAGGAAAGTCTAGCGGTATTAAAAATTGGTATGGTTGTAAGGTATTACATGAGAATTAGAGTTGAAGGAAAGAAAATAAAACTTCTATAAATATGCCAAGATTCATTTACAAAGATATTGGGAATTGTAAAGACAGAGTGAAAAACATATGCAAAAAGCATCATACTACAGGGTTGTGACCAAGTGAAATAAGGGGTGGCAACACTCGTTCAGCAGAGTTTAGTGGTAAGAGAAAAAAGGTAAAAACCTTCATTGAGAGTCTCAAAGCATTAGAATCGCATTATTGAAGACTTAAGTCAACAAGAGCTTATTTACCTTCAGAGCTAAGCATTCGGACCCTCCGCAAATCACACAATGATAAATGTATACCTTCTTTAAAAGTGAAGTACGAGTATTTCAGAGCAATTTTTGTTACAGTTTCAAGTCTCCATCCACTTACACATGCTCAGTTTGCATCTTCAATTACCTGCTATCACGCCTGAAGAAAAAGTGCTTGCCATGACAAGATTAAGAGCACACAAAGTGATTTTTATTCTACATTAAGAAACGAAGAACAATCAGTTGCAAAATTGACATTTGATTGGCAAAAGAACTTAGTTTTGCCAATACAGCTGGCAGCTATATTTTTATAATTTTACCATCTAAATCTTGTCAAAGTTCAGACAATGTTTCCCTTGAAATAGGATCTGAAGCTTTCCTGGCAACAAACATATTCTAGAAGTTGTCGGGCTTCAAGCCAGGTGTAGTGATGAGTCATCAACGTTTCTCTCACATCATCAGGATGATGAATGATTCAGCCGGGTAAGATTGGCATACACAGCGCCACATTTTCTGCAAGGTCCACCCCCACCGACATGGCAGAAGTGCCCCGCATTTCCTACCAGGTGTGTGCTACTTGCCACTGCCAATTTTACCTGATTGAGCCATTCATCACCCTGATGATGGGAGAGATGCACACTCCCAAAACATCAATATCACTACAGAGAATATCTAGAATAAATGTTTCTCTTATTTATTGGTTGGAAAGTGACAGGCCAAAGGGATATAATGAAATAGTCTCTGTAGTGCACTATGAATCAACAATCACAGAGCTAAGAGATATCAAGTTTGAATGTGGAGCAGCTAGAGAAAGGCATGTGAATGGAACATGTCAGATTTTTGAGACTGTTTTGTTTGCTATTCATATCTACAAAACAAACCCTAGCAATATGTTATGTAGGAAGGGGTAAGTAACCAAATGATTCAATGGGCTGCCAAGTTTTATTTAATAAAAGAATAAAAAAGCTTAAACTTTGAATCAGAATGGGCAGTAAATATGATTAGACAGAATGAATTAGTCCTATCATACAAAAAATAAATAAATAAAAAATAAAAAAATCTGATGTGTTACACTCACATGACTTTCTCTAGCTGTTCTACAAACTTCTTACATAAGATTATTCTTCTTTCTGCACCTTGCTAATCGAGGTACTCATTAACACAATGTTCTTATTACTTAGTTCCCCATAAGTAGGAAAAAATAAGGGAAAACATTAGGCTAAACCCATAGTCAAATGTTTTAAAGGCTGTCGTTATGCGATTGTCATTGCAAATTGCCTCCTTTCTTGGCCAGGAAAGAAAACTGCTCACTCCCGTCTGAGAAAATTATAAGTACTTAACAACTGAAACCAATAACAATAAATACCTCAATAACGGTAAGCTCCACGGGAAAAATGTATATGATATAACTTGTGTATTTTAACAAGACCTACATTTTTTGTATGGTAAGTTTTTGTCTATCTCTTACAGTTTACTAGTTATGCCAAATTAAGCAAAATGCATCCATAATAAACAGGTTTTTAGAAGCTATTCCCAGAAAATTCAAGATATAAATTTCATTTGTCAGGTAAATATCTTTAATAATTGATATTTTAATCAAAATCGTTAGAGCCATTTTTAAGAAAATCAAAATTTTCGAAAAAAGTTCCATGTAAAGGGTATTTTAAAGTTCCATGTAAAGGGTATTTTAGGGTGGGGGATTTTTCTCAAAATCTTCGTGTCGCATCCCTGGAAGATACTATACCAAGTTTGTATTTTAGCTACTTTTCGTTTTTTGAGTTATTGTGTTCACAGACACACGGACACACAAACACACATGGACCTTTTTTTGAAAATGCTTTTTTTGGATACAGGGGGTTCTAAAATATGAATTTCCAGTGAAACCTCGTTATCAAATTTTTGGGTGGAATACAATATTTCTCTATCCCTATGTACATTGTACATACAGGGCTAGAGAAAGTAAAAAACAACAACAAAGAAACAAAAACGCAAGAATGAAGCTTGTTGCAAACACATGATAAACCACATTACTAACTTTACAGGAGACATTCCATGTTTCTTTACCATATTAATTGTATTTGAATTATTTTTGCGTTAAGAGTCTGAGTGCCATTGACCGCCTTTTCTCTTACTATTACTCATTATAAGAGCAGTAAAGCTTCAAGAGTCAACAAATATTCTATCTTGTACAGTGTATAATATAACCGAATTAATTAACATTCAAAGTCAAGGTGCAGTTATATATACGTTGAATAATGTTACAATAAATTTTATTTATAATGTGGATTGTTACTGAAAATATAGTTTGAAGGTGGATTTAATTGTAATTTTATGAAGATTAATAAAATGATTATAGCTGAGTAGAATATAATCCCAGTAGCTAAATTACACAATTAATAACGTTAACAAAATGTATATTACCAAGTGTGTAACTTCAACACAGTAGCTTGCTTACTTGGTCCCAATATGGCAGAATTTGCACATGCACCCTGAATTTTGGCGCACAGATTTTAATTGAATTTCCTTTCTGTATACTCTCTATTCTGTGGTAGACGGACACCAGTTCAATGGACTGCATGTTCCCCTGACCTCAATCCTTTGGATTTTTATCTTTTGGGAGCATCTTCAACCATTGGTTTATGCAGCAGACCTCCGAGATGAAGAAACTCTTCCATGCTTCCACCAGCGCATGTGTGACTCTACGCTAGAGGACATTTGAATCATTTGCTATAAGTGGTGCTTGTGGAACACCTCCTAACAAGCTGAAAATATAAGAAATAGAATAACGTGTTACTTTAAAATGTTTTGATTAATAGCATTTTAAACCTGAATAAATTGAGAACGAAGGGTTTTAGGACATGTGTTTATATGAATATGTCTTCTTGTTTTGATGTAAGGAACCTGTGACCAAGCTTTGTAAAAGTATTTTTGAATCATCCTGTATAATAAAACCATTTCTGCTGATGTTTTATCTTAATTGGCATGATAAAAGTAAGAACAGTTTGTTGCAGAATAGGTACAGAAAATAATGTGAATGGAGCACATCACATTTTTACTTACTTTCTTTAGGTGAATGTTAACTTTTAGATCATTTTTTCAGCTTTTTATGTAATTCTGTAACAACTTTGGGATACGTTGTCATTTTTAGGGTTTTTTAGGCCATTAAAATGCATGCCCTGCTCATGAGTATGCAATGTAGGAGTTTTAATAGAAAACTTCTCCAATGTAATAGACAGTGCACTGAGCATGCAAACACGTGGGCTGCTGTACTTGCAACCTTCTAAGTCAGTTTTGGTGATGATATCTTTAATACTTCAGATTGCCTTTTAAGCTACACCAACTGAATCAGATGAGATTCAATGCTTGAACAGGTGTCTCACCATGGTAGTTCAAAAGTAACAGCACTGGTATGAAGAACCAAAGGGGTGTATTTTAAGTCCCTGCCATGGGATTGAATTTTTCAACTTGGCCACTTATTGTCTATAGACGAAATAAAATTATTATATACAAATTAATCTTAATGTTGATGATCTGTAAAGCCGTTAGCTGATTTTAACATAAAATAAGAGCTGAAGCTTTCCTGGCAAAGAATTAACTCAAGCTTCTAGCCAGATAAATACACGATTGATTCCAACATTTGGAACCAGTTTCTTCAAAATGTTGGAATTGGTCAATCCTTGTGTTTACCTAGCTTTTGAAACATTTCCAACAATTCATATGATCTTTGAAATAAAGCTCTTGTATAGAGATTACCATTCTTTTGAAGTCCAAACCCAAGACAAATGCTTGTTTTCTTTACTCCAAACTTGGATAAATGCATCAACATATGTTTTATCACTATAAATGTAAACTCATAGCCACAAAAAAATGAGGCATTCCCAGATTCCATGTGCTGATTGAAAGGCTTCAGGTATCTTCATAAAAGCTGTGTTCACAACACATACAAAATAACAGTACAGTGGTCTGTGACTGGTTAACTTCTGAGTACTGAAAACAGAGCATGGAACGTTATGGTGGCCGATAGGTTAAGAAGGCCTTGCTTCTACTCAAAAGTTCCTAGATTCAAATCTTGCACTGCTTGTCATTTTTTTAATTTGTTAATTTTATGACTGGATAAGTAGAAATAATATTGCATTAATATAACTTTGACATTTGAAGTTATGGGCCTATCTATGCACACAAAAACAAAATTGTACTAACACTCTTGTTAAATAACTAAAAAAAATCTAATATCTCTGTAACAAATTATTAAAAATCTTATGTGTCTATCTGCTTCATGTTAATCCAGATAAACATTAGCAGAAATGAATTCCTGTAAGTAGAAGTGAAATAAAGGAATACACTAGGCTAAGATGATAGGCAAATCTTTTAAAAGCTGGTTGCCAGGTGGATGAAACCTGTTTCTTTGCATTGACAGGAGTTGACAAATTCCCATATGTGAAAAGCTTTAAGTACTTTAAAACTGAAACGAATAACAAGAAATATCTGAAAAATGGCTTTTGTCTATCTCTTACGTATACTGGTTATACAAAATCCAGAAAAATTCATCCTGAATAAAGAGGTCTTCAAAGACTATTCCCAGAAATTTCAAGATATGCATTTTATTTGAAATGTAAATATCTTCAATATACAGTATTTTAATCAAAATCATTTAATCCATTTTTGAGAAAATCAACATTTTCGAAACTTTTTTTATGTAAAGGATAGTTTGGGGTGGGGATTCTCCTCAAAATCTTTGTGTCGCATCTTTGGAACATACTTAGCTTAAATACTAGGTTTGGTATTTTACCGATTTTTAGTTTCTGAGTTATCGTTATCACAAACACAGGGACTTTTTTTCTAAAAATGCTTTTCTAGATACAGGGACCCTAAAGCGTGTATTTGTGGTGAAATCTCGGTATCACATTTTTTTTATGGAATGTAGTACCTTTTCCATACGTGCATAGTACATGTAGAGAAAATAAAAAAAATATGTGTAAGTAAACTGTTATCTTCTAAAACTAAAACACAAAAAATAAACATGATGAATTCCGTGTGTATGAAACCCGAGCCCTAAATCTCCCAGGCATAGACAAAATAAATGGCCACAGTAATGTGGACGAGAAGCTAGGCCAGGCTTTTGAATTTGTGCGCAGAAGTCATCTTTTTTTTCCTTTGCCCGTATACAGGTAAAGCTTCCTTTTCACCTCCACCCACACATTCTCACTAGAGAAAACATTCTCACAGAGGGAATTAAAATAATATTGAGCACTACCATGTATTGCATCGTCAAGCTGCCACGGCACACCTAGACCGTCCTTTGATATTCAACCTCAACACGATACAAATATACGCTATGATGCAATTGTGAAGCTTTGTGAAAGGTGTGTTTGACCACTTTGTGAAGGATGTGTTACCTAAAGAAAATGGATGTTAAACATTTTTTAAAATATTGGTTTTTTTCATAACAATACCTTTAGTCAAATAGGAGTAAAAACATAGATTACACTCAAACTTCACTCTTGAAATAAAATAATATACTTTGGACACATTTTGGTGGCTCTTGCCACCATTTTAAACAGAGATTCACTGATGAACTTGTGGTAGTGGCCTGTGGAGGTCTCTCTTCTGGATAGATGAATTCTGAGATGAGTCCATTTGTTTGCGGTCTGTCAAAATTTATGACCTTGTTTTTGTTTTTTAAAATTAACAGATTTTCCCTTACTATTAATCCAGTTGGATTCTCACTAATTTTAATAACTTGGGCTCTCTGTGAAAATTATGGTTTTGAGTCCAAGAATCTGATGTGTTACACTCACATGACTTTCTCTAGCTACTCTACAAACAAACTTCTTACAAAAAATAACTCTTCTTCCAACACCATGCTAATCGAGATAAACATTAGCAGAATTTTATTACTTAGTTTCTTATAAGTAGACTGGAACTAAGGGAATGCACAAGGCCAAAGTGATAGTCAAATGTTTTAAAAGCTGTCTATATGCGATTGTCATCAAATCGCTTCTTTGCTTGACCAGGAGTAGAACAAAAGAAACACACACACACTCCCGTCTGAGAAAAGTAGAAGTACCTCACAATTGAAACTAATAATAAGGAATACCTCGAAAATGGTAAGCTCCACGAAAAAAATGTATATGACATAACTTGTGTATTTTAACAAGATCTACATTTTTTGTATAGTAAGTTTTTGTCTATCTCTTATGGTTTACTAGTTATGCCAAATTAAGCAAACTTCATTCAGAATAAACAGGTCTTTAGAAGCTATTCCCAGAAAATGCAATATATAAATTTTATTTGAAATAGAAATGGCTTTAATATGTGGTATTTTAATCAAAATCTTTAGAGCCATTTTTAAGAAAAACAAAATTTTCAAAAATTTTTCCATGTAAAGGGTAGTTAGGGGTGGGGGGATTTTCTTGAAAATCTTCATGTCGCATCCTTGGAATACCAGGTTTGGTATTTATCCGCCTTTTTGTTTTTGGGATATGCTGTCAACAGACACACACACAGACCTGTTTCTAAAAATGTTTTTTTTGGATTCAGGGGGTCCTAAAACATGTATTTCGGTGAAATCTCAACATCAAATTTTTAGGTGGAATACAATACTTCTCTATTTCTATGTACATTGTACATACGGGGCTAGAGAAAGTAAAAATGATGTGCTACAGCTGAATTATCAGTCTGTTTATATTTTGAATATGTCATGTGTTCTTTAAAATGTTGTCCAATGTTTTGTTTTTCCTATACATACCTTTTCACATTCCTTGCAGCTGATTTCATATATCCCTGATTGTTTCAATGGGGGGGGGATTTTATCTTTTGTGTTTGTATGGAGGAGGTTTTTTAAACTGTGCTTATTAACTTGGGCTAAGTTAATGTTCCATTTTTGAAAATCTTTTAAAATTTTTGGTGTGCCAAAGGGTGATAAGTGAATTTTTTGTAGCTGGTTTCTGCTTTTATTCTTTCTAGAGTGCTAAAGTTAGTTACTTTATTTCAAGAGTGAAGTTTGAGTGTAATCACGAGTTGCACATGTATTTTTGCTTCTCCCTGAATTGTTGTAGGTGTGTATGAACAGCTGGCAACATTATTGGCAGTGAACAGCTGCATGCATGACTGCTTTATATCATGTCATAAGTGTTTACACTTAGCAAAAAAAAACAACAAAAAAAACACATGCAATATTGGCACAGAAAGAAAAAACAAAACACTGTCAGCTCTGGAAGTTTCTTTTTGATAATCGCAGAGCTGCATGATCAGAGGTGGTTGGGGTTGACACAGTTAACTGAGTGAACAAGTATTGAAATGATAACAAACAAATATTGTCATCAGCATCTAAAATAAAATCATTTCTTTACATTAGGAGCAAATATTTCTTGGTTGATTTGGAAAACATAAATTATTTTTATCACTCAAGCATCCTTAATCTTAGCATAATGAAAAGAAGAAATATATTCTTAAATAAGTTCATTTTTCTTTTCATGGAATAAAGTACTGCCAGTGACCAAGCTCCGTGTGTTTATGGGGTGAGGGGGAGGAATCAAAGACGTATGTGATGCTTGTGTAAGAGTTTCCTCTAATTACACCGTCCACTGGCGATGCTGTAGCTTCCCAGCATATTAAAATGTAAATGACTGTAAAACTATTACCCTTAAGATGGAAGATGGGTCAAATTTATGACTTCCAAAATTTCATCACTATAGATTTCATGTTTTCTACTCACATCAGGGCATAAGAAGCACTTCTGCTGAATTTTGTTTCTTTAGATGTAAAAACATGAATTTTTTCAAAATTAATTTTCTCATCAGTTCTAGAGTAAAATGACAAAACTTTTTGGCAGCATCATCAAAGCATATAGAAAAGATTTAAGCATTCTTGTTTACACAGGATGAAAAAAATCTGACGTGTTCCATTCACATGACTTTCTCTAGCTGTTCCACAAACAAACGTTCCAGACAAAAGATTATTCTTTTATCTATTTGATGCTAATCGAGATAAACATTAGCAGAATTGGTGTTATTACTTGTTTCTTTATAAGTAGAAGGGAAATAAGGGAATACACTAGGCTAAAGCGATAGTCAAAGCATTTAAAATCCAGTAGCAATATTTAACAATCGAAATTTGGTTCTTTTTACTTGTTAGGAGTAAACAAGAGTGACAAAAAGAAAGAAAGATGACTTCCCATTTGAAGAAAGTTTTAAGTATTTTAAAACTGAAACCAATAACACGAGATGGAAACGGTTAAATCTACAACAAAATTGCATATAACATAAATGACCTAGTTTTGGTGTAGTAAGATTTTGTCTATCTGTTGCTGCTTACTAATTTTACAAAAGTTATATAAAAGTTATCCAGAATGAACAGGCCTTCCAAGGTATTTCCAGAAAATTCAAGATATACATTTTATTTGTGATAAAAAGTTATTACTCAATTGGTATTTTAATAAAAATTGTTAGAGCCATTAAAATTTTAAAAAAATGTTCCTTGTAAAGGGTAGATGAGGGTGGGAGGATTTTCCTGCAAAACTTTGTGTTGCATCCTGGTTTGTTTCGCTTCTAATTACAGGTAGCAAGCAATAAGACTATTTCTGCTAATTTTTTGTCGATTAGCATGAAATAAATAGAAACATAAGCTTTTTAACAATAATTTGTTGCAGAGATGTAGAGAAAGTCATGTGAATGGAACACATCAGATTCTTTTATTTTCAACAGCTTTTAGAAGATTTAATATTGTTACACATTGTGAGGTAATACATGTATGCATATTCCTTCATCATAAATACCAACAGTTTTTGGAGATGGATTATATTTTAGGTATTTGTAGATTGAGATAAATGGGAGATAGTTTTTTCATATTGAAGTTTTCATTGTGAAATAAATTCAATTTACTTGCTCAAGGACTAATATTGTCTATTTTGACTAATTGAATAATTACTGATATTTTATCTAGGTTTATATTAATATTGTAACATCATGGCCATAAATACAAATTTGATGTTAAATTTAGAATGAGTCACAATATTTTTAATCAAACCTTCTCTTACCATTAATCCTTACACTTGATGGTTTGAGTATTTTCACATAATATTGTGGTTGTGACATTGCCAGGTTTGTAATAAACGACTCATTTTGAACCTTTCTATAGTATCTAAAGTCGCACATAAACAATGTGTATATATATTTAAATACAAATAAACACCAATACATAGCATATCTATTATTTCCAACTGCAGTTCAACAGGACTATCAAGGGTGTTCACTGAAAATGGTGTTGCAAATAACTTATTGTTTCTCAAGTGGTGTAATGTCCTGGAATCTACGTTCGAATTCTTCACGCAATTGTCGCAATATTCATCAAAGTCCAACTGAATCACTGAGGTTCGGAAAATGTACTGTCACTGCATTGCTAAACTGGTGCTCCCAAAGGCGTAACTTTTGTTTAAATGCATCTATAGTGCAAAACAAGTCAGTGATAATGTGCTCCCTACCCTGAAGTGTGGTATTCAATACATTAAGATAACGGGTTAAATCTACAAGGAAAGCCAAATTATTTACCCACAGCTGATCTTGGGAGTTCCGGAACAGGTTTACCATGTACGTCCATAAAGAAAGCAATTTCATTCCCAAGCATAGAACATTTCCTCGACTTAACCACCTTATGTCCGTATGGTAAAGCAAATCCCCATACTCGCTATAAATATCAAAAGTAGTGCCTGGAACTCTCTGTGATTGAGCCCTTTAGATGAAGTTAATTGTTTGCACATCAGACGAATGATTTCAGCACATAAGTTTTCTTGGTGTAAAATGCAATGCATCGGTATAAGTTTCATTTTTATGTTTAATTCTTTCCTTCTTTGTTGTACCAATGCCATAGCACCCTGTTTCTTTCCGCACAAAACTCCCTCGATGCAACTGAAGATATCGGCTCCAGTAGTAGTATGCTTCATCGGCACAATATCTAACAACTCTTCCTTTATTTCAAGATCTTTATTCATGTCTCTGATGTAGATGACAAGTTGTGCAGTGTCGGTTATACCATTGCTCTCATCTATTGCAAGAGAAAACGAATGTTGTAGTTATCTCAGACAACTGACTCCAAATATCGTCTGCAGGGTCCTCCATACGATGGTTATCATGGAGGGGATAAACTGACTGATTGATAATGTGTACATACTCTGGGCTCCTTTCTTCAGCTGCATCAATTAAATATTGTTTTACCATCTGAAGGATTGCATGTTCCTGGCAATACGTGACATTTTGTAGCTCATTCTAACAACTCTAGCACGAGTATTTACATCTTCCTTGGTCATTTTATGTTTCAGATCTGTAACAACACATGTGCGTTCAGTGACTTTGTATTTACCATAATCGTGTGCATGACATAGCAAGTAATGCCATGCAAATTATATTTAGTTATTTTGTTTAGAAGTTTGTAACACACTAAACTTTTTGCCATGTCGTTTTCTTCCCATTCTGCTAGAAACATCACAAGTGTGGACGACCGTCTTCCCAACGTGGATGTACCAGCCATCGTAAGTAGGACACCACAGTACTAATATGTAGCGTTACACCGCCACTGCACAGATATATTGGACTGTGTAGCTGTGCGGCCCGCAGTGAGTGTAATGTTCACCCTCAAGCAACCTTGACTCGACTTGGGGATGCCTGTTCTAAAAAGAGTGCTTTTCAAAATTTCATGATCCGAGGTTAGAGTCAAAATTCACATGATCCATTACTGAAATCCAATACTTTTCATTCTTTTATAAATAGAAGAAATTAAAAAAGTATTGATAAGCACTTCATGAAGGTCACAGAGCAAGGAAGGCCAAAAGTTCCAACAACTTCATTGAATTAACACGGCTGATAACCTATGAAGCACTTATCAATAACCATCACTGTGAAAGCTTAGTCCATTAAAAGATAACTCATAATATTTAGAGCACATTTGCTTATTATAACAGCCTCCATCCAAAGGGAAATCATTTTAACCAACACAAACTGGTTTTTGGAAAATGTGAGTTATGACTTGAACTTAGTCAATTGATGTTTGTTATTAATACCAAATTGAAGAATCTGATCCTTCACCTTTCTGTTGGTAGTCATGAGAAGGAACTGGTCAGTTGGCATTTCTTCCTCTTCTCTCTTTAAGCTTTCCTAACCAACCCTCGACTCTGACGTATTTCTTTTCTTTCCTACTGCAATTCTCTTTTGTATTTCAGTGTCTTGTAGGCAATCATGTCAACATGATGAGTATACAAGTAATTAAGAGGTGCCTACATAAGCTGTACACAATACCAAATACACTTCCAATATTTTTACACAAAGGATGGGTTGCCCTCCATGGTATAATGGTTACCATGCTGACTTCATATATCCAAGGTCGCAGGTTCAAACCTGGCAGTGGACAATGGATTTTTTCGGGTGTAAAAATCCTTAGTATAGCTTCCTTCGAAAGGGAAGTAAAGCTGTTGGTCCCGTATCGTGCATTTATGGCATGTAATAGAACCTCAAGTCTGATATGAAGCCTCTGAGCAAAATTGAGCAGTCTTTCACACCCCATTTAATGGGATACTGAGAACCACAGTAATTAAAGAGCATCCATAAATAACACATCATTTACTTTTATTTACAAAGGATGGATTCCCTTCCATGGCAATGTCATCAGATTTTTTTGGATTTACATTGGCTTATACTCTATAGTGCCAGTGCCACTGCAAAATTTCATCAGAATAACCATCTCTATCTTTCAACCTCACCAAACTGCCTACTATGTACCAAAGAAGAAATTATGAATATGGAACACCTAGAATCATGGCAAGCTTTGAAGATGTATCCTAACATTGTTGCTAAATACTGGGAAGCTAGAAGGAGAATGACATCATTGTCATTCCTGTGTTTTAATCTCACACACACACTCTACAGAAAACAGACATCCGTGGTTTTTATGCTACATTCTTATAAATATCTCTCCTTGACTTTGTGACACATTCACCTCTCAGTTATCAGCTCAAGGTGAATAACAAAAGGAAATAGAATGTGCATTTTTATAGTTTCATGCATTCCACTTGACGACTTGAATGTAGTTTGCAAAATGTTTACAATGAAGTATTAACGGATTTCAATGAATATCACATGACAAGACACCAAACAGTGATACTGTTATCACAGTACCTGCTGTGCCATATGGACAATCCAAGATATTGTACTTTAATAGCCCTATTTACTGGAATTTTGGAAATAAAATTTGATATGTCAAATATAACTATTGCATGGTTAAAATAATATTTGCTTAAGATATCTAAGTTATATTAATTGCATGTGCTTAAAGGATTAAAGATTTTTAAGACTGCCAAAATGAGGAATGGCATTAAATATCCCCCTGCTAGTAAAAAGGTTAAGTACATGAAAAGGGCTTGAGAATAAAAGCAAAAGGATGTCTATGGTTTGATACTGGCTCAGAATGGCTTCTTTTCTTCAACATTAAACCATTGGTGGTTTGCTCCGGCTGTAGCTGCTGTATCCATCTCTTTTGTGGATATCCCTGGTCTCTTTTTCCTCCTAATTGGTGGTCGGTAGTTAAAGTTTCTCCAAGGCATTCTATTGGTATTCATGTTCATGCCACTTCTTCCTATATTATTCTATTTTACACTCTGCATACATAGCAAAATTTCAAGTTCTTCAAAATGAAATTTTGGGATTTTTGATTTTCATACATACTCTTTGGCTTAGCTACCCTGTTTTAAAGCTTGAAACACCAAGAGTAAAACAACTCTCAAGCAAAGTTATTAAGTTCTGAATTTACAATGACAATTTATACGAGGGCCGTTCAGAAAGTAACCTCCGATCGGTCACAGTGCGGGTAGTGGGGGGAGTAGCGATGCCATCTGTGCATTCACGCACTCAGCAGGTCAGTCGGCATCAAGTCGTGGTCGAGTGAAAGTCGTACCTGCGCTAGTTTAGTGTTTGTGGTCGTTTGAAATGTGTACTGCAATAGAAAACCCCGCCAAATGTGAAGTGCGTGCTGTTATAAGGTTTTTTACAGCCAAAGGATATTCTGCAGCAGCTATTCATTGTGAGCTTTGTGCCGTGTACGGACCAAGAGTTATGAGTGAAGGAGTGGTCCGTGAATGGGTACGTTTATTTAAAAGTGGACGAGAAAACGTTCATGATGAAGAGAGGAGTGGTAGACCATCATTGGTCACAGAGGAACTCGTTCAGACAGTTGATGCAAAAGTTCGTGAAAACCGACGTTTCACAATGTCGGAGTTGTCTACTGATTTTCCACAGATTTCTAAGACTCTCTTGTACAGATAGTGACAGCAAGATTGGGTTACCGTAAGTTCTGTGCACGATGGGTGCCCAAAATTCTTACCAACCACCACAAACTCAAAGAATGGCCTCTGCATTAGACTTTCTGTCACGTTATGAGGCCGAAGGTGAACCATTGTTAAACAGAATCGTGACCGGGGATGAAACCTGGATTAAGTACGTGAACCCTGAGGCAAAAGAACAATCAAAGATGTGGGCACATTCAAATTCGCCTACCAAACCAATAAAAGCCCGGCAAGATTTTTCTGCCCGAAAATTGATGGCAACGGTGTTTTGGGATGCAAAAGGGGTGTTGTTGGTTGAATTCATGGAACGTGGGACGACCATTAATCAAGACGTGTACTGTGAAACACTAAAACAATTACGACGGGCTATACAGAACAAACGCCATGGTATGCTGACTTCCGGTATCATTTTTTTGCACAATAACGCCCGTCCTCACTCTGCTCGCAGAACAACAGCCCTTCTTGAGTCCTTCAAGTGGGACGTTGTCAACCATCCACCTTACAGCCCAGATCTGGCGCCAAGCGATTATCACCTCTTCATGCATATGAAGAAATGGCTCGGGTCCCAGCGGTTTGATGACGACGAAGAGCTCAAAGATGCGGTCACAGGCTGGCTCCAGGCACAAGCGGGTGATTTTTATGCAGAAGGAATTCAAAGCTTGTGAACAGATACGATAAGTGCCTCAATCGTTATGGAAACTATGTAGAAAAATAGTGCAAAGATGTAGTTGTAAGATGTATATATTAAAATATTTTTATTTAACTTGGTGAATTTCTTGCAATCAACCGGAGGCTACTTTCTGAACGGCCCTCGTAGTAGAGTTAGAATTATTTCTGATTTCTGCATATCTGATTAGTATACTCTTAAGAATCAAATGCCCTTAATTCCAAAAGTTATAAGCTTCAAAATACTTGAGCATATGTTAAAATTGTAGGGTGAGAAAGAAAACTTCCTAAAAGTCTAACACAGCTATGCAAAATATGCATAAGTTTGTTCTGTTCAACAAGGTTTCCCTTTTTCCTTAATCAATTTGGATGAATAGTGTGGCATGATAAAAATATTTCTAACTTTCACAAATGTCTTTTCTTGGTCTTTTGCTGCAGCTGCTTGGAGGTATCTTGTCCCTGAACAGAATTCACCAAGAAAATAACGTGAATGTAACATAGTTACATATAGGTAGAGAAGGTATTGTATTCCACCCAAAAATTTGATACTGATATTTCCCCAGAAATACATTTTGAGGTAACCTGAGTAAAAAGAAAACATTTAGAAAAAGATCTAGGTGAGCGCATACCACAACTAAACAAAATTGGTGAAATACCACACTAGATATTTAAGTTAAACATGCTTCAAGGATGTGACATGAACATTTCCAAGAAAATCCAACACCAAATTATACTTTATATTAAAATTTTTTTGAAAATGTTGATTTTCTCCAAAATGGCTCGAACATTTTTGATTAAAATACTTATATTAAAGATATTTATATGACAAAATGCATATCTTGAACTTTATGGGAATAGTCTCTAAAACCTCCTCATTCTGGTAAAAAAACCTACTACACAGAAAATTTACTATGTCATATGCATTTTTTGTGTCAAATTTACCATTTCAGAGATATTCTTTGTTATTGGCTTATATTTTAAAATACCTAGAAAAAAATGTTTTCACTTTACATACCTCTTTTGTTTTACTCCTGACCATGCAAAGAAAATTGCATAGCAATGGCTTTTAAAAGATCTGACTATTACTTTAGCCTAGTGTGTTCACTTATTTCACTTCTACTTACATGGAACTAATAATAAAACAATTTCCACTATATATTGATTAGTATGAAGCAGATAGGCATGTGAATGGAAAACATCAGATTTTTTTTTTTTTTTTTTTTTAAATTTAAAATCTAATTTTTATGAGTTGCAAATTTATTGTTTTCAAAATTGACACAAAAAATGTTATCTTGTTTGTCACCCTGCTGAGAATAACAAATGTGAAATCTTGTTCAAGGCATCAACATTTAGAAGTTTTCATTCTGAGATTTCAATGGTAAGCTGAAATGTTCATGGGGTTTTCACACCTATTTGCAAAATCACCCTGGCAATGACAAGCACCATAATTCATTCATGGCATATCCTGGAAAGGAAGAAATAAACAAAAAATAGATAGCACAGTTATCAATTTATAATCCATTAGCTAATTGCTTTAAATTCCTTAAGTAAAGGCTGAAAGTTCTTTAAAAAACCAAATTGTAAATATTTGTACTTAAATCAAAACAATGTGCTTAACACATTGAAGCCCAAGCCCGAGTATGTCTCGGACCGTGTGAAATGTTCATGAGACCCACGCCCGAGTATTGCACAGGCAGGTATTTCTAACGCTTTTAATGCAATTCCTCGACCTTAACTCAATCTTGGGCTATGCAGCAAAGAACACACATCAGTTACCGTTTGGTTGTCTGATTTGTGCTACCATCTGTCCTTGCTTTGGTCAACTATTAGGAAATTTAGGAGAGTTTGTAATATTGGTTGCTCGCGGGTAGTCTGCCATTTTCCTTGTTACGTTTTGTGTTCTCAAATGTTAAAATGCTGCATTTTCTCGAATTCTGTGAACAGAAGCTGATATTCAGTAAACAAATGAAGCTCTGGAAAATTCTGATTCCAGGTATTGAACTTTCAATAAATGGAGTGTAAGCTGCTTTATTCAGATTTTTTCAAAACTCATATTTGATACTTGTTGTAAATTTAAAATAAAATATAAATACAGAAGTTATGACTATTTTCTTACTTGTTGAAAAATCCTTGAATATCATACTTTTAGACTGTCCCAATACTTTTTGGCACATTTGATTGATGTACTGTAAATAATAACTCGAAGTAGGCGAAAAATCCCTGGGTTTCTCGGCCCCTTGAACTAAAGAAATGCCTGGGCTTTAATGTGTTAAAAGCATGTATCCCAAAATTATTTTCTCTACTGTGTAGAGTAACTAGCATAATTATTGTATTGCACCCAAATATTCAATACAATTTCACCAGAAAATATTTTGAGACATGCTGAATAAATTAAAAAAATAATTATTTTTACAAAAAGGTCTAACGGCCAAAGCCAAAAACATAAAGCTGGTTAAATACCAAAATTTGAATTTAGGTTCAGTATCTTCCAAAGATGTGACACAAAGATTCCAAACTATCCTTTACAACAAAGATTTTTCGAAAATTCTGATTTTCTCGAAAATGACAACAATTTTGATTAAAATATCCACATTTTAAAGCTATATACGACAAAATGTAAAAGTGGAATTTTATGGGAATAACCTGTGAAGTCCCTTTCATTTGGAAGAAATTAAAGAACCTCCGAGATATTGGTTACTAAGACTCAAATTGTTTAAATACCTTCTCACTATTTTCAATTCCTTACCATATTCAGGTTTCTTGTGATTAGATGGTCACAGTATGGAATATTAAAGGTGTGCAGCTCTTAAACAGTTTACTATCACTATTCCCTTTGTATCTATAATGAAATGTGTAATGTAGCTATTCTGCAAAGGTTTATATACAGGGTGTTTCAAAACGACACCAAACGAAGATGTGGACCTTGTTGGTTATACCGTAAGTGATACGTGAATATGATTTTCATCTCTAAATTTGGCATATACAAAAACTGTCGTAAAATCACCATGAATTAGGTAGCTGTACATAACCAAATGGCACGTGCCTGGTCCACTCCAAGAGAGCTGCTGGTGGTAGTGAAGGTCCCAGGCGCGTGGTTTGATAGACATGCCGGCATGGCACAGGTCACCTTAGTAATGGAAAACGTAGCATGTGGGTTTTGTTGTGTGTTTTGTATAACGCATTCTGAGGTTGTTTACATGGCATATGACAACCGTTGTTCCTTTGCTGCCTAACCCCAAATGTGTGCAATTTTAAACACACATTAAACTTTAAATAGAAGAGTTTGAAAGTTGCAACATCAAATTTTGGACAAGTCAAAGTGTAAGCTAATCGACTGCTATCTTCGTTTGGTGTCATTTTGAAACAGCCTGTATATGAAAATTAAATAGATGAAAAAATAAACTTGTATAAGAATAGTTTGTGCACCCATGAACAATGCTTAGAGAAAACCATGTGTATGTAACAGTTTTTTAATTTGAAATCAATTTTCCTGAGGTGCAAATTTTGAATGTTCCCATAAATTAAAAGATGGAGGGAAAAAAGCAGTGATTATCCTTCAATATTCCCATGCATTTTGATTTATTTGCAATTTTAATGCAACTATAACTGCAATCATTTTTATTTCTATTTACAAAGTGGCTCCAATTTCTGTGATTTTCTCAGTTGAGATGGCACAGTGCCATCGTCAGGTTCTAGTTTCTTGAGTTTTCATTAGCTTTGCAGCTGGTTTAGAACCTTAACTGTTCTGTCATGCTGACCTATGATTGTCTGAAGCTCATCTCTCTCTCTCTTAGAAAGACAATTCTAGCAAAAGATGGGAAACTGACATCAACAGTGCCAGTTGGATTTTACACAGGGGACTGGAATGCAACATGATATATTGGCAACAACTTCAGTACTGGGACTCTGGTTATTTATGGCTTTTTATTTTCTTTAGAGATCAGAATTTTTAAAATGAGTATAGTAAATGCACATGTTTAATAATTCATTTAAATGTTTTCATTTATGGGCATGATATGGGTTAATTCCTCTCATTAGGGAATGATGATGAAATTCAAACATACAACCATGCTCTTAATTCTCTCTCAAAACTGGAAATTATTAAGGTGAGGAGTGCCAGCCCATTTTTTCTCAGCCAACAAAAATGTTGTGAATGCAAAACATTAGGCATGAATTATTTCAAGTTTCCTGAGTGCATGCGCAAAATTTTGTTTTCTCATATTAAGATAATTAATAAAATTAAAGATATAAACTATCCTAGCTTATACCAATTTAAACTCAATGGTAAGAGAATAAAAAAAAATCTGTTGTGTTCCATTCACATAACTTTCTCTAGCTGTTCCATATACAAACTATTCTTACAAAAGATTATTCTTTTATCTACATCATAGTAATCGGATAAACATTAGCAAAATTGGTCTTATTATTTGCTTCCTTGTGAGTAAAAGGGAAATGACTGCACTAAGCTAAATCAAAAGTCAAATCTTTTAAAAGCTTTTGTGTAAAACAATTGAGGTTTGCTTTGCATGGTCCCATTCGAGAAAAGTTAGGCAGTTTAAAATTGAAGCCAATTACAAGAAATATCTCAAAAACGGTCCACTCTACAAGAATAATCATATGACATAAATTGTGTGTTTTAACCAGATCCACATTTTTTGTGTAACAAGTTTTTATCTCCTACATTTAACCATTATGCAAAATTCTGCAAAACTCATCCAGAATAAAGAGGTCTTCAGAAGCTATTCTTAGACAATTCAAAACATACATTTTATTTGTCATGTAAATATCTTTAATATACAGTATTTTAATCAAAATCATTAACAGCTATTTTGAGAAAAATAAAATGTTCAATAATTTTTGCATATAAAGGGTATTTTGTGATGGGCGCGATTTTCTTGAAAGTCTTCATGTCACATCCTTGGAGGATACTAAACATAAATACCAGTTTGGTATGTAACAATCTTTTCGTTTTTAAGCCATGCTGCCCACAGACATACACAGGGATCTTTTTCTAAAAATGCTTTTTTCGGACTCAAGGTACCTCAAAACATATATTTCTGGTGAAATCTTAACACCACATTTTTTGATGCAATACAATACTTCCTCTAGCTGCTATGTACCTTGTGTGTTAATATGCGCCTACCTTGTGTGTTAATATGCGCCTGTGAAAGTAATAAGATTGCAATTGATATTACATCTCCTGACTTATTAGGAATTGAATAGCATAAGCAGACAGAGAGGAAACTGCAGCAATGCTTCAAAATGAGCAGCATGCAGTCATTGAATTTTTCAATTTGAGAAAGAAACTGTGGGGAATTTTCAAACATTTGTGTGAAGTATACCAAGTTGGTATATTTGCTGGGCACAGAGAGAGACCATCCATGGCAAGGATTCATGAGGAGAGGGCAAGGAAGTGAGGATGCATTTGTATGTGTTTTTGGGGTATTCAAAAGTATACATAACATGGGTTTCATGCTGCCCTAAGGTGGAATGTAAATCTGTATAAAAAAAATGTTTGAGTTATTGCAGTGAAGGTGAGGAAAAGGGCTTGTTTTGGAATGTGACAGATGATGAAACCTGGGTTCACATTTTGAGCTCAAAACATAAAGACAATTGATGGAATGGCACCATCCTCTCTCTCCAAACAAAAAAAAAAATAAAAAAAAAAAAAAAAAAAAAAAATAAATAAAAAAATTTCAACATGCCAGCAAGATCATGGGATTGAAAGGGTGTGATTCTCACTGACATGATACCAAGAGGCATTGGTGGATACATTAATCACCACTCAAGAAGTGCTTCCAGCAGTTTTAGTGTCAGTTGATTAAGTACAATTATGCTCGGTTTCATACAAGTTTGAGTTCTGACCTAGCTCCCTAGTTTGAGCCATAAAAGGATAGAAGAACAAGGATTGGTACGAGGTGCATTCAAGTCCTTAGAAAAAGACACAAAATAATATTATTTTTATATTTTTCAACTTATCTCCTTTTTTGAGTCGGAATTAAGGGTTGAAAATGGGAACAAGTGTTACCGAAACCGGTCCCAGTAAGTAAAAATAAGTGATGTTTCTATTACAAAAACCGACTCAAATTCTTTTATTTTTTTATATCTCCTTTAGCATGATACACTTTTCCCAGCATTTCTCCAACTGTTTTAAACCTTCCAAAATGTAGGATTCTGAAGGTCCTCAAAACAGGTATCTGTTTGGGAGATGACCTCTTCGTTACAGCAATCGATTTCTGTCGAGACACTTCTTCAAGTTTGGAAAAAAAGAAAAAGAGTCACTGGGGGCCAAATCTGAATGTCGTGTAATTTGAAATTCTACAATTTTTGCCATCGAAACTGTGCAGTTGTGTACTTTGCACTGTCATGATGGAAGAGAATCTCTTTTCTTTGCCACATGAGAGCAGTTATTCTTGATTTCTCCATTTAACCGGTGCAATAACGATGCATAATACTCTATTCATCGTTCTTCCTTTCTGCAAGTAATCAATGTAGATGATTCTGCATGGATCCCAAAATATTGAGACAACCATCTGCAAATTTCACCACCTTTGCCTTCTTAGGAGCCTGTTTGCCTTTAAAAACTCACTGTTTCGACTGTGCTTTGTCTCTGCAGTGTAATGCATATCCATGTTTCATCCACAGTTATGTATCAATGCAGAAACTCGTCAGGATTGCGACAGAAAAGTGCCAAACCAACTTTCGAATCGATCACGTGATTGCAGTTATTCTCCATTGAGAGCAAACACAGCACCCATCTTGCCGAAACCTTTGTCAGACCTAATTTTTGTTGCAAAATTAAGATCACTGTACCTTGTAAAATGCCCGTGGGCTCTACTATTTCGCGAACTTTGATTTGTTGATCAATCAAAACCATATCCTGGATTTTGTCAACCATTTTGGAGGAAGTTACTTCTACTGGACATCCGGAATGATGTTTATCATTTGTGGATGTATGCCCATGATTAAATTTGTTTATCCAATTGTAATTTATTACAAAGCAGGAGCCGATGTACCACAAACTTCATCCAACTCGGCTTTTCCCTCTTTCGGTGTTGAGCCTTTTAAATGGAAGTGTTTAATCATCACATGAAACTTGATTTTTTCCATCTCCCTAAATAAGCACAAGAGTGTTGATTCAATAGCCTATGGCAATAAAACCATGTGATGGATATAGTTGAAACTTTAACTGCCATCTAGTAAGAGACAAACTTTTTTCAATGCTACGAATGCTATCTTGGATTTTCTAAAGACTCATTGAATGCACCTCATACTAACAGGGCATACATGCCCCCGTGTCTCACTGGAGGAATACCACAGAACTGGAAAGAGATTGTGTGGAAAAATGGGGTGTATAGATAAAACATCATTCTTTTATATAACTTTCATTGAATGAAAAAAAAAGTGTGCTCACTTTCCGATTGTCCCTCATAAAATATAGTGCAGTAAAATTAGTGGCAATGGTAGTGAAGTTATAGTGGACAATTGTAGGTAAATTCTCAGAAATTTGAATGGCTACTTTGTTTCATGATATTCAGTGGAAAGACATCCATACTGGTTAGAGCAGCTCCAAATATTTTCTTTATCAACTTTTAATGTTAAAGTTAGAAATTGTATGTGTTGTTTAGCTATTTTAAATGATTGCTGATTAGTCGGATCTCAACTGAAAAAGAGGCAAACGCCCTTGAAACATATGTTTTGAAAAAAATTTCATTTTAAGTGAGGTGAGAGTCATTATTCTGACTCATTTTCAACTATTATATCTAATTCATTATAAATAATTATATAGGGTCTTCAGATTTATTCAACCTTTGGTGCCAGTCGTTTGTCTGCGCATATACGTCAATACTAGGTAGGGAGTTTATCACGCATTGCCTCTTGCACAGAATTAGCAACCTTAATGAAATGGAACTTGTACCTTTCCTAACATCTGTTAGCTACTCGTAAGCTTGCAATCACAGCATTTATACTGATAGGTAACTCAAATAATTGGGGTGCATGTGGCATTACAATAATTGCTTGTTCATACTCTTTACAGCAGTAAATGAAAACTAACCTACACAGATTAAATTAAGAAAACATAAATACCATATAACGTACAAAATGTCCTGGTGAAAAGCAGCTCTGTAGTGACCAGTATATCAACCTGTTTATGAGGTCGGCAATGGATGCAGTCCAAGGTTCAATTCCCCACTTCCCCTTTGAGACAATGAGACAAGGGGTTTGTTGAACTAATAGTGACATCATGCATTTAAACCCACAGACTCTAAAGGCTGAATAACTCTGAAGATCCGGCATATAGTGACTAAATGAATAATTGCAAATAAGAGTATTCTTCAGGAATTGTAGCACATCAGCAGATATCTCAAAAGCTTTATAACATTTTTTTGCAAAACTAAATTTGCATGGTTTTCAATTGTAAATATTCTATCTCTCAGTTTAAAATATACAGTTAGTGTTACAGTTACCTCATGTAACAAAATCAGATATTATTTTCTTATGTTTCATTACTTGTCTTGTACATATATTGCTTGGAGACTGCAACTTATTTATTATTTATTTAATGCCAAGTCTAATGGCAAGAAGAGTGCAACATTTTCCATAACTGTGTCGTATCATATACAATTCTAAAATTACGAGGTGATACTCCAACTATTAAATAGCAGCTGCTAAAGACTTTTTAATGGTTAAATTTCTAAAACCCTAAAATTTAGCTTTTACAAAATCTGGAAAATAAAATTAGCAACCAAATTATTCAGTTTATTTCTCAGTTTTGATCAGATGAGTAAAGATAATACAAGTAAAACTGAGAAACTGAAAATTTGCCCATGTATGTCAAAGTGAAATAACATTAACATTCTAAATGGGCAAGATTTTTTTTTCCCCACTGAGGCCTAATACTTCCTAATGGTTTCAATAACAATGATCATATTTCTTTTAAAGTTGTTTTATGTATAGATCTTGCATGCAGTTATTGCAACCATGCTAAAAAGTAACATCTGATACTTTTGGATTCAACACAATACCTATAAGTGAATTGTTATTGCCATCAGAAATTTGATAAATCTGCTTATCTTAACATGCATATCTGAAAATGTTATAAAATGAATTAGGATTTCACAAACTGTTTATATAACAAAACTTTAATTCATTTTTCAAATAATTTATTTGGAACGAGATTTACTTCCACTGAATGACTAACATTGGATGAAAATAAGACATATGACAACAGCCTATTGGTTGGAGCTCTTTTATTAAGTCAGCAGATCTCTCTGCTTCTTCTGGAATTAAAATTAAAAATATTTTCTCAAGCAACTTTCTCTTACGCTCAGTGATTGCTGATGTTGCTGTGGTACCAATCTCAGATCCCTTGTAACTATGTTCAACAATGCAAAAGAAAAAAGAGAGGGAGAAAGAAAACAGTTCCCTGAAATTCATTCACTCACACTACTAAGCAAGCATATGATTGATAACCTATGTTCACATTGCATTAACCTCTTCTATGAAGTTTCACAATTCTGTAGCATTTTTACAGAGCTCCACAATCTTGAATAATACTCAAATGGGCAGAAGTGAGCAAGTAACCACCAATTTTATTAGATACAGCTACATTTGACAGAAATATAAATTAACTTCTCGTATTTTACCATGTACATATTGGTTATGATGCGTAAATTATTTACAAATTCTTGAAATGAAGTAAAATTAACTCGGTTTACCTTCTGCTAATTTAGAGATGTGGAACTATGTTATGTTTTAAGCAGAATGAGGTTTGTTATCACAGCTCGTCAAATGATTTCCTGTACATTCCCCTTCCAGCAACAAAAGCAGGTAGCAATAACTTTTCTGTAGCATGAATATTGACTAAGATTCAAAATGCTGTGTGTATAGTTTATTCTTGTACTTATGTCTCCACAAAATCTTTATGCTGCTTTTCTCAATAATGCATTTTATTATTAATATGATTATTTTTTGCTGGGAGATTAGGTAGTATGGAGGGGTAAGGTAGAACATGACCAAGTCACTGTAAAAGAGAGACAATCTACCTGGTCAAGGAGACAGGAGTTTTTTTTTCTTTTCTTTTTTTACCGATCAGACTTGTATATTCTCGATACACACTGAAGCTCCTGTAATGTTATTTTTTGTTGTTTTTTACAGCTATACCAGTCTGTCCATCTGCCGCTTGGCGACACATCGACCAACATTCATACCTCCACATTCATACAACACACGCATGCATTCGACACATGCGTGTTAAATTCACACATATCACACATGCACACAACTGCGCACTTACATACAAACATCCATACAACTCCTAGCAAATGGAACCAATAAACAGTACATGGCCAAGCCCAAGGCTTGTCTTCTCATCAGTCACAGCAAACAACAACAGTATATGTTACAAAGCATCCGAGCAAGGTCACTTTTAAAAATAACTTACAATTGCCTTATTATTTTCTATCAAAAAACAGAAGAAATAAGACATGGTTAAATATTTTCACTTAAATTTGAGTTGCTTATTCTGTTTTATCTACTTTTTTCTTCTGAGTTTACATTACTTGAAGGTCCATCTTTGATAATATAATTAAAAAAAAGTGATATTCTGGGAAACCAACAAAATTACAGTGGTATAAATCTCAGAAAAAAAAAATTGTGTTGACTGTACACATGCGGTCAACTTTGGAAGCAGAAAGCATTTTCAGCACAAATGGGCATGATGGGGAAAAGAGAGATATTTTGGGGAGCTGAAACAGTGTGTGTTTGTGGAACTATTCATGGAACACTTCCACACTGCACATCTTCTTTTAATTTTTTAAAGGGGCAGTTTTGTATGTTTAATTTGCTCGCTTGCTTGATGTCCATCTTCTCCTTTTGTGTATGTTGTTTCCTAAAGCTTTACACTACGTATTTTTATGAGTTTTCTTCGAATTCTAAGATTACCACGTCCACACACACACTGGGAGGGGAATATTTAATAACAAAACAAACACATTCCCTATCTTTCATTGCGAGCATTTTCTGGTGGTTTAAAAAAAATAAACAAAAACAAAAGAAAAATAAAAGTTTCACCGGACAGTCTTGATATAGTATGGTGGTGATGTATATACACTAGGGAAAATCCCTCACACTTTCCTATTGCCAACTATAACAAGGAACTTCATTGAATGCTGCCCTTCGGTCAACACATTTGTTCTGTTCATTTTCACTTTGGAAATTAAGCACCGATTACGATCAACTTACATGTTTCTGCAATGCATTTTTCACAGTTTTGTTCCAAATTTGAGTGTAGCAGTTATTTTTGTCTTCAATGCTTTGCAACACTGATTTTAAATGAGACACTGCCATGAGACTTTTTCTTCATAGAAAAAGAGAGGTAATTGCAATTATTTATATTCATCGTGGGCTTGAGCTCCATGGTGAATGCAAGGCAGGGGCATGTTGACGAGCTGGGAGGCAGGCCCCTAGTACTTGTTGCCAGGATTGGCTAAGCCTGCCATACCAGCACCACGCCGCTGCCTCCTTGTTTGTCACTAGGAGGAACTACTAGCGTTCATGCCACTGAACATGCCGGTGCTGAATGATGTCTGCTGAACCTGTGCCTGAGCCTGCTGCGCCTGCTGAATGTGTTGCTGAGCCTGCTGTGCCTGCATTTGCTGCTGATTTGATGCCTGTCGACCATGTTTTGGCATGGGCGGTTGCAGGTATTCATGCCTCGCCAATGAGAACACATCAATACGGTCCTCTTTCCGATATGCCAAACAGCTCCTAATGAAACTCTGCAAACATCATGAAAATCATTAGCTGAACATGATCACATTAATTTAGTAGCTTTATTAAAACAAAAGTGTTTAATTTGTCAATTAAATGAATAATCCATGTCTACCTAAGCTATTTAATAATTTTAATTAGAATATTGTGGATATACTTTATTTTGTGGTCTACATGTACATGTACTGAATTTCTCCCTTGGTAACAACATTTTTCAATAAGTGTAAGGTGGAATACACCATATGACATTTGTGATAGTACTGTATTTTAACTTCTTTACTATCAGCCAATTAAATGCCCTTATCTTACAGCTTTCCCCTATATGCGTAAATTAGTCATGGATTAAAACTTAATAGCTTTTTAAGAAAATGCAATTTTATTTTTTAATTTTCAAGATACAATGCAACAAAGCTTATATAATAACAAGCATATTTGTCAGGAAACACAGCATAAGTTATTGTATCTGTCATTCTACACTGCTTTTGATTCACTTCTTCACAAATATCAATGTTTAATGTAGTATAAAGCTACTGAAGAATAGATTAGTTACTTTAGTTCTTTGTTGATATATACTGTCCAAGGCACCTAGAAAAGAAAGCTCAGCTATTTGTGACTTAGTCTGAGCTTGGCTTCAGAGAAGGTAATACTAATCTGTTCTAATATTAGAAAGAGAGAGAGAGAGAGAGAGAGAGAGAGAGAGAGAGAGAGAGAGAGAGAGAGAGAGAGAGAGAGAGAGAGAGAGAGAGAGAGAGAGAGATTGTGTGTGCGTGCGCATGTGTTGAGTGTGTGATCCACTATATAACACTCAAATATAGCTTACCATGTGAGTGACAGTTTAAGTTAATAACTGCATACAAATTTTACAAAGTCTATTACAAGTGGTAATAGACGGTTTATAGACAATCAATTAGAGTTTTGCCTTAAAATTGCTAGGTTGTATGCATGCCACTGATCACTACCACTTCTACAGTAAGCATGTTTAAAAAAGAAGTGGAAGAATTTAGGGCCAGTGTGTTTAGTGTAATGACTATACTGTGAGAATGCGAAAGTGCATGTGCATGACTACAATTTGTTTTTCTTTATTTCTTTCTTTCTTCACTTAGTTGAATGTGATTTAAAGGAAACATTGTGTTGTGCTGTAATTTTTCATTTAACCAATGCTTAAGCTATCATTTACATTTTCATGATCTACATAGTAGGTACATATGGAAACTTAATATGTACTTAAATAAACAAGTTCAAGCTCAACTAACAGTTTACAAAATGTAAATAATTGACAAGTATTTGAAAGGTCAAAAAGTTACTGAGTTATTACAAAACTAGGTTGCATTAGTTTTAACACTGCAATACAATAGGTTAGATACAGGCAGAACAAAAGTAAGTAAATAAATTACGAGTAGTAAGAATAGGTTTGAAAGGAATTGTTCAAAATGGCAACCTCTATCAATGATAACATTGACAAAGAAATGATTCCTGAACCTTGTTGAGCATTTCTGGTGCATCATAAATCTCATCACTGGCTGCAATAAAGTGGGCAACCAAAGTCTGTTCACAATCAATCAGAGAAAAAAAGTACATGGGTTTGAGATCTGGCCAGAGTACGATAAGACTTGTTCCAATCCAGCACTTTGGAATACTTAATTTAGATACGCTCGTATGTTTATTGCATAATGTACAGGAGCTCCAATTGAGCCCGAACATCAAGTGGCACTTCTTCCAATACATACTCAAGTGTCACCAGGTGGTTGAAGAGGAAGAAGGTATGATGTGGTCAGAAAACAACTGTTGTTTTGTTGGTGGCTCCTCTCAACAGTAGCTTGGGGGTTTTCTTATGCCCATTGTGACCATTCCTGTAATTCCTGGTAAATGAGGCCTTATCGATGAATGACACCAATGAAAATAATTTTGGTGGTTTCTTTAAGGCCCATTCACAAAACTGCAAGCATAAATTACAATCTTCCAGAGTTAAGGCTTGTACCATTTGCTCCTCATGCAAGACTGCCATATACTTGTGTGGCTGGTGCAATAGCACAGGTGCTAGTTGACAATTCCTCTTCCAGTCTAGGCAACGCATTTTCTTCAAACTCTGGAGTGTGATGAGTACATCTTACACCACAATCTGCTTTATTAGGCACCTCAGAATCACATTCTTGCAAACACCGATCCAATGGGCTACAGCTATTGTAGAGCGATATCCTGCTTTGTCTACACAAGGTGTTAATCAAAAGCGTAATTTTGCTCCCTGTTCCTATTTAACTGTTTCAATGTAGTGCTGTTGTGTACAGAAAGCAAACAGGAAACAAGACTTCATTACCAGATGGTGCTTTTAGTGTCTGCTGGATATCAAAGTCACCTGTTGACAGCATTAAGCATTTGTCATGCTACCACACAAGTACTCAGTGCCTCTTTTCAGGAGTCGTAGCCAACAGACAACTTGGATGAGAGGAAGCAACAGTAAGCAATACCCTGTGCATTGTAAATTATGCTGATAGTTTGCAATTTTAAGACATAAGCATAATATTGTTCACAAGATGGAAAATGAAAAAAAGTTTGGCCATTTCTCAGGTTTACTCAGGTTCACAGTCAATCTGCCTAACTGTGTGGTTAAAGTACAGCAATCAGAATTTCCCTATGTTTCTTTAGCTGGTTGCCACATCCTACTGTAGTGTGCTCCCATATTAGATCTGCAATTTAAGCAATTATGGTAATGTTAAAATTTAGAAATGCTGCTTCAAAGAGATAAAAGACAGGCTTTACTAAGGGCATAATAAGCTCTAATTTCATTTCCAATGCAGTCCATTTACACATTTCTTTCCGATTATGATTTATTGATTCCAATCTCTAATTGTTTTGAATATGCATAAATTGGCACAGGTTTCCTATCTCAAATAGATAACTAGGAACCATCTACTGCCAGTAAAATTTGTGCAGTGTTATTCATTTACACCCTGCACATAACTTACTACATACCTGAATATATGAGTTAACACCTTTGTTGATAAGCTATATGTTCCAAAGTAAAAGGCAATAAACATGACCATTGCAGATAAGGGTGTGACTTCCTGACGAGTGAACATGTACACCTGCAACTGAAGGTAGTAGGCTCCTACACTACCAATTATTATTTTATTACTTTTAATTCTGAATTCAAATTTCTGGCGTCTGTACAGCTAAGTAAAAATCTCACTCCAGCTGGTTATTAAAATACTCTTATTTTAAGAAACCAGCATGCCTAAAATTATGTTACAGAGCCTAATTCTCTTTTTCTTTCATCTGGAGTTATTGCAATTTCTGTGGAATTAAAAAGTGCTATTCTGCTAGTTGTATGAGAATGTATCACTTATTTGTATGCAATGCTGTAAGTGAATCAAACAGTATGCAGTGAATAAGAGCAAGTTCCGATTCACCAAGGAAGCACACTTCTGATATGTTCTAAAAAATAATGTTGTGAAAACTAATACAAAAGTGTTAATAGGTGCTAAACCATTAAGAACACACTAGATTTTGACTTGATGACACAGAAAATATAATAGTGATATGTTTTGAAACTTAGTTAATTTATTTCCTATTTCTGTAGGAAAACAAACTTTTTTAGTCTTATATGTTTTATTAATTTGTTGAGTTGATTTTTTAACACTACGTCACTTACATTGTTATTATGAGGGACTAGTTTCGAAAGCCTATGCTTTCATTTTCAACCTCACGGGTCCAACTCCTTCTTATGATTTTCCTTCCTTCCCCAAATGCTAGTAATCCCTTACTGCAAGTTATCCATGGAAATTAACATAATTACAAAATGAAAATAAATGCTGTTATAGCACATAAACCTCTTTCTGTCGAAATTACTTTTAATGCTTATTATCAAAACTCATACAAGGACTGTGTAATGAGCAAGCGTTCTTCTGCAGTCTCCATTTTTCAGTGAGACAAAACTTCTACTATACTGCTACCTTTCTTCCTTACATGTCAAAGCAAGACAGGAACATCTAATAATACAATATAAGAATTTCATCTTCCTTTATAAACAACTTTTTATTTACCTAGCTATTCTTGTTAAGATATAGAACAAATATATGCTCACCTTGGCCTCATTGGTGACTGAAGGTTTGTTTGCAAACTGGACCTCCGTTGCTTTGAGGATGGTATTTTCTTCTAAAATGGTAGCTTGTGACTGGTTGTGTCCAAATGGCTGAAACAGTGATATGTATAATCTAGCTTTCTAAACATAGAATATCAAGTTAATGAAGCTAATAGGACCAAAGTTCTTCAATGACTTCATTTTATTTTTGCCAAATGCTAACATAAAACATTTTTAACATAGTAATAAATACTTGCATTGCTCCACCGTCACTACCTTCAGTGTTTATATATTATAGCACAATCTCAACTTTTCTGCACATAAATTATAGAACCTAATATAAAAATCTGATCTGTTCCATTTACACGACTTTCTCTACATCTGGTAACAAATTGTTAAAAAGCTTATTCTTCTATCTACTTTACGATAATCGAGAAAAACATTAGTAGAAATTGTCCTTATCACTTGGTTCCTTATATGAAACAAATGAAATTCCAATATCTTTGCTTGCCAGGAATAAACAAACGTGAAGAAAGATATCTTTCCATTTGAGAAAAGTTTAAGTAGCTAAAATTGAAACCAAAAATTCCAAATAACTCGAAAATGATTAACTCTACAAAAAAAATGTATATAACATAAATTGTGTGATTTAATGAGATTTACATTTTTTGTGTAGTGAATTTTTATATATCTCTTATGGTCTGCCAGTTATACAAAAGTCATCCAGAATGAAGAGGTCTTCAGAGGCTATTCCCAGGAAATTCAAAACATACATCTCATTTGTCATAAAAATATTTTAACATATGGTATTTTAATCAAAATTGTTAGAGCCGTTTTTGAGGAAATCTAAATTTTTAAAAAATGTTCCCTGTAAAGGGTAGTTTATGGTGGGGAGATTTTCTTGAAAATCGTGTTGCATCCTTGGAAGATACCAAACTTAAATACCAAGTTTAGCATTTAACGGCCTTTCTGTTTTTGAACTATGCTCTCCATCACACACACACACACGGATGCTTTTCTAAAAATGCTTTTTTTGATTTCACGGGGACCCAAAACATGTGTTTCTGGTGAAATCTCAGTCTCAAATTTTTGGGTGCATTACAATACCTTCTCTATACAGATAGTATGTGTAGAGAAAGCAAAATGTGAATGCAAATTATTGATTTCTACAGAACAAATAATATTAGAATGTCCTCGTTTACATTTTAGGAAAATTTGTTTTAAAAAGTCTTGATTTTATCTTCAACGTAGAGACAGAAAAGACTCACCTTACTAACAATTTAACAGCATTGTTATTCAAACCAAACTTTTAATGCTGGCTTTAGAATATGTCAATATTACACACAAAAGCAACAGTAATGTTGACATTTAAGGGTCAGTTGGTTGCGTAGCGTCAGGCAACTAAAAGGTGCAATGTTCAGCGTAATGGAGCATATATATTTGGTATTGCGAAAAGGAGGGAAGGCATGGAATTTGCAGTTAACAGTATATGCCTTAGGAAGTGTAACCATAGCAAGGCGGGGAAACCCAGAAATATACAATGAGGCAGTGCATTCATAGGAAGGTGGGGGAAATGCTGAAATATCAGGGAGTGCATATACTGTTCTTCCGAATATCTCCTACTGTTCTCCACCTCTTTCATATTTTCTTCAATGACAAAACAGCCTTTTTTTTAAGGCTACCAATGAAATAACTAAAGAGCAAGTATATCTGGTTGGGCTGACAGTTATTCTCACAACTAATAATAATTACAATAACACTCATCATAATCATCATACTCCCACTATATCAATAACAATAAGAATAATATTAATAATACAATTAATAATATTAATAACAATAATAATGTTAATAACAATAATAATATTATTATTATTAACAATAAATAATAATAATAATTTTGTTTACTACTAATGCTCCTGTTTTCGTTAAAAAGAAATAAAGCAATTGATAACTTCTTATTTAACAGTAGCTTTGTGTATCAAATTTCTCCATTTAACACAAAATATTACTTGATCAAACGTATAAAGAGCACCGCAATTGCAATGTGAGGTAGATGGGGTTATCTTTATGTTTTGATGAAATCGCCTTTAGCTAGCTCATGTACCACATAACCTCAAATAACAAACATCTGCAATGAGTAGGGGTAATGGTGTATGATAAATGCCATTGTCTACTAGCATTGCCACGCCCTTCGGCTACATCATCTACGCACCATTTAGCAGCATATAAATGTGCTACTACTGCCATCTTGCGGCTGTTAACCAGTTGCTTTCCTTTGGCACTGTGTGCTCAGTTCTACAGCAGGTTTTCAATTTCTAAAGTTGGTATGGTTTTGTGGCATTGCGCAACCAACTGACCCTTAAATGGCAACATTACCCAGTACAGTTCCATTATCATCTTATATTAGTTTTACTTAATGAATTAATATGCATAAAATTTAAATCTTAACTATCTTTTTATGGAAAAATTAATTAACTTCATGGCACATAGGCATGCTGCTTTAATTATGGGTGTGTATTAGATTTAAATTTATTCTTAGGTCAGATTTTTTTATCTTTTGCGGTTGGGACAAGGTATGAAACTGGTTGCTTGCCAAGGTTAGTTAGGTGTGTCTGAATTTTGTGCTAGCTGCCAAGCAGCCATGTAACATCACCATCTCCCCCTTCCAGTGTCTGAAAATACAGCCCAAAGAATAATTCAGAATTTACAAGAAGTATTGGAAGGAAATAACAACAAAATGACCTTAATTATATAACAATAATTTTGATATTGCAGCTGGATTAATCATTTTCAATTACAAATTTTATGGTGTTGACAAGTTTATGTCCTTTCCATAACAATGCATTTCCTGTTAATTTTCATTAATTTTAGATTGCTTAAGCCAATAGGACTTCTCAAGGTCTGATAGCATTCAACATGATGCAAATAGTAGCATTCCAACCGAGATTCAAAACTTGGGGGATGTTAGTACGTGAGGAACACACATTCTTGTTATGAGAAAACAAATTATATATATATATATATATATGTATATATACATTTGACCAAATATGAGAAATTTTAACAATTCTATTAATCATACCCAGCAAATTTAACACACTTTCACAGCTGTAGGGCTCTGCTACAATGCTCTTTATACAGACTATAAACTACTCATTGTGAGAATTTTAACAATTTCCCAAAATGAATATTAAAAGGAATGCTTTACCTTTTTGCCATAGAGACACTGGTAGAATATGACACCCACACTCCAAACGTCAACTTTGGATGATATCTTCGGGGGATTCTTGCCCACAACAAAGCATTCTGGGGGCAGATACCAATAGGTGCCTGCACCTTGAGACGTAAGGTCCATACCATGGTCTGGGTTATAGTTCTCTTCATCCATGACCTTGCTCAGTCCAAAGTCTGTGATTTTGATTTCTCCACACACATTTCCTTCTGTTAGTAGGATGTTTCCTGTAGAACATTTACATAAAACATTTCAAACTGTAACAATCATATTATAAGTTTTCTGTTCTATTATTTAGTTTTCTATATTATACTTTCTGTTGAAGATAATAAGTGCAACCAATGATCTTAAATTATATAACACAAACTCATTAACACATAATTATAAGATTGAGATTATGGTCTATTTTTTTGAAGATATTACATTTGTTGGCCTTAGATTATTACAAGGTTTACTAGAAAAGAATCTGACTGTATTTATTTTTGCAAAAACCTGATGGATTTTAATCAAGGGCGCACGAGGCGACCATAAACCCTTGTGCATATCCGTAAATTTTTTCCTGCCTATCGATAGCATTAGTTGATGGCAAGCAGCAGTTGAGTGAGGTAGTGTGTACTTCCTGCATCATTTCTCATTGCAAGGGAAAAATTTCAGAATGATTGGGCAGCGCTACAGCATCAAATTTTGCCAGAAACTGGGAGTCAGAAAGGTGGAAACCATTTGGAACATTCAGACTGCTTTATACGATAATGCTCTGAGTATCACACAGAAACTGGGCGACAGCAAGGTAGAAACCATTTGGAACATTCAGGCTGCTGTATGTGACAATGCTCTGAGCATCACAATGAAACTGGGCGACAGCAAGGTAGAAACCATTTGGAACATTTAGACTGCTCTATGTGACAATGCTCTGAGCATCACACAGAAACTGGGCAACAGCAAGGTAGAAACCATTTGGAACATTCAGACTGCTTTATGTGACAATGCTCTGAGCATCACACAGAAACTGGGCGACAGCAAGGTAGAAACCATTTGGAACATTCAGACTGCTTTATTTGACAATGCTCTGAGCATCACACAAAAACTGGGCGACAGCAGGGTGGAAACCATTTGGAACATTCAGACTGCTTTATGTGACAATGCTCTGAGCATCACACAGAAACTGGGCGACAGCAAGGTGGAAACCATTTGGAACATTCAGACAGCTCTATGTGACAATACTCTGAGCATCACACAGAAACTGAGCGACAGCAGGGTGGAAACCATTTGTAACATTCAGACTGCTTCATGTGACAATGCTCTGAGCATAACACAGAAACTGGGCAACAGCAAGGTGGAAACCATTTGGAACATTCAGACTGCTCTATGTGACAATGCTCTGAGCATCACACAGAAACTGGGCGACAGCAAGGTAGAAACCATTTGGAACATTCAGACTGCTGTATGTGACAATGCTCTGAGCATCACACAGAAACTGGGCGACGGCAAGGTAGAAACCATTTGGAACATTCAGACTGCTGTATTTGACAATGCCCTGAGCATCACACAGAAACTGGGTGACAGCAAGGTAGAAACCATTTGGGAACATTCAGACTGCTCTATGTGACAATGCTTTGAGCATCACACAGAAACTGGGCGACAGCAGGGTGGAAAACATTTGGAACATTCAGACTACTTTATGTGACAATGCTCTGAGCATCACACAGAAACTGGGCGACAGCAAGGTGGAAACCATTTGGAACATTCAGACTGCTCTATGTGACAATGCTCTGAGCATCACACAAAAACTGGGCGACAGCAAGGTGGAAACCATTTGGAACATTCAGACTGCTTTATGTGACAATACTCTGAGCATCACACAGAAACTGGGCGACAGCAAGGTAGAAACCATTTGGAACATTCAGACTGCTTTATGTGACAATGCTCTGAGCATCACACAGAAACTGGGCGACAGCAAGGTGGAAAACATTTGGAACATTCAGACTGCTTTATGTGACAATACTCTGAGCATCACACAGAAACTGGGCGACAGCAAGGTAGAAACCATTTGGAACATTCAGACTGCTTTATGTGACAATGCTCTGAGCATCACACAGAAACTGGGCGACAGCAAGGTGGAAACCATTTGGAACATTCAGACTGCTTTATGTGACAATGCTCTGAGCATCACACAGAAACTGGGCAACAGCAAGGTGGAAACCATTTGGAACATTCAGACTGCTTTATGTGACAATACTCTGAGCATCACACAGAAACTGGGCGACAGCAGGGTGGAAGCCATTTGGAACTTTCAGACTGCTCTATGTGACAATACTCTGAGCATCACACAGAAACTGGGCGACAGCAGGGTGGAAACCATTTGGAACATTCAGACTGCTTTATGTGACAATACTCTGAGCATCACACAGAAACTGGATGACAGCAAGGTAGAAACCATTTGGAACATTCAGACTGCTCTATGTGACAATGCTCTGAGCATCTCACAGAAACTGGGCAACAGCAGGGTGGAAACCATTTGGAACATTCAGACTACTTTATGTGACAATGATCTGAGCATCACACAGAAACTGGGCGACAGCAAGGTAGAAACCATTTGGAACATTCAGACTGCTCTATGTGACAATGCTCCGAGCATCACACAGAAACTGGGCGACAGCAAGGTGGAAAACATTTGGAACATTCAGACTGCTTCATGTGACAATACTCTGATCATCACACAGAAACTGGGCGACAGCAAGGTGGAAACCATTTGGAACATTCAGACTAGTTTATGTGACAATGCTCTGAGCATCACACAGAAACTGGGCGACAGCAGAGTAGAAACCATTTGGAACATTCCGACTGCTCTGAGCATCACACAGAAACTGGGCGACAGCAAGGTGGAAACCATTTGGAACATTCAGACTGCTCTATGTGACAATGCTCTGAGCATCACACAGAAACTGGGCGACAGCAAGGTGGAAACCATTTGGAACATTCAGACTGCTTTATGTGACAATGCTCTGAGCATCACACAGAAACTGGGCGACAGCAGGGTGGAAACCATTTGGAACATTCAGACTGCTTTATGTGACAATACTCTGAGCATCACACAGAAACTGGGCGACAGCAGGGTGGAAACCATTTGTAACATTCAGACTGCTTCATGTGACAATGCTCTGAGCATCACACAGAAACTGGGCGACAGCAAGGTGGAAACCATTTGGAACATTCAGACTGCTCTATGTGACAATGCTTTGAGCATCACACAGAAACTGGGCGACAGCAAGGTAGAAACCATTTGGAACATTCAGACTGCTTTATGTGACAATACTCTGAGCATCACACAGAAACTGGGCGACAGCAAGGTAGAAACCATTTGGAACATTCAGACTGCTCTATGTGACAATGCTCTGAGCATCACACAGAAACTGGGCGACAGCAAGGTGGAAACCATTTGGAACATTCAGACTGCTTTATGTGACAATGCTCTGAGCATCACACAGAAACTGGGCGACAGCAGGGTGGAAACCATTTGGAACATTCAGACTGCTTTATGTGACAATACTCTGAGCATCACACAGAAACTGGGCGACAGCAGGGTGGAAACCATTTGTAACATTCAGACTGCTTCATGTGACAATGCTCTGAGCATCACACAGAAACTGGGCGACAGCAAGGTGGAAACCATTTGGAACATTCAGACTGCTCTATGTGACAATGCTCTGAGCATCACACAGAAACTGGGCGACAGCAAGGTGGAAACCATTTGGAACATTCAGACTGCTCTATGTGACAATGCTCCGAGCATCACACAGAAACTGGGCGACAGCAGGGTGGAAACCATTTGGAACATTCAGACTGCTTTATGTGACAATGCTCTGAGCATCACACAGAAACTGGGCGACAGCAGGGTGGAAAACATTTGGAACATTCAGACTGCTCTATGTGACAATGCTCTGAGCATCACACACTGGGTGACAGCAAGGTAGAAACCATTTGGAACATTCAGACTGCTTTATGTGACAATGCTCTGAGCATACACAGAAACTGGGCGACAGCAAGGTGGAAACCATTTGGAACATTCAGACTGCTTTATGTGACAATACTCTGAGCATCACACAGAAACTGGGCGACAGCAAGGTGGAAACCATTTGGAACATTCAGACTGCTTTATGTGACAATGCTCTGAGCATCACACAGATTAAGGAGTGATATAACTGAATTAATTAAAGTGAGTAGGACAAATGTTTCGCGGACCGTTGCCCGCATCCTCAGCTGTTGAACCACTACTCAGCTGAGGATGCGGGCAAGGGTCGAAACTCTTGTCCTACTCATTAAAAATAAGTGAAGTGTGTTAACAATACCACTTTAATTAATTCAATTGATTATGCCTTCATTGTAAGCAGCTTCAAAATTATACATTTATAGTGATATAACTGGTTTAATGCTACACATTGGTGGAGAGCAAGCCACGCTCCGGTCAGCCATCAACATGCCAAAATGACTAGGACATTGCCAAAGTGTATGCTGTGGTGATGCGGGACCAGCCTGTGATTATTTGAGAAATTGCAGAAGAGATGGCCATCAGCACTTTTTTGGCACATTCCATTGTGACCCAAGATTTGGCCATGAGGAGAGTGGCAGTGAAATTTGTGCCGAAGTTGCTGACAGTGGAGCAAAAGGAACTTCATTGAGTTCAGCATGTCTCACAGGTCACAGTGACAGCATTCTCATCACCAAGACCAAAGAAGGCCTGCCAAGTGCACAGCAACTTCAAAGTGACGATGACTGTGGTGTGTTACACCAAACTACGCACCACAGGGTCAAACAATCACCAAAGAATACTACAGGGATATCCTCCGTCGCCTATATGAGGCTGTGCAGCACAAGAGACCAGACTCGTGGTCAGTCTACATCACGACAATGCTCTAGCACAGTCCTCGCACTTGATAAGACTCCTGTGCTTTAATAGGCTCCTTACTCTCCTGATATGGTCACCTACGACTTCTGGCTCAAACTTAAGAGACTATTGAAAGGAATGCAATTCAGACAAGAGAGGACATAATGGCAGCAACAACAGCTGAGCTCAAATCCATTCCAAAGACATATTTTGGCATGCTTGCAACAATAGTGGCACAGCTGGGAGAAGTGTGTGGAGTTGCAATGGCACCACTTTGAGGGTGTTTAGATGTCCAACTC
The DNA here is from genome assembly GCA_030762935.1 of Hymenopus coronatus. Lineage (NCBI taxonomy): Eukaryota > Metazoa > Arthropoda > Insecta > Mantodea > Hymenopodidae > Hymenopus > Hymenopus coronatus. The sequence continues at coordinate 3,368,598 of CM060885.1, read as the reverse complement.
TCAAGGTAAGCCAGTTTTTATTTCCCTGGGCAAAGGTTGGATACATTTCTAAAAGACCTTATAGAAAAAGCATGAATATTTCAAAGTTTAAATTGTTTAAAATTTGAAATCACACAACTTTCTTTACTACTATTGCTTACTCTATATAGCTTCTACAAAATTGTTTTGCAAGAGCTTATTCCATATACTTCAAGTTATAGGTATAAAGCATACAACAGGTTAAATATTTGAAAATGAACCGCTGTATACTGGCCTTGAAATTATTATTGTTCTCTCTATATGACATTTTGAGAAACAACAGAAGGTTGGCAGTATTTCTTAAAATGAATTAATAAAGAATTGAAAACTTCAAATTAATAACAAATGTTTCAAAAATACTGCTCTGCAAAATAGTTATTTTAAATAAATTGTGTGCTTTTTGGTTAGTAGATTTTTGTTTACCTCAAGCTACACAAAGCTACCTGTGAAGGAAGACTTCTCGGGCTATACCCAGAAAAACTCAAAATATACATTTTACTAGTCATGGCATTTTAATTAAATTGAGTAATTTTGAACAAATAACAAATTTAAAATAAAAAACATCTATAGGTAATTTTAGGATGGTGCGGCTTTATTGAAAATCTACTGTGACTATTCATGCCACATCTTTAGAAGACTTACAAGTCTGGCATTTAACCACAATCATAGGCCAATTTTGCATTTGAAATACAAAAATCTATGTGCTGCATTCACATGAGTTTATCTAAAAATTTTGTTACAAAAGCTTATTTTTTTTATCTACATCATGATAAATGAGCAGAAACTGTCTTATTACTTGCTTCCTTGTAAGTAGCAAGGAAGTAATGGAATATGCTAAGCTAAAGCGAGAGTCAAATCTTTCAAAAGCTCTTCCCTATGTGAAGCATTTGAAATGCAGTTCTCTTTTGCATGCCCAACAGTAAAACAAAAGAGATATCAAACGAAAGTTAGCTTCCTAGTTGAGAAAAGTTTAAGTAGTTTATAAGTGCCAAGAATGCCTTGGAAACAGTTAAACCTACAAAAAAAAAATAAATTCTGATGTGTTCCATTCACATGACTTTTGCTACATCTGTGTAACAAATCATTGTTAAAAAGCTTATTCTTCTATTTACTTCATGCTAATTGAGAAAAAATTAGTAGAAATAGTCTTATTACTTGCTTCCTTGTAAGTAGAAGGGAAATAATGGAGTACCATAGGCTAAAGTGATAGTTAAAGGATCATTGCTATGTGACTGAAGTTCCTTTATTTGTATGGACAGGAGCTAACAAATTCCAGTATGAGAAAAGTATATGTTTTTTAAAACTGAAACTAATAACAAGGAATATCTCAAAAACGATCAACTCCACAAAATAAAAAAAAAAAAAAATGTTTATTACATAAATTGTGTATTTTATATTGATCTATACTTTTTGTACAGTAGATTTTTGTTTATCTCTTACGGTTTACAAGTTATTGAGTAGGATTTTAAGAATCAATACTTGGAAGCTTCACATGTGATCAGCCCATCAATTTATGAAATTTCCAAGTGGAATTCTTTGCAATTACCACTGGGCACAATTCATAATCATGACATTATTCAGAAATGTTAACATTTTTTGCATTAAAACTGCAATTTTTTCATTTTCACACATTCCTGACTATAGTTTGAAATAATTTGGTAATTTTTTCTATAAACAACACATTCTCTTCATATTGTGACACAGCTATATGCACAGACCAACTAGCTGGTTGGAGAGGTAGACATAATGGTCTTCCCCCAATGTAAATTCCAAAAATGCTATTGAGAGATACAAGAATTTTTTGGAAGTTTCTTGCACCGCCTCCCGAGAGCTCTCTGGAAATTCCAGCAGTGTGCTCATGATGTGAGAAAGTTCTTGATGCTAATAGTTCTGGTTCCATGAGTGAGGTGGTTACAGCAAATGTGCTACTGTGAGAGATTAAAGAGTGTTAAAAGCTCACACTAGTGTCAAGTGGGATTTAAATGCCCTGATGGAGTAAACACTTCAAAAATTATTAATTTAAATAGAATGGAGGAACAGGCATAATCAGAGTAATGGAGAAGCTGGGGACAGAAATGAAAGAAATCAAACTGAAATCATTAATAGTAGCAGATCTATATGAGGGGCTTGGTATCTTTGAACTAACTGGCACAACAGATATGGACATGTGAGAGCTAGGAGCGAGTTGTACTTTCAGATAAGCAGTTCACCAGTCGATTCTTGTCTGTCACAGTCAATAACAAATATCTGTCACCTCTTATGGTCCTGCACTGATAAGCATGTGTTTTCATGTGTATATTCATATCTACAAAATATCTATACAAATGACCTACTATAGAAACAATGTCAAGCATTTAACTACAATTCTTCCACACCTGACAGTCCTTCGTCTTCGCTCACGTCATTCACACCATCAACGTTGTCACTACTTTCTGCACCATTATCCTGGATTAGAATTCTTTTTGATTTTCTACAATTCTTTCTAATGATTTTCAATGTTCTCAACATATTGACCCACATTTTCCCATTGTGGCCTGCCAATTTCTGTAATTTGCTGGCGACATAACTGTTCCACATCTTTTAATTAAAAATGAAGTTTTATTTTTCTTTCTTATCTTTGAGAACCCAAGAAACTGAACTATCAGTTTCCTTTTCTATTCTTTCAATCACTTTATACAGGCTTTTGAAGAACTTGGGGAACATACATTTTCTTCCTGGACCTTTGCCTCTTGTTTCATGAAGTCAAGGACATTTGCAACTATTACTCTGCTCTGAGTAGCCAAGTAATACCTTGCCACTAACTTTGAAAATGTAGGAGCCAATGGTTAAAAAAATAAAATAAATAAAATGGAACACTATTTACTGCCCACTTTGCATACAAACATATGCGGAACACTTTCGATACAGACTGTGCAAAGTTTGCTCGCTGTGACTTTAAGTAAGCAAAGTATCATATAACAAACTCCGATAAGCTAGGGTTGGTGGTCAGGGCCATGGCTCCAGAAGTTTTGCACTGGCAATCCCAGTAGTTACTGTAAAACACATGAACACTGGTATGCTTAAAACCTTCAAAAAGTTCCTGATCTGCATGTTAGACACTTAGGATTTAGCTTTGGGTTTTGGTAAGTTGAAAGAAGCCCTCTGAAAGCAGATGTCACAGAATACTGCTAATGTAGTGAAAGCCCTAAGTGGTGAATCTTTCATATTCTATGTTCTTAATTTAATTGCAGACCATGTTACAATTTTGGCTCTGAAGAGTTTCCTTCCTATAACAACGTTATGACTAACAGAAAAAGGAACTTGAAAAATGGAAATTATATTACAATTACTAGTTTTTTATTTAAAGTTAAATACCCATTCTGTTAGTGTTCAGTAATGAAGTGTGTAGATTAATGCTGTGTTCTGATCTAGCTTTTGATTTTTGTTTGAGGTACATATAAATTGCATTGATGTTATGCCCAGGTTTGTAGTGTTTTACTTCACTTTACCTATTACATTGTATATATGATATGGATGAACATGAAAATGCTGTGTAGTTAATTGGTTTCTTTGCATTTATGTATATACTAATAATAGATGCTAAATACACTAATGACTTGTCTTTGGATTTATTCTTTAACTTGAACATTTTAAAACTGGATTAAAAATAACACTAATTTTAAGAAGAAAAATAACACCCCTTTTGGCCCAATAATGAACATGCCAGATGCTTGTAGGCCCGGAATTTCATGTATTATCTAATGACCCTGGTCATGAAAGCCTATGTACTTCAATAAACATGCCTCAACTCATTAATATTCCTTCAATTTAGAATCAGACCTTATATAAGAACCACCTATCCTAATACCTGAAAACTGATTTTAATTGTTTGAAAAACAATGTGATCCTTTAGCTGCCATCCAAGGTGCAAACGAAAGTATCTAATCTCCCTATGCTTCAAATATGATAGCCATAACCATCACAATGATTGCAACTGTTACAGGAAAGGTCAAATGCCCCTTGGAAGCAAACTTTGCCCACGGTCATACTCACAAACATGAACCAAATTTTATGCGCTGGATGTCTTTTGTAGAACATGTTTCTGTGGAATGCTATTAACTAGTTCTGTGAAAGTTGTATTGTTATACACACAGCGTTATGTTTACATATATAAAAAACATATTTAAAGACAGGCAATTTTTATACATCCTCAAAGATGTTAACTCAGATAAAACAGCCACGTTTATGCTATACTGACCTGGTTTGAGATCGTAGTGAATGACTGGAGGTTTAATCTCATTGAGATACTTGAGTGCAGACACTACCTGCATAACAATGGAACGTGCTTCTCTTTCAGGAATTGTCTTGTGCTGTAAACATACATTTTAAATTTGTGACTTAGGTGCTACAATTATAATACAAATTTTAAATTTACTGCAGTAATGAATCAATGGTATCATTCACTAAAATAAAATGGACATTTTCCAAGCAAAGTTAGGCATATATGAAAGAAGAAAGCTAATGAAACTGCTTAAATAAATTAGTTCTATAATACAAAACAATAATTCTAACAATGGCAAGATGATATTATTTAAGCTGCATTCTCAAAATTACAATTAAAAGTTCTATCTATAAACCCTCATTTCTTGTTTCTGTGAATTTATATCAAATTTCCAAATTTTAATTATATTTGATTAGAGCATTTTCTGATTCCATTAAACAAATTATTCTGGTTTGCCATGCTTGATTTTATTCACAAGAATGTTCAGTTAGAGCAAATAAACTTATTTGATCACAATGTCACAATCTGCCTTGTTCTGATTAACTGTATATCAGACTTTTACTAGTCTTAAGGAGCTGCAGAATTTACAACAGCCATTTTAATTTGTGGTATCATTTATGGAACTTAAGGTGGCTACAGATGAGCATCAAATGGATATAATTCTAAGTTACACATGAATATAACTTATTTCTATGTACTTGTTACAAGAAAGTTACGTTAGTGTAACTGCAGGTAATCAATTTTGGTGAGCACTTGGCATTATTTTATTTGATGATGTTGAAGCTGCTTAACTGCGTATAAAGAGATTTATTATGCACATCATTTTCAGATTTCATGGCATCCTGTTCCAACATGCGACAAGAAATTGTACATTGCTTTTTCAATAAGGTTCTGTAGACTACACTCTGTGTATGAATGTAACCTTTAACAATTAAAATTTAGTTGAGTCGATTTTGTAACACTACATCACTTACTTTTTTATTTCGGAAAACATGTTTCAGAAGCCATGTGCTTCCATTGTCAATTCCTTTGGTCGACTGCTGGCATTGCTTGCTGTGGTGGTTGTCTCTGTCCCTGGTGGTGGTTTGATGAACCTCTGAATGAGTAGATCGCCTGGCGGGATTTCAAAATTGAAAACCCAGTTCTTGTTTTTCCATATATATATGTTTTCCCAAACTTTTAATTCTGTCTTCCTTGTGATGTTTTTGAGGCTTTTGGGCTTCTATTTATAGTGTGTTTCTCTTTCCAAAAATGCCAAGCTACTGTCTTCTTGTTTGAGTTTAATATTTCTGTGGTGTTCTTTTGCCCTGGTTTTTATATTTCTTTTTGTTTGGCCGATGTAGATTTTTTCACAGTCATTACAGCTGAACTGATATATTCCTGGTTTGTTTTCTTGTGGGATATCATCTTTTAATTTAGAATTTAAATTTTTTTTTATAGAGTAATTGTTTTTTGGGGCTAGAATGATGTTATGTCGTTTGAAGATCCTCTGGAATTTGTAGAAAGTTGTAGGGTGGTATGTAAACTTCTTGTATGTCTTGTTTTCTTTCTGGTTTTGAGTGAGTGTGCTGACTTCTTTAATTCTCTTTCTATTTTTGGCTTTATTAACTTTTTTGTACACCAGTTCTGCCCAAAACCCATTCTCTGTAGCTATGTCCAATATTTTAGTAAGTTCATATTGGTATTCTGTTTTGCCCATTGGTACATTTACCAATCTGTGTGTAAGGCTGTTGAGTAAGGCATGCTGATGGGGAATGGGATTGTAACTCTTTTGTTTTATATAGCTGTTGGTGTGGGTAGGTTTTCTGTAGATGCCAAATGTAAGGTGATTATTAGTTTTGATGATTTTTAGGTCGAGGAATGGTAGTTGTCCACCACATTCCTTCTCCATTGTGAACTTTATAGACTTTTCTTGCATATTTAGGAGTTTTAGTGCATCTTCTAGGTGTCTTTCTGGGACTATTGCAAAGATGTCGTCTACATAGCGGTACCATATTTTGAACATCCAGGGGAATGCCTTTTTAATCCTAGTTTCCATAGTGCTCATGAAGAGATCTGCTAATATTGGTGACAGCGGGTTGCCCATAGCTAAACCAGATGTTTGTTTGTAATATTTCCCGTTAAATGTGAAAAAATTTTGATTTATGCACAGATTCGTTAATATGATGTATTCTCGGACTTCTTCTGTTGTTTTCCCTATTGCAAGTAACCAGTTTTTGATGTGGGATTGTATGCTTTCTGTAGGTATGCTTGGAAACAGAGCAGTAACATCAAAGGAAACTAACATATCGGTTTTTTCCAATTTTATGTCTTTAATTTTATCGATCAGATCTAGAGAGTTTTTTATACTTGCTGTTTCAAATTTAGGGAAGGAAGAGAATCTGTTTGTTAACCATTTTGCTAGATTATATGTAGGTGCACTTATATTGTTTATAATTGGTCTCATTGCATTTCCCGGCTTGTGTATTTTTGGAAGGCCATAAATTCTGGGCAGAACTGGATTATCAACTTTAATTTTGCATTTTTCTTTTTTGTCTATTAGTTTACATTCTTGAATACTGGCATTTAATTTAACTATACATTGGTTTAGAGGGTTCTTTTGTACTGTAGAGTATTCTTCTTTTTCTAAAAGTGTTTCCATTCTTTCTACATATTCAGTTTTGTCCATAATTACTATTGTGTTTCCTTTGTCAGCTTTGCTATAAATTACCGGTTTGCTTTTTAATGCTCTTATTACATTTTTTGGGGGGTTAGTTTTCTTTTTGCTTTCTATTGTTTCGATAATTTGGCAACATTCACTTTTTATTATGCCTTTATCAATATCATTTATGTGCTGCGTGGCTATTTGTACCTCCACAATGTAATCATCAATTTTATCTGAAAAATCGACGCAAGTTTTCATCCCTTTGTTTAAGAAATCCAGTTCTGATTTGGTGAAAGTTTGGTCTGATAGGTTTTTGACGTTCATTTGTGGTGTGGATTTTTGAATTGGTTTTCTTTTCCCCTGTTCTTTGCACAGCTTTTTAAGTTTACGTTTTTGCGTTAAAGTCTTATTTCTCATTTTGATGCTTAATTTAGCCAAAAGAATGTTTTCTAAATTTTCCCAAATGATGCTTTCTAATTTTTTGATTAGTTTCAAGTGTAATTCATTTAGCTGTAATTCTGCACTTGAAACTAACCACAAAATTAGGAAGCATAATTTGGGAAAATTTAGAAAACAATCTTTTGGCTAAATTAAGCATCAAAATGAGAAATAAGACTTTAACGCAAAAACGTAAACTTAAAAAGCTGTGCAAAGAACAGGGGAAAAGAAAACCAATTCAAAAATCCACACCACAAATGAACGTCAAAAACCTATCAGACCAAACTTTCACCAAATCAGAACTGGATTTCTTAAACAAAGGGATGAAAACTTGCGTCGATTTTTCAGATAAAATTGATGATTACATTGTGGAGGTACAAATAGCCACGCAGCACATAAATGATATTGATAAAGGCATAATAAAAAGTGAATGTTGCCAAATTATCGAAACAATAGAAAGCAAAAAGAAAACTAACCCCCCAAAAAATGTAATAAGAGCATTAAAAAGCAAACCGGTAATTTATAGCAAAGCTGACAAAGGAAACACAATAGTAATTATGGACAAAACTGAATATGTAGAAAGAATGGAAACACTTTTAGAAAAAGAAGAATACTCTACAGTACAAAAGAACCCTCTAAACCAATGTATAGTTAAATTAAATGCCAGTATTCAAGAATGTAAACTAATAGACAAAAAAGAAAAATGCAAAATTAAAGTTGATAATCCAGTTCTGCCCAGAATTTATGGCCTTCCAAAAATACACAAGCCGGGAAATGCAATGAGACCAATTATAAACAATATAAGTGCACCTACATATAATCTAGCAAAATGGTTAACAAACAGATTCTCTTCCTTCCCTAAATTTGAAACAGCAAGTATAAAAAACTCTCTAGATCTGATCGATAAAATTAAAGACATAAAATTGGAAAAAACCGATATGTTAGTTTCCTTTGATGTTACTGCTCTGTTTCCAAGCATACCTACAGAAAGCATACAATCCCACATCAAAAACTGGTTACTTGCAATAGGGAAAACAACAGAAGAAGTCCGAGAATACATCATATTAACGAATCTGTGCATAAATCAAAATTTTTTCACATTTAACGGGAAATATTACAAACAAACATCTGGTTTAGCTATGGGCAACCCGCTGTCACCAATATTAGCAGATCTCTTCATGAGCACTATGGAAACTAGGATTAAAAAGGCATTCCCCTGGATGTTCAAAATGTGGTACCGCTATGTAGACGACATCTTTGCAATAGTCCCAGAAAGACACCTAGAAGATGCACTAAAACTCCTAAATATGCAAGAAAAGTCTATAAAGTTCACAATGGAGAAGGAATGTGGTGGACAACTACCATTCCTCGACCTAAAAATCATCAAAACTAATAATCACCTTACATTTGGCATCTACAGAAAACCTACCCACACCAACAGCTATATAAAACAAAAGAGTTACAATCCCATTCCCCATCAGCATGCTTTACTCAACAGCCTTACACACAGATTGGTAAATGTACCAATGGGCAAAACAGAATACCAATGTGAACTTACTAAAATATTGGACATAGCTACAGAGAATGGGTTTTGGGCAGAACTGGTGTACAAAAAAGTTAATAAAGCCAAAAATAGAAAGAGAATTAAAGAAGTCAGCACACTCACTCAAAACCAGAAAGAAAACAAGACATACAAGAAGTTTACATACCACCCTACAACTTTCTACAAATTCCAGAGGATCTTCAAACGACATAACATCATTCTAGCCCCAAAAAACAATTACTCTATAAAAAAAATTTTAAATTCTAAATTAAAAGATGATATCCCACAAGAAAACAAACCAGGAATATATCAGTTCAGCTGTAATGACTGTGAAAAAATCTACATCGGCCAAACAAAAAGAAATATAAAAACCAGGGCAAAAGAACACCACAGAAATATTAAACTCAAACAAGAAGACAAATCTGCAGTAGCTTGGCATTTTTGGAAAGAGAAACACACTATAAATAGAAGCCCAAAAGTCCTCAAAAACATCACAAGGAAGACAGAATTAAAAGTTTGGGAAAACATATATATATATATGGAAAAACAAGAACCGGGTTTTCAATTTTGAAATCCCACCAGGCAATCTACTCATTCAGAGGTTCATCAAACCACCACCAGGGACAGAGACAACCACCACAGCAAGCAATGCCAGCAGTCGACCAAAGGAATTGACAATGGAAGCACATGGCTTCTGAAACATGTTTTCCGAAATAAAAAAGTAAGTGATGTAGTGTTACAAAATCGACTCAACTAAATTTTAATTGTTAAAACACATCACTGTCTCAAAGTCCACCATATATCAGGAATGTAACCTTCTTTAAGAAAATTATGCATATAAAAGAAGTGATATATATAGTGGAAATTTACTAAGTAGAAAGTATATCAAGATTGATTAAACACGCTAAAATGCAAACATAACTGACAATCATGGAAAAGATCCATATACCACATTAATCTGAATACCAGACTTTTTTTGCAAAATATTAATTTTCAGACCTGGGATCTTCTTTCATTTGCAATATGTTTTCCGAATACCATGCAGGGAAAAAGTACATTTCAAACTTTGTGATGTAAGTGGCAGATTTTGTGAGTTTCATTTAATGCCAAAAATTAGCTGTAAATATGAGCATTCTCATTGGAAAAAAATATTTTGCTCTGAGATTAAAATAAAATGGAGGACTTCCTTTCATATCGGTGGTTGCACACAGTCAAGGGTCAAGCAGAAAGATGTTAGCTGCTCCCACCACACATAATCAGTACCTCTGCCTCTTTTTGCCACTCTCAACGTGAATTTACAATCAAATTAGGTAAAACATTTTGTGATATATTAAGTATGTTATCTTAATAGAAACTCGCATTCATAATTGTTGTTACAGCTATGCTACCATCATGTATCTAATAACAAATATTCTATACATCTCTGTCTCTCTCCCGCTTACAGCGGGAATTTACATACAAACGTTTTTAAGATGCATTATATTAAGTTTGTCTTATTTGAAAAGTGCATCCATAATCGTCTTTCACGATATGCTGCTGTCACACATCTATCATCACACACATTCTGTGCATCCTTCTCTCCCACTCAAAACATGAATTTATGTGCAAATTCAAATTAGATAAAACGTTTCAAAATATATTATATTAAGTATGTTGTCTTAATAGAAAATCACATCTATAATCGCTGTTATGCACACAGACACAGTATATTACCACTCTCCCTTTTTTGTCTCTCTTCCACATGTGCATTTTCAAATTAGGTTAAAGTTTTTACAATTTGTTAAATTAAGTATGTTTTCCATAATCTGCTGTACTCCTGCTACTGTCACATTCTATCACCACACATGCTGTCTCCATACTCCCCTCTCCATCTCTCAAATGTGAATTTCTGCGCTAATTCATCATTTATGTTGAAACTTCTTACAATGGAGTGTTTTATAGGTATGTTGTCTAAATAGAAAATCTTATCCATTATCATTGTTTCAGTTACCCACCATTGCCTCTATCACATATTAGAACATCATTTCTGTTCTCCTCTATCCCACTCTTCTACCCACCACGAATTTATGCACAAATTCAAATTAAGTAAAAAGTGTCCCTTAGTTTGTTCAAAATATAAAGCAGAACTTTAAATTTTATGTAACAATTAAGTTATTATATCTTTTTATACAGCTGATATGCTACATTTCAAAATTAACTTCTAAAAAATGGGGTTTGTGTTGTATTCGGATATAAACATCAATAAAAAAATGTTCACGGAGTCAAAAACTTCAAAATATCTCTAGTGGATGATTTAATCTGACTCTGAACCAGACATTTAAATGGCATTACAGTCAGAATATCAAATTTTCTCTCAATACATCAGTTGCCATTAAAGATGATGACAAAGGTCTTTAAAACATGTCCAAAGGTCTAAAAACTGTGTAAGTGGGACTATAGTGTTTTTATGCGACTCGTATAGATATACTTCTTTATATTTGTTGAATTAAACATTTACCAGCCCATGACATTTTTTTTTCCACACATTTTACAACACTGCTCTGTTGTTATTAGTACTATCTTATTTCAAAACAGTTTCACACTTCCCTTGTGTTTTATTCAATATTAATATTGCATATTGGTAATGCAAACTATTTATGGAAATTAGTCATATGATATACCTGCAAGCAGTACTAATGACCTGAAGTTGACTTACATTTAACACATACTAACAGAAAAAACAAATACTTATGTGCTGTATTATCCCGTCTTAAGCTCTGATTTGTTTCTGTACATACTAACAGAAAAAACAAATACTTATGTGCTGTATTATCCCCTGTCTTAAGCTCTGATTTGTTTCTGTAGGATTCACAGATTTTGGCGACAAATTTTACGATACATTTATCAGGGAGAGTTGACTTTACAATCACATCGTCTATTACTGAACGTTACTCAATGGTTACTCGTGGTTATCACTAGTAATGCAAATGATGCAAAAAACCTTTTAATCCTCAAAGCAATTTAAGCATTGCACCATATTACAGCTTAGTGAAGGGCAAGAAACATAAAGGATAGACACACACAGATAAGCTGTAAATTATTAGCATGGTATACATTTAGAATGAAATCTTAAGTTTACACAAAGATTTACATTATTATCATAAATGAAATAGAAATTGATGATTTGTCATGCCATAGTGAAAATCTAAACACTTTGAATCAGTCAAAAAACTGTAAAAAGAGGAATCTATTGTGGTAGTCATTAAATGCTTCCACTCCTGTAAATTTTATGGGCAAGCTGTAAAAGTTGATCTACTTTCCTACCTGCTTGAGATAGAAGTCCAGATCATGCCCATCACAATATTCCAACACGGTGCAAAATGAGTTGGCATCAATCTCAAACACATCATACAGCTTAACTACTCTAGGATGATCCAATGCTTTGTGGATATTATATTCTCTCAGTGCATGTCTGTCAACAAAAAGTGAAACACATGAAACACTGCAATTTCATTCCTAATTAATACATTAAAATTTAACTGAAATTAAACATCAACCAGGACCCACTGTAAAGGACTAATGTATTAATAACCATAAGGGCAGTTCAATAAGTACTGTGTTAGTAATGAAGATGCCATTTCTTTCAAACATATAATTTATTTCTCAACAATATCCCCTTTTAGGGATACACACTTCTTCCAACGTTCCTGCCACATTTTTAACCCCTCCAAAAATTAGAATTTTTAAGCTTTGCAAAATATGTCTTGGTCTCAATGATGACCTCCTTTATTTAAATTTTGACTCGACAAACCATTTTTTCCTGTTTGAGTACAAGAAGTGACAGGGACCCAGGTGCAGCAGCAATTCATAATACAATTCAGTTTGGCAGTAACAACTACAGATGAATGTGCTGGTACATGGTAGTGAAAGAGCACCAAATGAGCCTGTGTCTGCAACTTCTTGTCGAATTGGGCCAACAATTCAGTGTAATATTATTCAGTAATAGTTTTCTTTTTTGTAGCGTTGTACAGTAATCATTTTTCCTCTTTCCAAGAAGCAATAAGTATGACACCCTCCATACTCCAAAAAATCAGTCAGTTTTCCGACCAATGAGATTGTGTTTACCTTCTTTGGAGCAGATTCACCAGAAGCAATCCATTGTTTTGGTTTCTGTAGTATAATGATAAATTCAAGTCTCATTGAGGGTGACATCTTGATGCAAATACAGATTTTCTTAAATAGCTCCAAATACAGCTTCAAAGTTGAAAGCTGCACATCTGTTGTGCACTCTGAGCAATTGTGGCACACATCAGGCCCAATTTTTTTTTATCTCCAACTGATGCAAAATGTGAATTGTCAAACCCGTTAACACACCTATGGTCTCTGCCACTTTGCTACTTTTGGTCAACAATCAACAAGAATCTTATCATGGACTTTTTCAATGATTTCCTCTGTAACCACATCTTGCCAGGCAACATGGGTATTCCTCATCAAAAGTGGATATTTGACCATGCTTAAAGTCAATATCTAACTGTTCTCATAGATGGCAAAAGGCTCCCATAAACAGCATCCAATTTTGCTTTTATCTCCTCATAAAATTTCCCATCCAAAAGTAAAACATGAATCACTGAATAATACTACACTTTTTCCATTTTAATGAAAACGTGAAAAACCTGAAATGTCTTCCAAATCCAAACTACCCTATGAATAAGTACCAAATTTGCTTTGTCAATGTCTAACAAATGACTGTGCATGATGGTAACACCAACTTGCCTAGCAAGACCATCTATTTTGAAACCCCCTTGTACAGTCTTACAAATATTCATTAAAACTATTGAGGGTATTAAGGGTATAAATTTTACTTCCTAATCCTTAAAAAGAACTTTGTAATTGACTCACCAGATCTTTATTTAAACAAAAATATTGTTGATTTAATTGTTAGAGCTGAGAGACAAATGCACTTATTATATCTATTTGACAAAGTTCCACATTTTACTGGCAATAAGATGTTTTATTTTGTTAGAAACTCACTTTATATAATTAGCTTTTTTATCCTCTTTCCAGTCTTTATTGAGTTGATGCACCTTGCAGGCAACGTAACGCTGTTCCTTCAAGTCAAATGCCTGTAACAGATAAAAGTGCTGCATTATTTTCTGAATAAAATTTGAACAAAGGGTTACAATTTACAATAAATTCCTGTTGCAAAAGGAAGTTGCTAATTATAGGAAAATAAAATTTAAACTTAATTAAAACATTAATGGGAATGCACAGTGGAGTAAGTGTAATTATGTTGTTACTCCTAATTAAAATTTAAACCTTTTCTTTTTTTCATCAGAGAAATAAATTCATTGACTGTGAAAATCAGCATGCCAGAATTCTGTCCTGCAGGAATTCTTTTACATGCCTGTAAATCTACTGACATGGTCCTCACTTTTAAGAACATTTAAAAGCACTGGTCTGGGCCAAGTTTGAACTGGGATTAGTAAGCCAGCACCTCACCAATTGAGCCATCCAGACCAAACACAAACTGTATAAAATCACAAATGGAAAGGAAAATATTGAAGAAATTTCCTGATGAATAGGGTAGAGAATATAGTACTCTCAGTAAAGCTAAATGAATTGAATAGGGTGAGCATCTCAGGAGAATGTTGGTAATTCTGCTAAAAATATCTTTGAAAATACTCTTGAATGGAGAAGACATATGGGAAGCCCAAGATTAAAATGGCTGGTTTGTGTGAAGTGGGATTAGAAGATGGAGAAAGAATGGGCTGTCATTAAGCGGCGGTGGTGGTGGTGGTGGTGGTGGTCTATTGCAAGCAAGTGCTTAGTAAATAGGTTCTCTAATTCTTTATTTTATTTTTTGAAAATATTTTTGTCACCATGTAAGCAATTAACACAACACCATGACATAGCTTATAGTTTGATTGACATTTGGAACAAAGAACCAAAAATGGTTATGCAATTATAAATCTCAATATGCAATCTCTCCTCTTATGTATGGCTAGACAAGGAGACACTCTTAAATAGGATAAATAAATTTTGTGATCTGATGCACATTTACACATCATCCAGATCATTCTTTTTCTTTTTAATTTCTCTACACGTACCATGCTTGTAGTAGCTACAATATTCCACCTAAAAATTTAAGCATTTTTAGAAAATATTCTGTGTGTGTGTGTGGACCATATAGCTCAAAGCAAAATAACCGTTAAATATCAAATTTGTTATTTATTTTTATTAACTCCCGAGGACACAACACAAAGATTTTCAAACAAATCCCTTCCCTACTCCATACTGCCCATTACATGGAAAATTATTTGACCATTATGTTTTTCTCAAAAATGGCTTACTTTATTAAAATACCACGTATTAAAGAGGTTTATATGACAAACAAACTGCATATCTTGAATTATCTGGGATGAATTTTGCATAACTGGTAAAGGGTAAAAGATAGACAATTTACATGTCGAGTTAACCATTTTCAAGATATAACCAGTTTTTCATTTCAGTTTTAAGCTGCTTAAAGTTTTCTCAAACTAAAACCATTTCTGCTAATGTTTATCTCAATTATCACAATATAGATAAAGGAATAATCTTTTGTAAATAGTTTGTAGAGAAAGTCATGTGAATGGAACACATCAGAATTTTTTTTGGTATGATTTATAAACATAAAATGCAACTTGGGATGCACTAAGCAAAGTGTGCAATTGTTGCAAACTTTTACCAAACTTATATGGTCCTGTGAAAAATCTATTTTATGATAAAAAGAAAAATTTTGTAGTCTACAAATCAGGGCTACTAAGAGGGTCGGCTGATAAATCCTAGGCCTCATACAGATATGGCGCCACTAGGCCAGTTAGACAGTAGCATCCTATAATTTAACTCTAGACTAGCTTGTATCCATAGTTACAGTCAATAGCTTGTTTAGTTTTCAAATGACGCATTTTAAACAAAAATGGAGGATTTGGAAAAACGAGTAATGATTAAATATTGGATAAAATGAGTCGAATTTACACTTGAATTGCTTCACTAAGTAATAAATTACCTGGACATGTTTCACTGGCGTATTTTGCCTACATCATCAACAGACTTCGACTGGCCGGCCTGTTATTGGTATTTTCTGTGGACTCCTCTCCTTTCTCTGGTGGTTGATAAATGAACTTGTAGAGCAGGTTGTCATCGGCGGGAAGTTCATTTATCAGCCACCAGAGAAAGGAGAGGAGTCCACAGAAAATACCAACAACAGGCCGGTCAATCGAAATCTGTTGATGATGCAGGCAACATACGCCTGCAAAATATGTCCAGGTAATTTATTACTTAGTGAAGCAATTCAAGTGTAAATTCGACTCATTTTATAACCAATGTGTAATTATGCTTCACTGTGTACCACTTCCAGTATTTTGAATTCTTTTGATCATAATGATTAAATATTTCCATTTGAAAGGCTAAATGCCTAAAGAAATCAAGGAGGAAATGGACAGTACATTGAACACTCTGCCTCTTCATACTCAATGATTAAAAGGTGGGTTGTCAAGTTTAAAATGGGATGTATGAGCACTAGTGATGAGCCTTGCTCTGGACGCCCTGTAGAAGTGACAACTCCATAGATCATTGAAAAAATTCATTGTTTAGTACTGGCAGACCGCAGATTAAAGCTGTTTGAGATAGCAGAGACTGTAAACATATCAAAAGAACATGCAGGTAATATTTTAAGTAATGTTTTGGGCTTTCACAAGGTCTGTGCAAGATGGGTGCCGCATTTGTTGACACCTGATCAAAAGTTGCAAAGAAAAACTGTTTCTGTCTACCGTAAAAATCCCAGCAAATTTTTGAGTCAGCTTATTACCATGGATGAAACTTGGATACATCATTACACTCCAGAAAGTAAATCACAGTCAAAACAGCGGATTGCGCCAGGTGAACCAACTCCAAAAAAAGGCAAAGTCAATTTTGTCAGCTAACAAGGTTATGGTAAGTGTTTCCTGGGATGCACAGGGAATTACTTTTATTGGTTACTTGGAAAAGGGTAAAAGTATCACTGGTAACTACTGTGCAAGCTTAATGCAATGTTTGAGTGATGAGGTGAAAAGAAAAACACCTCATTTGGCAAAAAAAGATCCTGTTTCATCACGACAATGCTCCAGCCCATCGGTTCAGTCATTGCAATGGGGAAAATGTGTGAATTAAATTGCTTAAACATCCACCCTATTCGCCAGATCTGGCACCCAGTGACTACCACCTGTGCCCAAACCTCAAAAAACTTCTTGGAGGATGAAGATTTCACAGCAACGAGAAAGTCATTGATGCGGTAAAGAGCTATTTTGAGGACCTTGATAAATCATACTACAGAGATGGTTTAATTAAATTAGAATTCCAATATGACAAATCTATAAGCCTTTCTGGAGATTATGTTGAGGAAGAAGAGAAAAAAAAAGTTTTAAATGCTGTTTACATTGAGAAGCCTGGGACTTATCAGCCGACCCTTGACCCTTGTATTATTGAAGATCTTACAAGAAAATCAGACTTTGTTAATGAAACACTGCGCGCGCGTGTGTGGTGTGCGGGCGCACGTGGGCGCGTGTGTGTGTGTGTGTCACATCAAACTCTGAGGTGCAAATTAGCTCAGAAAGCTTATCTTGGTTTATGTTCATATTTGGAAACAGGTAGTGCCACAATAAAGGGCTGATTCATTTAATTGTTTCACTCTGAAAGGTGCTATTAGAATAAAACACCTAACTAAAACAACTTAACTTTAACAAAAACTATTTCCAACTTCTATAATGAAAAGTCAAATCATTTAAATGAAATGTAATATATATTTGATTATTTTGAAGCAACTATAAGCTTTTTATTTTAACCAGCACTCTGTTAAATCAGATCAATATTTGATAGAGCATTTTAATAATTCGTAAAAATATTCTACTCTACTCTTTCTTTCATTTCCTTAAATTGCAAAGTCTATTCAGAAATGTATGGGATCTGCATTACACCAATTTATGTCAGGAATTTAATTTCTGAAAAGATAATGTTAACTAATAGTACGGTTAATTTAATTTGATGACAATGTATATTAATTGAAATGTTTATTGAATAATAGAGTTCCTGAGCAGATTTTGTGTGTGTGTGTGTTTAACGACCACTTTTACTCCTATGGTACGCAGGTGATGACACTGATGATACATGCAATAAAGATGGGAGCTCCAGTGGAATGCAATGGCAGGAGAATCTGGAAAACCCGACCTGGCTTTGCCCTGCTTTGTGCACCACAAATCCCACATGTGGTCGCCTGGGATCGAACCCAGTTCATCATGTGCTGATTTTACAATCTATAAACTATAAATTGGGTTATTTATGTATTTAAAGGATTGAATTTTATTTTTGAGTCAACAAAATTGTGAATTATACTGTAATTCGTGTTTAGCAAACTGCAAGAGTTTATAAGTGTTAATTTACAATACGGCTTGGTCTTAACTCATATAGGACTTTGCAACTTAACTGGAAGTGTATTAAAATATAATGAAAAATGTGGTTTCAAATGTGGATAGTATCCCCTCCTCCTGTATATGTACTCTCACAAATAGGTTTGAAAAGACATATGAAGTACAGGTACATTGTCATGTGCTGGTTGTTGATCTTTGATGAATTGATTGCTTTGTAATCAATTTTATTTTTAAACACAATTTTTGCATAGAGCTTGACCAAGTGTAAATTGGGCTAATTTTTACACACTTTTTAACACTTTATGTGGCCATTAATGTTGTAAATACGATATGTTGGATATGATTCTTTCTAATGTTTTTTTTATGCATGGCACATACCAAACAAATTTGTGAAAAATATCACAAAACTATCAGGGCATGACTATTTTTAAATCTGTTTTGCAAAAGTTTTTAAAAAACTTTTACAAAAATCTGATGTGTTCCACTCACATGACTTTCTTTATATCTTTGCAACAAATTATTGTTAAAAAACATATGCTTCTTTCTACATCATGTTAATTGAGAACAAATTAGCAGAAACAGTCTTATTACTTGCTTCCATGTAAGTAGAAGGGAAATAAGGGAGTAACATAGACTAAAGCTGGTTGTTATGTGTCTGAGGTTCTTGTTAATATGGACAAGAGTTGACAAATTCCTGTATGAGAAAAGTATGAGTTTTTTTATAGCTGAAACCAACAACAAGGAATATCTAAAAAATGATCCACTCCACAAAAAAAATGTAGGTATGCAACAAATTGTGTGTTTTAAGGAGCTCTACATTTTCTGTTAGATAAGTTTTTCACTATCTCTTACGGTTACCAGTTATGCAAAATTAAATAAAAATCATCCAAAATAAAATGGTCTTTAGAGGCTAATCTCAGTATCAAATTTTTGGGTGCATTAAAATACCTTCTATATATGTTATGTACATAGTACATGAAGAGAAAGTAAAAAGCCAAACTGCCTACAAAATTTAGCAAAATATCTGATGTGTTCCATTCACATGACTTTCTCTACATCTCTACAACAAATTATTGTTAGAAAGCATGTGCTTCTGTTTATTTCATGCTAATGGAGAAAAAAATAGCAGAAATAGTCTTATTACTTCCTTCCTTGTAAGTAGAAGCGAAATAAGGGAGTACCATAGGTTAAAGTGATAGTCAAAAGCTGGTTGCTATATGACTGAAGTTCCTTTGTTTGTATGAGAAAAATTTTGTTTTTAAAGCTGAAACCAATAACAAGAAATATCTCAAAAATGATCAACTCCATGAATAAAATGTATATAACATAAATTCTCACTCTCTCTCTCTCTCTCTCTCTCTCTCTCTCTCTCTCTCTCTCTCTCTCTCTCTCTCTCTCTCTCTCTCACACACACACACACACACACACACACACACACACACACATGGACCTTTTTCCAAAAATGCTTTCTTTTTGGATTCAGGGGGACCCAAATCATGTATTTCCGGTGAAATCTCCGTATCAAATTTTTGGGTGCATTACAGTACCTTCTCTATACATTATGTGTCTACTTAGGAGGTGTAGAGAAAGTAAAAAAATTGGCCGTGCCTATGACATTTCTCTTCCTGACCAGAGAATAGATCCTCAGAGTAATTGTTTTATCGCTCCACACTAGATTCATTGTGAATCCCTGGGGGAACTTCCACCTCTCTGCTACTGGCAGTAGTAGTAATTAATTGATGACCTTTGGCTTACTCCAATAAACATTCAGGGAAGCACTGATTGCTGTATGATAACAGATGTCAACTATTTATATTTAAATGGAACAACAATTAACATTTATGTGCATATATACTTTCCTTATTATTTGAAATATTTATAGGAACTAAACACATGCAGAGCAGTAACACACCATTTTAATTTGCTTGAAAGCATATGCTTATGTTGACATTCAAACTTTCTTAAATCAAACAAGTTATAAATTCACCTTTTACCACCAACAATTTACAACAAATGAAACTCTAATGATTCTACCTATTGCAAAATCACATACTACTTAAGGAAAAAAATGAAAAAGTGAAATAGTGTTTTGATGATAAAGGCAGTATGCTTCTTTGGATCTTCTTTGCTGGTGAGTTGTTATAGTAATTCTTAGATTTATGAATGGGCTATACAATCGTTATTTGAATCACTTTTCCCTCAAGATATCATTTTTCTTTATATAAGTTACTTTCATGGAAAACAATGTTGATCTAAATGCTTTGAAACTTTGCACTTTTATACGTGACAATGAAGCTATTACAACACATTTAAGGATAGATCTTATGCTGTAATTTATGGCTGTATTTGTATAAAATTCTCAACAAAATTTAAAATTTCAAATGAAAAGCAAAGGCCTGCCTGTTATCCTAAGTACAACAAATGTGATAATTCCACTTCAGAAAACTGTGTGCTTTTTAGTGCTCCAGCCTAAATGATTCTGCTTAAGGACTTAAAACTCAATTAATTTACTTAGATTTCCCAAGGAAATTAAGTTTTGCTGAAAATTTACTTTTAACCCGAATGCTTTTGCTTTTTAAAGATTTTGTATCAATTGTTAAGGCTTACCTTATGCACCTCACTAAAACCTCCTTTGCCTAACAGCATGAGAAGCAGGTATCGTTCATTCAGTACAGGATGGTTATTGAAGCGTGACTGATCTTCGTTGTGAATACGCTTTAATTCACGAATGTGCAGATTACGTTCTCGCTCCAGCTTCTCCATTTCCAGCTGTAAATCTGCATCTTCTTTCTTCAGCGCACTCTGTCTAAGCTGTAAACAACATTTGCTGATTACCGTTCGATCTGTATCACATGCAGCCTATAACAAAGGTTTCACTGAATTTTAGTCATTCATGTTATTGTTTAAATGAAGATATTAAAGTACAGTTAGGTTCCTAGCTTTAATGGTTGTTTATTATTTCTAAAACAGCATTGTATAACAAATAATAATGGTTTAATTTTCACTTCTTTGCCACATCAGCAAATTACAAAAGTAATTAAAGTGGCAGTAGGTTTACTTTAAGGCAGACTGAAAGCAATCTTTTATAACATCCACAAAGATAAATAATTCATATGTTTTACATAGAAGTTTTAGATAAACAGAGAACTTATTAGTGCTTCATATAATAGATACCTTTAACATCTATGGCCATAAAGGGAACAGAAAACTTATTTCCATAGGATGAATGCCTAGTAAAACCAGTAAAATATTGATTGCATGAGCTTACCTTTAAGATTTCATCAGCCTCATAATATTCTTGCCAGGAGAAACCAGGGATAGCATCGGGCTTTAGGAATGTGGCATCTGTGCCGTTATGCAGAATGGCTGTTGCTGGGCCCTGGCTCACAGCAGCCTGAGCCTGGCTGCTATTTCGCTTGCGGCCAGTCTCACTATTCGAAGGTCTCTTCTTCAGTAACATTTTCTTCTGACGATCTATTTCTTCACGCTCTGCTGTAATTTCCTCTTGCCGTCTGGAATAAAGGAAGTATTCTGAATAAAACAAGAACAAAAGGCAAACCTATTTTTCATATGAGATAAATGCTATTTAGACTAATAAAAAACATCAATAAACTATACTGTGGAGATAATTATGTTTCAAGATAATGCTTAGAGCACGATAACTGTTGACTCAAAAGTAAACCAGAAGTGTCCTGATAACTTGATATTCCATAAAGTTCTGCATCTCCTAGATTTCTTTCTCTCCTTTCCTCACAGTAGATAACATTGAAGCTAATCTGTCATGCACTCTTCTATTTTTTTTAAAGATGCATAGGTCAGTAACATCTGTTTGCTTACAAGCCCCTCAAATTTGACAAGATGAAGTAAAAGTTTTATAAAGATAAATCATATTAATGGTCATTTGTGTCAACATTACATGTCAAGGATATATGTAGGAGATAAAACTGAAAAGGCATGAGCAATCTTTTTCAGTCTCCAAGTGTTCTACAAAATGACAAATGGATGAAACTTACCGTGCAAGTTCCTGGAAGGCATAACCATCGGTCCAGTTTTCTTGGAAGGTTGCGCCCACCCTCTGTGTTACAAATTGTCCTAGCCTCAACCTGTTCTGCATACATTTTTGCCGTGCTTCCTTTTTCTCAATGTTTGACTTTTCTTTTAGCAGCTTTTTGACCACATCAATACACTTGTTAATGTGTGACTTGTGCTGCTCCAGGACTTTTTGCTGTGCTGCCATTTGGTGCCTCAGTTCCTCAGTCGTCTGCAAAACACATCGACACAATAAATGCTAACAATACCATTTACATTAAACCAAGCTTTTCAAATCAATCTTTCTGCCTGTATTGGCCAAGAAGAGTAAGAAGCATCAACTGAAATCACTGTTCTGGTAATATAATGTTTAATTGCCCTTAGCTTACCCTGTTCAATTCATCTATTTTATTATTCCGAAGCTCAAGATCAGATGATGCCTGGGTTTCAAATTCCTGTATTCTCTGACAAGTTAGCTCCGTCTGTAAAAAAAAAAAAAAAGAAAATAAAAAAATAAGTAATTGTTATTTGGCAAATATTCACTATGAAAAGCTGTTGGTTATGCCTTAATGACTTAAATAGCTTCATAAATTACTAAAGTAGACAAATATTCAGAGACAATATACTTTTAACTATGCTAGCTGGCAAAATAAACTTAGTTCTTATTCTATGGAATATTTGTGGAACACCAATGTAATATTTAAGAACAGTATTATAGAAATAACTAAATAGCATATTTCATACTAAATCTGCATGCTGCTTAATACCCTGAAATTCTATGGCATGATACTTACTAATACTACAAAATAGTGAAATTGATAGATCATTAGAAAGAGGAATAAATGACATTGTCACTTTGAAAAAGCCACCAATATGTTTTGATGCAATCAACTGAATCTGGATTTTGTAATTATATATTCTGTTCCTCTATATGTAGTTATAAGAAAAGCTAAAATGCTGACAAATTATACTGAAAGGGCCATTATTCTAAAGTTTTATGTTAACATATTTTTACCTATTTTGAGGTACAATACACATTTCAAACCATAGTACATAGTGTTACATATTAATTATTGCAGAGTATTATCAATTTTAATCAATCCCACATATTTTTGTTACAAACCAAGAAAGCAAGTGTTATATTTTATTTCTCATACATTGTCCTCAGTCCCATATATTTCCATTACATTCAAAACTAAACTGCATGAGTTTGATGCAGACAACAACAACTTGTTTTAAATGCTTACTTTTCTTCTACAGTAAGTATTTCAATGCTGTAAATTCAGTGACGGAGTGTCTGTGAGTGAACCCTTGTCAGCATTCAACAATTCTAAAGTTGTCAGTTCAGTTTCATACATCACAAAACAGCTGACATCCCAATAGTATCGAGAAAATGGACACTTCTCTCCAAGAAGTTGTGGGAACAATGAAAAATGCAGTTCAGAAGGCCAGTGAACTGGATGGTGTAGTTTCTACTAAACTGCAGCATCAAATCTTGCTATTTTGTATTGCTTATGTAATGGTTAAATTATAAAATCTCCTGAGAATAATAATTGAGTATCCAATTACAATGTGACTTACATTTGTACTTCAGTACTTTGTAGCAGAAATCAACTGATTAACATAGAGATTTAACTAGCCAATCTATGAACTTTTATTTGTACGAAAAAATTAAAATATAATGCATTATTACAGGTTTATTTGCATATTTCACCAATTTTGGTTACATATTTATGTACATATTTCTTAATTTGATATTACATAAGATCCGACTCTAGTTATTACCATAGTGACAAAAGAATCAATAAATGCCATGCTGATTTGCATGATAAAAATGTTTAGAATGCCATGTTTATAAAAGCAAATGAAATTTGTTTGTATCTGACAGCTACCTTCTAACGTTTTGCTAGTCAATTGATTTGTTCCAGTTTGTTAATTATCATTTAAAGACGTTGTGTTCACCCAAAAATGCATTTTGCTACACATTTCTCGGTTAAGATTGGATTAGAAATGCATTTGGCAAAGAAGCCCCATCGAAAGCAACAATTTATAATTGGTATAGTGAAGAGAGATTGGGCTTTTCTTAGTCATCAATTTTGTGAAAGATGTCCATGATGTCACTGATGAAAATATTGCTGCTGTTTGAATAATTCTAAAAGATCGCAGGAGATCTTATGAATTGATTGGGGCATTGGTATGAGTCAAATCCAAAACATTTTACATCAACAGTTAGATGTAAGAAGGCATTGTTGTTGATGGAATCCACATAAACTGTCACCCTCTGTGTGTAATGGTTACCATGCTAACTTCATATGTCCAAGGTCGCGGGCTCAAATCCAGCAGACGATTGATTTTTTGGGGTGTAAAAATCCCTAGCATGGTTTCCTTCGGAAGGAAAGTAAAGCCATTGGTCTCATGTCGTAGATTTACGGCACATAAAAGAACCTCAAGCCTCTGAACAAAATTAAGCGGTCTTTCACGCCCAATTTAGAATGGGATGCTGAGAACCACAGCAGTTAGAGAACATCCATAAATAATACGCCATTTACATTTCCACATAAACTCCCCGATCAAAAACAACACCACATTATTTGGTGCAGAGAAATCGCAACAATTTTAAGGTGAAACTTCAAATACAGTTTGAAACACTGATACAGAACTGCAAATTGTTCATGATTCTGAAAAGAAAAGTCAATTGCCTTAATCGGTCTTTTGAACAGAACCTAAGCCTGCAAGTGTCTATTGAATTCACGGTGCTAGTAAGAAAATGGTTGCTAGATTTTTCCTTAAAACAGGTATTATTGCTTCTGCAGCATAGCATCGTTATTGCCAACTTTGCTGAACATTTTCAAAAAAAATCAATGAAAATGCCCAAACAGAAAAATCATTTTATATCATATTAAAGTATCATCGCATTCAGCAAACTAACAAACTGAGCAACTGGATGCCCTTAAGGCAGCACCATGGACCATCCACCATACAGTCCTGACCTACCACCTGGTAATTTTGTTATGTTTCCCAACATTAGTGATAAAATGGATGGAGCCACTTTTTCATCATCAGATGAAGCAGTGAAAACTTACAAAAGCTGGCTTCTGAAGTGCCCCAGGCAGAGGGTCATTAGTGCTTTAAGGACTGGTCTCATCAAATGCAAAACTGTAATTATGTTAAAGTGGAGTAGAGTAAAGCCTTGTTAATCCGGACCAATTGGGGCTCAATGTTGCCTGGATTATCAAAAGTCTGGAATGAGAGAAATTAGAGTACTGTATAATTATTAGAACATAAGGTACAATAGGCCCCTGATTTTAATTACACATTCTTTATTTGTTTGGTTTGAAGAAGCTATCACACATCTCTTTCACAATGAGATCCTCTGTTTATTGTCAGTTTTCTCGACAAAGTCTATTATACAATTCAGATGCTCTTTAACCTCACTTAATTTCACCTTTGACTTTCCGAAATACACATCCTCAGTCTCAGATTCGCTACTAGTATCCTTGCATTCTATACACTTTCTTCGTCAGCCATGATGTGACAGCCTAACTTTTCTTCTTGAATGATAGGTTTTTAGTTTTTTTCTAAATGGGTGAACAGCTGATGTATCAGCACTTAGGCTCTTTCCAACATTTTTTGTTCACTATGTTATGATGCTTGCAGAATCTGTATAACCAGCCTGAACTAGCCGAAAATCCATTGATTCCAAGTTGTTTCACAAGACATTAGGCAGCAGCTTGAACACCTCTCATGGCAACTCCACTTGCATGTCTCATCTTCTAACTTTTGTTCAGTCGGATGCCACATTTGTTTGACCTAACAATTTTCCTCATTTACATCACATTTAATCAAAATTTTTCTGTTTTATGTCCAAAGCTGCTTGTTTTGTGATTTCATATTCTGCACATACACATGCAACTGTGGCATCATTTTCAAGCTTTTCGATAATTTTCAGTTTCTCATGTATTGTAAGCAATTTATGCTTATGTTTCCCTGATGATATTGTAGGTTTACTAAACAACATTATGTACTTTATTTGTTTATTTAGCTTGATGACTGAAACTCTTCTGACAAGAGTTGCAAGCCTTATCACGGTACAGCAAGGGCAGCCTAATGTACCATTGTCACCAATGTATTCCTGGTATGCCTATGAAATGCCTATTGTACAGTCTGTACAAAAATAAAATGGACAATTTCCTTAAGCTTGTCTTAATGCAGTACTATAATTTAAGTTAGCAATTCACAGATTTTTTTAAGGATGGTTGTCCAGATTAAGCGAAATTCGGTTTAAAGGAAATTCGAAATTCTGGATTACCAAGGTTTTATTGTACTTTGAAAAAACAATAAAATTTTTAAAAACTAATCCTTGTTTGATTTTCTAAAAATTTTCAGTTTTGCCTTGTATTTGTATTCATAGCATTCTTTTTCAGCTTTTCGTTACACTAATACCAAATCCTGAGAATGAATAAGCAGATCTTAACACAAAGTAGAAAGGACCAGTACTGCTTTACATAGTGAAAAGAAAACAGATGCATTTGATCTCCAAAGAAATTACTTCAGTTATTAAGTTATGAAATGTAAAGTGACACTATGAAGTATACAAACTTTAAACACTTTTTAGAAGATGTATATTAAGCCAACATTTAAATATTGTGAAGAGATACTAATAACTGCAAATTAGAAAAACTTAATATTCTACAAAATCAAATTCTTCGCCTAGTAACTGAAGCTGTTAAAACTACCCCAGTACTTGCTCTACAAATTTTAACAAATAATCCAAGACTGGAACTTAACATTGAACAAGCAGCCATTTTACAATATGAAAAATTGATCAGACCACCTTTTAATGACTAGGATAAAAGAAAACCACAAGTAAACCTGAAAACTCAACAAAGTTTCCTTAATAAAGTCAAAGAAGTCAAACATAGATTAAAACTTCCTTACTTAAAAGAAAACATACAAACAAATACTAACCCGTTAGAACTATTTGATAATGAACACTATCTATACTTAGCTGAAGAATTTACAAAATTGAAATCTCTTAGTGTGTTACATAGATTAAAACTTCCTTACTTAAAAGAAAACATACAAACAAATACTAACCCGTTAGAACTATTTGATAATGAACACTATCTATACTTAGCTGAAGAATTTACAAAATTGAAATCTCTTAGTGTGTTCTGAAACAAATGACACTAGAAATAATAAATTTAAGATACCCTACCAATGAATGGCTACATGTTTATACTGACGGCTCTAGCTTACCAAATAACAGTGGTACTGGCACAGGTGCAATATGCCCTCTCTTCTCTTTCTACAAAAGATTAAGTTTAAATACTACAAATTTTGATGGAGAGATTTCAGCACAGAGCTTACAAAACCTACCTATCATATAAATAAACTTGAAAGAGTTGTAATATCATCTGACTCTAAAGCAGCTATTATATCCATAACATTATCCATAACATCTGACATAACACCTAATAACTTAAATATTGCAGAATGCCAAAAATAAAAAAACTAATGAATTTAAATAAAAGATTAATATTTCAATGGATACCAGCACATTGCGGAATACAGGGTAATGAAACAGCTGACTTTCTAGCCATGAAAGATAGTAAAATTACATCAAATTCATCTGATCTAATAAGTTATCACTCTATCAAAAGAATCATTATATCAACATATAATAACAAAATTAAAGAAGATAATGTATTACAAACAAAAGGAAAACTATGGGAAAATTTATGTAATAACACGACCAGAATCACTACATTACCAAGAAAATCCTCTGTAGCAACTTTTAGAGTCCTAACAGGCCATGACTGTCTCAAGATTGGTATAGTGAGATCTCCTCTTTGGCCTTTCTGTACACTTAAAGAAGATATGGATGGAACCCATTTACTGAGCTGCCCAACCTTGAGTCCACATGATAATATGACATCAAAATACTGGAATGCAAAAGAGCGAATGGCTTCACTACCAACTGCTCAACATTAGTTACCAACCAACCAACCAGATTTTCATTGAAAATATAAACCAATAGCTTCAATAAGACAAACTAACAATTTGAAATTAGCATACAAATTAGCCAGTCCAATGATATGTGCTGAGAGAACAGCCCAAAAAAAAAAAGCCATAGAGGCTAGATTTAATTCCTGATTATTTGATGAAAAATTACACGTTTTAGTGATGCTGAAGCCATTAGGGACTGTATAGCAAAAACTGAAAGCTATGGAAGGCAAAATAAGCGCTAAACAAATCACTGGCAAACACTGTAATGACACTACTGCTTGCCACTGCTAGAAACTGTCAGTAATTCAATGATATTGTAACTATCATACAGTATTAGTTTTTCAATACTGATATTACAGATATGGCACAACTGCTGCTGTTAAACTGTGAGAAACTCAAGAACTATTACAAGTCATTCCACTTCTTGGAAAAATAAGGGAAATCATATTTAATAACACTACAAAATACTAAGTCAAAAGGTCTCAACACTGAGAAATTATGACATTCATCAGCCATGTTCCATAAAATAGAACGTTTTATCATGGGGAGTTAACAGTTGCATCATTTTACCACCAAAATACACATGCCATGCTATTTGGAAAAGAGTTGATATTTTCAGCCTATACTTTCTTCACATAAATTGTGAATTGTATACTATGCATGCACCTTTTCTTAGGCATTGGCTTCACTGGGAAGCAAGGGATCAGGCGAGGGAGCTCACAGTCCGCAGAGTTGTTAACCAAATAAAGTTTCTTTCTTTGAGGCCCTCAGCCATTATGGTAAATAGGTTACCTAACTTATGGCAAACGTTGAATTATTAAACCAAACATAGTGTACTGCATGTGTGTACATTCTGGGATTTACAGACGGAATAAAACCTTTATATTAAGGCCACTATATGGCAGGGTGTATAATGTTCACCTAATGAAGACAAGGGAGCAGAGCACCCAAGAAAGTGTGGATGATCAGTATTCACATTCTCTCCTAACAATTCTCATTTAATCTTTCCATCACAATAACTCACAGGTTGTCTTCATAATTTGAATCATAAGAAATGAAAAGTTCTTCAAAATGTTGAAAGTTAAGGGGAAATTTTAATGGGATTGAGGGCAAATTCGTAGTCATCACTTACTTAAAGGGAAATCTTTAAGCAGGGATTTTCAATTCACAGACATTACAAGTAGAGCTGATGCCATCTTGCATCAATTGCCTTCATTGCAGATTAACAATAACAATTTCGTGGAGCATATTTATTGCACAGTGATACTGAATTTAAGAATTGTCATTGTTTTACCAAAGCCACTGTGACCTTGAGAAAAGCTTACCTCTCGGTACTGTAACACTACCCATATAATGTTTCCTGTTGATGCATTTTACCATATTATGCCATAAAATCCTTGGGATCATAGAAAACAAGATTTCCAAATTTCTAAAAATAAAATGTGGGAATATTTCTGCAATAAAGTGTTTTTCTCCATCAACTTGTCTATTTTGTTTAATCACTAGGCTGCATTGGATCACTTACAGCACTCCAGAAGACCCTTTCCGAGCAATGTTAGTCATGTTCAATATAGCTCTTTTCTCTTAATCTATTAGGAATAAATTGCTGACATTTTTATAGTAGCAAGATTATGCTTTTGGCTTCACCTTGACATGGGGGTTTGGGGACATTGTATTTTTATAATTAAACACATTTTTTTATTAATATGTATTTTTCTACATTTTAATGTTTTTTGGTGCAATCCAGGAAATAGTTTATTTCTTAAAATCCTTGTGTTAAAATGTGCAAAATGTTGTAATCAACATGTCCTGGCAAAAGCTACATCATATATTAAAAAGGCCTCTGATCCATATGCTGGGCCATCCTCAGTTTCTCTGCTCTAATCCTTTCTCTGTCCAATTTGGACATTGCTTTTATTGTATTACATTCAGTTGAAATGCCCATATTTTTTTTAGCACATTACCATTATTAAATGTTGCGACACCATCATGCATTCCCAAATGAAGTGGGTCCACATATACAAACTCTGTGTTGGAGCATCCAGACCATGTAATGCTGTTGACACTTTCACTGGGGTTCTGAATTGGACCATGGACACACTTTTGAAATAAATCTTTATCTGCCAGATCCCTGAATATAGCTTTTATAATGTATAATTTTGGGTCTGCTAAATAACATTTATGGTAATTTTTTTTTTTTTTTTTTACCTCTGTTGTATTTGCACCAGCTGTCATTTCCAGAGGAACATAAACCATGCTGAGGACCATCATCAAATGAAGCCAGGTGAAAAAATAATGCCCATTACCTTTCCTCATGTCTTCCACATTGCTAGTGTTTTGCCTGATGGCCAAACAATAATAATTATGAATTCTGTCTATGGTAGCTGCAGATAATTTGTTTCTTCCTTCTATCATCATACTATCACTCAACTTCTGTCTTTTGCAGCTTGTTTTTAGCCTCCTTTGTCTGGTGCCCATTCTTTTTTGGATGTGTTAATGCATTCTAATTTCTGGATATTTATAATCTTACATTGTACATAGGAAGAGAATTCTTAAAAATGGTCTGTACCCCATTTACTTCCATCCCTCTACTTGCCCCTTTGCAGTTTTTTTCATGTTGCTGCTTAGTTTTATTTTTGCACATCTACCACCTTTCCAGTATCAACACTGGTTGCTGTTACTGAACTAATAAGCCCAACAGGCTGGACAGTACTAAAATGTCGCTTCTGAACATAACCATACCTCAGTAGCACAAAATTTTAATTGTTTTATCACAATATGTCCAATGTTTTAAGAGTTTTCATTACGACATGCCACACCCACTTAGCATTAATTTCAAACCTGTATTAAATAGGTTTAAATTTTAGTAAATCATATAAATATAATTTTAAAGCTAAAATTATGTTAAAACAAAAGACGCAAATTTCAAGGTCTTTTTACCCTTAAGGAGTACCATAACAAGCTGCACTGTTTTACCATTAATTTGCAAACATAGCTGGATTATCAGAATGTTTTTAAGAAAGAGTTACTGATTTCATGTGAAAACCATATTCAAGCTAAATATTTTAAGCTATTGGCTAATTTTAACTGATCACTACTAGATGTTTTAGTAATTGTTTTTATGGTTTGCTTCTATGCATGCATAATTATACACAAAGTAGAGATTGTGGTAAAAGCTTCTAGCTACTAACTTTGCACACCAAAATGAACATGACACAGTGCCCAATTTCCTACATTCTACATTGTGCATAGTCTCAGCACCAACTTTCAGTTGGTTTCTTTCCTGCTTACTGAAATGTTTTCAATCTAAAAAATGCAACTATATTAGCAATACTGCAAACTCTAATTAAATTTACCCTACTTGATTTTAAACTCCAGCAAAGTAACTAGTTAATACTCGCAAACTTTCTTTGTGTGTTCAGCAACTGTTGTGAACAAAACAACAAATATGGTAATGGCAACTGGTCATGTGAAAATCTGCATGATTTACATATATTTCTCACAAATCGGAATGGCTGTGAAACAGCTGAACCATGTTGCCACATGTGTTTCAGAAATAAGGAAGTGTTTAGCATTGAAAATATTTTAAATTTTTGTACACCAACTGGTAATAAGAATTTCCTTATCAAAAGGAAATACTTATCGCTTAAGCATCTGCTTTCCATATTAATGGCAACTATGAATTCAACACCAAATCTCAATGTATTTTGTTTCAATAAATTATGGCATGATATTTATTTCTTTGTGTGCCTTGGTAGTGTGGGAGTAGCGTGTCTACCTCACAAGAAGTTGCAATTTTGAATCTCTTTAGGGTGAGTTACCTGGGCAAGTTTTTTTTTTTCTTCTCTTCTTTCTTTCTTTGTTCAGGGCTTTCCCTTATTCTGAGAAGGTGAATCTCAAGTAACTCTAAGCCTCATGGACTCTGACATACTTCATCAATTTCATTCACAATCTAGTATTACCAATTAAGTTTAAGAACATTAAAATAACAGAAGAAAAATAAAGGTAAAACTGGATGATTATTATGAATGACATGCGTGACAACCTAATACAATCATTTAATAAAAGTGATGTTGAATAATTTCCATTACCAAACTCATTTAGTTTTTTTGAGTTCTTGTTACCCACAGAACATAAATCTTGGAAAAACCATCATGCACAAAAATATTCTGAATCAATAGTTCCTAATTTATAAACATTAAGCTTTGCTTTCTTCCTTTGCATGCAAAATCTCCTCATTCACTGGAAAGAATTTTGGAGGTGACAATCACTGTAAAAAGAAAAAATAGTGTAATAGGAACAACTGCCCATCACCATAGTCAAAACTGGTCATGTGACCTTTAGATGATAAAGGTAGCACATAAATGGACCAAAACCGAGTTATGGCAATACTTATAGTCTACATAACAAATATATTGATTAATGTGTACTTCTTCATGGAATTATTTTACTCATTAATATTTTAAAGTGCAGTTTCACATATTTCTGTGAAATATTACTTTAGCCTGTGCTGTATAAAGCACTGCTGACATAATACTCATGTTGTGTAAATGCTAATGCAATTCTTATTAAAATATCATCTGCATCACTTTTTTTTTTTTTTTTTTTGCCTAAATACACATTTTTCTATCCTCATTAATAACTGCTATTGATTCAGATTCCAATACATCATTTGTGTCATATGATGAGTCTTTAGTTAAGAATTTAAATTACATGATAAATACAAGTCACAAATGTGCTAATTAATTAGTCATAAAAATATTTAGTCAAAAGACTCAAACATTTACTTAAGAATAGCATTAAACATTAAAATAACAATATATACAAATAAATGCATATATTTTATGACAATAGAAAGAATCCTCCTTTTAAGCTATAAAATTTGCTGTCCAAAATTTTTTTGTGTGCTTGGAATTCAAAAGTACACTTAAGATTCGGTAAAAAATAAAAAGAAAAGGTAAGTGTATTAATCTCCCAATGTTATAATTTAATATTTTGTAGGATATCTTTTCTAATTATTTCTAATAGCTTGATTTCACATTCAAAATTATTTTCCTTGTATAAGCAGGGTCATTTTTAACACATTCTTCTAGCAGTCTTTCCTTAATATCTTCAGAGGGGATGGGAGACTGGTTAATTTATTCAGCTCATTCCGTAAATTCTCAATGGGTTAAGATCTGGACACTGTGGGGCTGTATGTATGACTTAAGGGCATTATATAGCAACCATTCCCTAACAATATATAAGCCTGGTGCTTTGGGTTATTATCTTGATAGAACTAAAAAGTCGAATGTTTTCTCTAATAATACTGAGGTAGTGATGCTTGTCCATGTTGTTTTCAATGAAGACCAAATTTTCCACTCCACCTGCTGATATACAGCCTACTGTCTGTTACCTTTGTGTTCTGCTGTAGGATTTAAATTCCTTCTGTCCAATTCTGTATTGGTTTGAACAAATGCAAACCATCCCTTTCTTTATCAACCTCTGTTAATTTTATTTATGTAAGGTTTTTTTTCTGACTGACCTTCCACTGTAGACTTCCTAATAACCCTTGTTTCTGGATGCACATTTTTACCAGCTGTTAAGACATATTTCTGTTGCCAGTTTTGGGCACTTACTAAATTTCTCATAAACCCCCCCCTCTCACACAAAACTTTGTAGCCAAGATTTGATTCTGTCTTCATCTGTATATGAGTGGTGTGATGTGTTCACTCTAGCAGCAACTTCTCTATGTGTAAGATCACAACTTGTCACTGTTCAAATGTTGTATTGGTTCTTCTGTGTCCCATTTTACTTTTTGATACACCACAATAGTAGCACAGGTTTGTGCAAGCCTCCCATCTTCATACTCATCTAAGCAGATGAATACAAGTGTAACTAAGAGTGACCGAATATTAAAGTGGCATATATATGCTGTTTTGGCATCAAACAGTATCAAAGAAAAAAACCTCACGAGGCCACATTTATTTAATATTCTGCTTAAACCTTGTACACAACATTAAGTTTAATACAAATTCATATTTTCAAATAACTCTGCAATATATAAGGAGTTTTTATGAGACTGAATATTTATGCAAATAATATATTTCCATTTTTAACTATTGGTGGCATTCATAGGACCTCCATATCTCATAAGAAGATTAATGAACAGAAAAACGAAAGCAATTCATACTGTGAGAACAAATAAAGGATATGTCATTTGATATATTCCATATTAAAGTGAAATCTGGCAGGCATAAATCATAGTTTGCAATAAATGTGCTGTATGTGAAAATATGATAGTATAACAAAAATTTTATTTTCTGTTTATGAAAACTAAGACACTGGCATTACAGTATCAAGAGAAAAGCTGAGAAGAAAAGGTTAAGACACCCAGAGAGAAGCTAAAGAAAGCATAGTGCACCTATGAGTAACAGAATCAAATGGGAGGTGTCAATTTCTAAGATCAAACTGCTAAAACTACACAGGTTGCTTATCGGCTGTTTCAAACTGTGACACTACCAGAGTTCAACCTTCATCCCATTGAGACTGCAAGCAACATGTGCTGCTTTTCAAGTGTTGTAATGCCCTTCATTTGGAGAGCTATTTTGAGATCTACCATCCCATTAATCATATTAAGTCAACAAGATTGCCAAGTCAATACTTCCAGCATCATGCATGAAAGTTACAGAAAATAAATTATATTCTTTGATTTTAAATGCAATTTATACCTTCACTACACTTCTGTGGTGGTACAGAAATTTAAATGAGATTTCTGGGGTAGCCATGAGGGTATTCAGAAGGCAATGGGTTAATAGAAGAGCTAATTCATTCTTAAACTTTTGTGATACATTACTGAGTAAATCAGTACTTTGTTAACAGCTCTCCTGAGCTCAATTGAGGAGGTGACACGCAAACACGAACATGTCCAAAATTTAAAAAAATTGAGTTACGTTGTGGAATGGTAATTAGAGGATAAGCGGAATGTATATACATCTTGCTATTGAAGCAAACCCGAATATATTCTGTGATATAAGCCTGTGAAAATGCGTGGTTCAAAGCAAATGCGAACATGTCCACGTATAAATTTCCTGCAAAGAACTAGTCCATACAACCAATAGGAGGCTGTGGTTTAAGTCACGTGATTTCCATTCCATTCGAGGCCAGGCATTCCCACGCAGAGCAGCTGGTATGATTATTGTCGCGCTTCTGTGTTCTCATATAATATTGTATTCTAATATCTAGTAGCAGCAATTATTAGGTCAGCCTTTTAGTTAGCGAGTGAAATAGATGAAGAACGTGTATTTGTGAAGACTGCAAACAAGGGTAGCAGAAAGAGGAAGAGGAATGAATCGCAACGTGAAAAGGATAAAGGGAAACGGTGTGTTGCACCAAGAGGCTTTCATTCTTTACATGCATGTACACACCAAAATAAACAGTTCTCTTGTCGGGAAATACACCCACGAGATGCAGTGCACCTGAGGCAATTAATTTATAAAGTTCAAGATACAGCAGCTCAAGAAAGGATGCTTGCACGGATGATGTCGCTGAAAAATATTCAAAGAAAGCGACCTCGAAACAATGAAGGCGAAAGTAAACCTTGCAAATTTAATGTTAACTACACTCTTTTCGCACAAAATGGAAACATAGTATATCCAGTGTGCAAGAAATTTTTCATGCATATTACTCTAATGAAATCTACTCGGCTGAATAGTATAGCAAACAAAATAAATAAAAGAAGGAAAAGCAATAAAGGAATATAGAGGTGGAAATCGCATCAGTCATAAATTTGCAGACAAAAAGAAAAGTGTTATACAATTTACAGGCTATCTGCATTGTACTGAAAGTCATTACAACCGACAAAAATCACAATGGCTGTATCTGCACAGTGAATTAAGTATAAAGAAAATAAGTGTGCTGTACAACAGATCTGTGGCTAATGACAACAAGTGTCTACATCTATATTTTGTAGAATATTCGTGAATGAATATAACATTGGATTTAGAAGTCCTGTTTCAGATATTTGCAGTTTCTGCGCAAGAATTGATGAGCAAATGAAGGTGGCTTCAAAAATGAAAAGATACAGCTTATCACACAGAAAAAGGTCCACAAAAAAAGGGAAATGCCTTCTATGAACTTTTGCGAGAACACAATGAATAGACATGGCTTTCTGTTTTGATTAGCAACAGGTCCAGCCACTGCCAAAGAAGCATTTTATTCCAGGCAGATAAGTTTTTACAGCTTGTGCATTGTCAGTGTGAAATCAGAGAACCCTGTATTTTACACGTGGACAGAAGATTTGGCAGGCCGTGGTGCAGCGGATATGGCTTCAGCCTTATTGCATTTTTTAAAATCTGTCGATTTTAAAGAAAAACTGTACTGAAACTTTTCTGTGATGGTTGAGCTCAAAACAAGAACAATGGCGTGCTTCACACACTCATGTATTTTCTTGGAATACATGATGGTTCTGTTGAAGAAATACACCTAATTTTTCCAGTTCGAGGACACAGTTTCTTACCTGCTGACCGCGTTTTCGGTAGAGTGGAGAAACTTCTAAGAAAAAAGTCAACAGTTGTAACAAAAGAGGAATATATTGAGGTCTATCAGTCAGTGGGTGAAGTAAGAAATCATGGTGAAGATTGGACAGTGATGGACATGAAATCACTATCTAAAGGCATACAAAATTTAGATCACATCAGTGAAATGAAACAAATTTTCATTAAAAAGTGTCAAGCTATGGAAAACATTCATATTGATGCGGATGCAACTGCATTCTACAAATCCCAGCAAGAGCTACCAGAGTGAAAATCTCTTCTGAAACGCGGATGGACCATGAAGAAACTCTTCTGTCAACCAATACCTGAAATACCCCTCAGTCATCCAATCCCAGATGCTAAGAAGAAAGATGTTGATGGTTTATTGAAGACTATTTTTGGAGAAGACCGGAGAAATCACCAAGTTGTAAGATGGTATGCATCCATCATTGACTCTATTCCCACATCGTGCAACACAGAGACAGATGAAATTTCTTTTGACAGTTTAGAAGATGATTGTGATTTGTTTGTTTAAGTGTGTTGGTTCAAGAACCTTTCTAATAATAAGCCATGTCATTGTTGATATCATTCCATTTTGGTCATGATGCTTTAATTTATGTAATTAAATGATTCTAAAAAAAGCAAAATATCACAACTTTGTTAAAATTTCCAAACAAAGCCAAAGCTACCAAAGTGAGTTTATAGTTTTTTTTAATGATATGATATATTAAAATGTTATAGATAGGTAATCTGATATACTATAAGAAGTATTACTCAATAACGTGCAAGTCATTATGAAACAACAAGATATTTGCCTTTCGAAATTCATTCAAAGGCGAACATGTCAAAATGGATCATGCAAACGAGAACATGTCCATATTTAAATGTACTTTTTAAAGGAAAATTTTCAGTTTAGATTTATTTCACACACGTGAATTGTTTTTTGGATACACAATAAAGGCGTTTGATTATCAATATGTTGCTTTAATTCATATGTATAGTTGAGATACGTTTTTTGTCGACTGTGAAAAACTGTATTTAATGGACATGTTCGCATTTGCGTGTCACCTCCTCAATTATTTAAATGCACTGTGTAAATATGGTAAAAAACTTTACGTCCCAAACTTAAACCTTGTTCAAAATGTGAACAAGATAGGTAATGGTTACATACACAGAAACATTCTTTAGGAAATGATAAGATTTAACCACTTGTGAATAAGCAGAAAATGCACTTACTTGCACCTGCTTGCTGACCATGGTTGGCGGTGGTCTGGGCGGATGCATTAGGCTGGGGAAATCAGGTGGCACAGACTGAACGCCGGGAGTCTGTGGTGATGGCAGCAAAGGTTGCTGAGGGGAAGGTGGATACTGCAAATCAAGTAACTTTGTTGAAAATGTTATGTCGCCCAATATTTAATAATTTTATGCTTCATGATAGAAGTTTTATGATATTAAACACTGTATGGGAATATATTATAGTAACACATATTAAAGAATAACTTCCGTTAACACTACATTTAATATAAAAGAACATCAGTGTAATCAGCATCTGCAATTGCAATTCAATATATCCTATAAAGTGTCTACATTTAGATTTCAAACTTTTTTTTTTTTTTTTTTTTTTAAAGGAACTTTCTCTAACATTAATGTACTTGAACTTTACAAAAAACTTAGCTCCTGAAACTATTAGTGACTTTATAAGCTCAGAATGAATTTACTTCTAATGGTTCCTTAATGGTGCAACCTGATACTTCAATATGAACAAGGTTACTTGTAATGTCAAGGAGTATTCAGTAAGTAATAAAATAAAATGCCAGCAATTATCTGGCATGTTGTACAGCTTTCATGGAAATGAATAAGCTACCAGTATATTGAGAGAGAGAGAGAGAGAGAGAGAGAGAGAGAGAGAGAGAGAGAGAGAGAGAGAGAGA
Source organism: Hymenopus coronatus (assembly GCA_030762935.1). NCBI lineage: Eukaryota > Metazoa > Arthropoda > Insecta > Mantodea > Hymenopodidae > Hymenopus > Hymenopus coronatus. Next base: position 3,329,793 of record CM060885.1, on the reverse strand, counting down.
AGAATTCTGAGATATTGGAATATTTGCTGGCAATTGCTTTTATTGTAATTCCAAATAATGCAATCAATCCATCAAATTTCAAAGCCTCTAAAATACTAGTTCCCCACATGAATAAAAATGTACCCCCTCCACCCAGTAAGTTTTTGTCAAAGTTCACCAAAAGACATCCAACATGAAGAGAACTTCAGAGGATAAATTTAAGATATATATTTTTAAAATTTTTTCATGTAAAGTATAATTTGGGGTAGTGGGTTCTTGATCCTAGAAAGACACTCACTCATTCACTCTCGCTCTCTCTCTCTCTCTCTCTCTCTCTCTCTCTCTCTCTCTCTCTCTCTCTCTCTCTCTCATGCACCTTTCTCCAAGATGCTTTGTGAAATTTCAGAATCTAATCTTTGGGTGGAATACAATGCTTCCTATATCAACTTGTGCAGTAAAGAAAGTAGAAAGAAGACTACCAATGTTATCAGTAAAAGCATCATAAAAGCCATTTCTGGTTCCAAAAAACACTAAGAACATAAAGTTTGCAAGTTTATTCTATAAGCTTTCTGAATTCGTTATGGACAAGAAGCACTTGTATTCACAACATTCCATAAAGAAACTGAATGATATGAAATGTACGAATTTAGAGGCCATATACTTGGTAACTCAATTGTATCTATTGTGCCAAATGTGTCATCAAGATAATCTGGGTTTTCTTGAGCCTAATGGATGGTGAAGCTCATCTTGGAACATAAAATGTGGTACAATATTCAATTTTAGAAAACCACAATACACATTTGGCTTGTTACTAAGCCTTAGTAACAACTTCATGAATTGCTAAGCAACTACTTTTGCTTCTTATGCAGTATTAATGATGCAAAACTCCCACCCGCGTTTTATTTTTCATATATCTGAACAAATAAATCTCTATGTTCTTTGCTAGAGCAGTCACTTTCTAAATATTTTGTGAGAGTTGCTGATAAAGCATTTCTGATTGTACACCAAAGAACATATTGTAGTCAATAGAAATGTAATTAGGCTGCTGTGAAAAATTGCTTTAATTTCAATCCAACTTAAGAGGTCTATGAATAATGTTTTTTTCAAATGATTACTACATGCAAATCACTGTAATAAATCAAAAGTCCAAATGCAGGTCAAATACTTTATGCTTAACCATGTCTAAATGCAGTAAATTATACTACATGGATCTTATTTAAATGCAAGTTTCCGCCAATCAGAAGATCCACATATAACAATACTACATCACAAACCACATTCCAACAAATCCATTTCAACAACTGTACAATAAATAACCTGTGTTTGAAATATAGCCACATCTGTTTATATAACAATTAGTGTTAATTGTAAATACAATAATAAAATGGATCCCTTCTTAAGGGGAAATCTACCTTAAATGGAAATATTTCAATGTCCCATGAATATGGCGATGAAAAACATTAATTTATTCCTTTATTAAATGGAAACTGTCTTACACAAGAAAAATAAAAAAATGCATTTTAATGGAAAATTTCCAGTTCTGGAATGCAGAGTTTAGAAAATTTGCAGTCATTCAGTAAAAATGTGCATTGTCTGCTCTGTTGAAACAAAATCATGACTATCTAGGAGGAGGGTGCGCTACTACTGAGAAACCTGTAACAGTCATCCTTCTCTGCATGGCTTTCCTTTCCAATTCCTGCTCTAATGGCTTGCCATACCTCATAACTTAGACAAAGGGAGGGTTTATTTCCTATAGTCACCATGGCTTCCAAAACAAGAATTGTACTAGATCTTAACACAAGAGTGAAAGTGATTTATGCTAGAGAAAGAGATAAATTGAGTGTAAAGCAGATCATTGACACAAACTCAAGTTCACAAGATTCTAGACTTGACAAAGTATAACTGAGGGAGAACAATGTAAACTCTATGTGCATGGACTAAAACGAAGATAATGCTCACCATAGCATAGGCCTGCTGTGGAGAAGGACTCTTGGAACCTCCATGCCGAATGGGGCTGGTGCCAGTGTTGTGCTTTGAGAAGTACTCGTTGATCTTCTTGTTGTCTGCTGTACGAGCTCCCTTGCCTCCACCAGTACCTGCCCCTCCTGGTGTCACCCCCCCTCCACCCTCATCTATTTTACGCTTACGCTTCCTCTCCGAGGGAGTTCGGGGCAACTTCTCGGGTGTATTGGGGTCCACTTCTTTGTCACTATGAGATGAACCTGATACATGAGAAAATATTAAAATTATATAACAGCAAATCATTCCCACAGTTCAATGTTTTCATGAACTTTTTCTAAATATTCAAAATCAATAAATGTTTCTGAAAATTACATGAATCAGAAACAATGGTGCAACTGTGGTTACTTTTTGTTTACACTAACTTAAATTTTTGAGATAATTGTTACTAATAAAAATTTAAAATGTAAAACGGTTTAATAAAACATTCTAAAAAGAAGTTTAGGCAAATTTCTTTTAAGCTCTTATTTGTTATTTTTATTTCTACAACACTAAGAAAACTTAATATGATTTTAAAATGTTTTGAGTAGTGTGAATGCCTTCTGAGTAAAAATTTACAGTTAGAAAAACAATCTATTCACTCTAGAAAAAATTTGAGATGTTTGAAACCTTAATCAAATAAGCTTTAATTGTTTGCAAGTACCATCATACACATTTTAATTTCACATATTTTGATGTCTGTTTTATATGGTACTTAGTTTAGCTTTTCTTCCTGTTCCATATCAGTTTAGCCCTTTCATTACACATGCTTTCTGAGGGCCAATGCACCTTTTCTAATTTTCCCTCCCCAAAACATGGCATGCTGCTGCCTATAGCTTTTGGACCATCCTATTGACTACAGTAATGCTATGCAATTCCTCTGAACTTCAACCAATGGCAGATCATCCCAACATCAGAATTGGTCGGTTTCATACACTCAGAAATAGGAAAGAATAAAAAATACAGAATACAGATTTAAAAGTTATATACTAATAATCATGTTGTAAACATTTTTCCTTCTCCCTTATGCCTACAGTTCCCATGCAAATTAATTGGAGCAGAACAATAATACAACATTCTTCATGCTTTCACGAATTTAATCATAAATTACTTCCAATTTACATTTCTCAATACTTAATAATGTTTCTTTTTTGTGAGTTGCATTACATGACCAGGCATTGATTCACAAGATTGTAACACACATGTTTGAGATCATCATATTTGAATTAAAGCTAATATCAAACACTCTTTTGTGGAACACTCAAATTTTGCAAGTCTCTTTTTGCTAATAATCCACAAATTTTCTATGGGGTTAGTATCAGGTAAATTCCCTGGTCATTCAAGCCATGAACATGGTTATCTTTGAGGAATTTCTGGGTTTCAGTATGTGCACCGAGAAAATAATGAACCTGCAAATTCGGCACATTTTCAGCAGACTGTAAGACACCCTGAGAAGAAAATGTTTTGGGGCTGTTTCACCTTTAAAGAACTATGACCTTTAATTCCAGTTGCAGGTATGATGAAAAGTGATCAGTACAGAACAGCACTGGTGAGAGTTGTTCATGAAAGGTTTCTGGAAGGTGACAGAATTTTTCAGCAGCAAGATTTAGCTCCCTGCCATACTTCTAAAAAAATGAAAAAATTCTTAAGATAACAATGTTTGTGTGCTTGAATGGCCTGGAATTTACCTGGCATTAACCCCATAGAAAATATGTGGGCTATTTGCAAAAAGAGACTTGTCAAATTTGACTGTTCCATAAAAGAATGTCTGATATTAGCTTTAATTCAAGAGTGTGATTTCAAAAATGTGTTCCAATCTTGTGGCGTCAATTCCTAATCAAGTAATGGAACTTATAAAAAAGAAAGGACATATTAGGTATTAAGAAATGCAAATTGGAAATAATTTATGATTCAATTCAGGAAAGCATGGAAGATGTGTTAATTTTCTGTTCTGATTAATTTGCACAAGACTGCAATTCCAGCTCCATCTGTCACTGCAACAAACAGAAGTACCAATTATGGGGGTTCAGGGTCAACATCAGGGAACCCTGAAAGGGAACAAAGTTTTATTTTGGAACCCCCTATCTATATCTGACCAAGTTGTGAACTATGTTAGCTTATTGAAAGCCAAACTGTTATAACCTAGACATGGTTTGTTTTAACAAGACAGCACATGTAAAAACAAAATTCATGCAGCGCAACTTGGCAATAGAAAATTAAGATGCTAGGTTGTGTTAGTTGCTGTATCTCTTGGAGACAGCTGTGTATCAAAATCTATGACCGTAGCCTTATACTGAGTGTAGTAATCATGATGAAAATAAGCAAAAATAAATAAAAAAAAAGACTTGAGATGAAGTAGCTGACTTTAACATGCGTAGAAGTACATGCATCACCTGTTAATTGATGCATCCTTGCTGCCTTTATGCTTAAAATTAGAAACCTGCTGCACATAACATGATTAGAAATATGTAAATCAAATATTCATATATGAAACACAATATTGCCGTTACTCCTCCAGTACTAAAGCCTGCTGTAATCTTTTGACAGGGAAAATTACTTCAGAAATATCTGCTATCTGTGAAATCCTCTTACAACAAAGCACCTTTGCATTTCAAAGCTACCCTTATTTCTAGGCTATAATTTAACTACATTACTGGAAATATTGCAGAAACAATCTGACAATAAATTAAATAAATTTATGTTTTTGTAGAATGAATTGATAAAATTATCTTTACTATAGTAAATTAATGGAATTAGTGGATCATGAATAATATTGTATTTTAATTTTGGAAAAAATGTTATCTTCTTGTAATCTTTTAATTTATAGCCAATAATTCATTTAATAAAAACCTGCTCCAATTTTACTACCCAATTATCCAATTAACCCAAAAAATTCAAAATCCATATTTCAGTTAATACACTGCTTTATCCAATTCAACCAAAATAGTTACAGAGAAGTTATTTGTTTAAAGCGAAAAAGCTATACATATTCACCGTTGGAAAGATGAATTCAAGCAATGACCAAGCTTCCAACCACAGACCTTCAACTCTATTCCATACAAGCTGTATCAACAAACACTAAGCAATTAACCTCTCTTGTTCAATTCCTGTACTATCTAGTATACCTCTAATGCAAACACAATTTAAAGAGTATTGCAACTTGAAATATGATTCACTATTGGCCATTATACATACATCTAACTTAGTAGAATCTGTTTTATTTACTAAACCATGTGAATAACACGGAAAAATGAATAGAAATTGAAATATTCAAAATATTGGCTTGGATTCAAATCATTGATGTTCGACTCTACACAGATGCTCTTTCCATTGGAGCTGCCAAGCTTAGAAAACATTTATCCAGCAAAAAACTTTGGTGTGATTCCTGTACTGAAAAATGTTATCCAGCAAATGAAACATCATGAGTGTTATAGCCTCAAAGGTTGCTTCTAACCATGTCTGGAATAACTGACATTTCACTGACATTTTAGAAACCTGTAAATGGTAAAGGAGGGACAAATCATCACCTAATTAGTACTACCATTGCATAATATATTTTTACCTGTGGAAAATACAAACTGCAAAGAATGAATTTTTATCATAGACACTTGACAAAACTAAATTTATACATAGATGACCTGTCTTACACTATTAGTAATTTCTGCAGACTCATAAGTAACCAATTGAGTACTAATTGTATTAAACAGGCTCTGGGTGGCAAACAATAACACTTCATACAAGACAACTGCTGTTTATAAAACCGAAGTAGCAGTTGTGAGATATCATCTCAAACAGTGCTTCATTATACAAATGTTGTAAGTTGTTTTTCTATTTTTATGAGTATAGAATTAAAGAAAATTCAAAAGAGAAACGCCTGCATATTAAGCAGTTTACACTTTGGTGCAGAAGTTCTTTGAACATGCAAACCAACATCTGGTGACTCCAATGGCAACCCAAAGTGTTTTACCACAGAATGGAGAACCTATTACGAGGCGTCAACCCATAGCCAGGCATGAACATGAGGAAGTGGATGATATGAAATGTTAGCAAAATTGATGATTGGAAAGGTGATGATCAGAGCTAGGAAGTTTGTAACATTCATAGTTCCATGTACAGGATGTGACTGACCATTGATAAGAATGCAGGGGGAGAGGTAAACAAACCTGTTGTCAAGTAAGCCCAGCATAGAAGGGGATGCTGAGAACCACAACAGTTAAAGAGCGTTCAGGAATAAAAAACTCCATTTCATGTTGTCAAGTAAACAGAACTGTTTCCAGAGCACAAAACTGACTTATCAGATATTCGTAAAAGCACACCTATTTAGATCATTAATTATGTACAACATACGAACTGTTACATATATAAGGCTGACTGACTGATTTCCTTCTTTACATTTGTACATTATGAAAACAGCCAAGACAGGTCTTATTTGAAAAACCCAGACAGACATTCAGGTGTTTAGAAATGGTAATTCATTCATGTACCTCCTCCTCTCTGCATTTATTGTTTGTTCAGAAAATGTAGGTCCTATTATTCTGCATGCATTGACTGCACACCACAAATTTTAGAATTAACCAGATTCTGGAGTGTAAAATCAGGTTTCTCTAGACAAAACTTAACCATATACATATATACATCAGAAAAAATACCAAGTGTTGGTGAATTGTCAACCTTTATCTTTAATATTTTGTAAAATCCAATTACAGAATTTTACTGGCTCTTGATATCACATGAAAATTAAAGTGTACTCTACAATTCATATACATTGAACACAAAACCAAAAATAATCAGGTAAGAAATTAACTAGTTTCAAATACTGAACCCTTCGAATGTAATCAAACATTTTCTAAGAAGATGCCAAAATTGTGTGGGTAGAGAACAAAAATATTTCTACCATCTCTTATGATAAGGTGCATATGTGCAGCTGTAATTATGAGAATGTGAGGTTTTGTCAGGAATTTGAGCTGTAGTGCGCGGTGGCTACAGTAAGAAAGAAAAGCACTCTACACATGAGAAACAGCAAAGTAGTGTTGTTTTGGTGGGTATAAAGAAATGTTGGACATGCAAAAAACCCTGTCAGAAAAAGAGCCACAGGTGCAGGGGTAATTAAATGCCATTCCCTATTCTGCATGCAAGTAATATAACTTAAATATCTTAAGCAAATATTACTTGAGATGTGCAAAAAGCATCAGTTATGGTTCATCTATCAATTATTATAGATCAAAAAATGCTCTCAAACAGGGCTATTACCAGTAAAATAAATTTTTTTGTCCATGTAACTTTTTGATGGCTACAGCAGATGTGTTGTATCTTCATTCAACAGTAACATCTGTTTCATTGTATCATTCATTGTTTGCACATGTTCAAGCTTAAGTGGAATATGCAAACTTGTAAAACTATAAAAGGCGTATGCTATTTGCACTTGTTATTTACATTTTCCTCATAGTTCAGAGGTGAGATATTTATAAATCACAATGGGTATCTGTTTATTTGTGAGTTAGCAGGCACTGTAGGCATTCCCTCACAGAGTTGTCACGCTATTGCCAGGGAAAAGATTAAGGTGAATTTGACTTTATGCAACATGTGGTGACTAGTGCATACCACTTTACTACAAAAAGATTGAGACTTCATCACCAGATTTAAAGGACACCCAATGAGTTTCAGATTCTTCTAATAGGAGTTACTATGAATATCAAAACACATTCTACAGCAATGGAAAAGTTGAAAGGTACTCTCAAAGACAAACATCCCAATTGAAACTGAATATAAGAATGTTCTTGCAAAACTTGAGAAATAAAGCTAGGAGGTATTGACAGCACTGTGACATTTAACCCTTGTGGCCAGGAACACAGTCGTCATTGAGGCATATTTTTATTTGTCATGAAAAATGTCTCAAGAAGTTTCATTTATTGAATGCAACAAGGCTACAAGTATCTGCACTCTGAAGATATTTTAGAGCTAAGACTTCACATGATGGGTACCTATCTACAGAAAGAAAGAAAAAACTGAGAAGAAAAAAATAAAAAAAGGGGGGGGGGGACCCTGAAGAGATACAATTTTCACAGCTTTATGAGTTCTCTTTTTTAATACTTTTTTAACCACCAATATATACAGGCAAATTATATTAATGAATCATTCTAATTTGTAAATATTTTTAATTTCACACTTTTGGTCCAATGGGAGAGAAATGTGATGTGTATTTTTATTTTTGACTTTCATTAAAAAAAATCTTGACTTGATCTTATCATCAATATTACAATGGTTCCTTGTGTGTTTGAACTTTTAACTGCCAATTATATCCAAATCAATCTTCCAAAGCATTGATATCTGCAAAATTTTTGATAAAAGAAAATAAATAAGAAATTTTGCTTCAGCTGAAAGGAAACTTGGAGAACAAAAAGGGAAAAGTGCACAGGAAAATTTTGGTTCTTATTCGATGGTAAGATTTGAGTCGGTTTTTGTAATGCAAGTGGTTCCCGACACCTGTCACGGTAAGTAATTAAGTGATGTTTTGTGCTACAAAAACTGACTCAAATCTCACCATAAAATACTGCCACTGCCATAAGCTTCTTTGCAAAATTCAAAATCTGGTTCCTTGGTAGAATATGTAACTTAAATGAAAGATATTGAAGATTCCAAAATAGCAATTAAATATAAGAGTTGGTAATTGTCTGCTCTTCATCGCACCATTATGTTGTATTGGATAACAATGGTCATACACTAATGCAACATGAAACTGATATACTTTAACATTTAACAGTATGCAAACAAGGTCTATGCCCCACAAAAGAAGATATTAAACAATTTTTAATTAATTGGTACACATCAACAAAATTTTGAATGAAACTATTTCTCAGAACCTGCAGAAGAAATTCTATTAAAAGGTGTCAAGGTCAACAGCCACATACATTGAAATTTAGTGATACTTTTTAACAGAATCATGTTAATGTTAACCACTTTATTCTACTGTGAAATGCTTTTGTTGCATATAAAATTCAAGCTGTGGGGTACAAAGAATGTGTTGACATGCAATGGAGGGACAAGTCATTAGTTGAACTGAATGTTTCCAATACTACTTCAAAAGAAATACCTATTCTTCTTCTACAGCTGGAAGCAGCACATTTAATAGCAAATACAGCATAATAGGTATGTAAGAGAATATGAAGCATAGAAAAACAAGCAGTTACCTAGCAACCCTGAAAGTCACAAAAATTCTGTGCTGCTATTCACTACATGCTCATTTGCTGTATTTTCTTGTTACAGCTGGTTTATGTTAAAGAATTATGATAAATGAGATGTCAAACCTTGCTAATCTGTCATTGCATCATTCAGAAAGTTCCTTCACAATCAAATCAAGTGTCACTTACATAATATGATCTTGTGATACTCTGTTCTCTTATTCCTTCAGATAATAATCATTAATTTAACATAATTTGATTATTTTTGAAAGAATAGGTCTTTGTTTCTTTTTATGTAAACATTCCCCTTAAAAACACTTCTACCACATAATTAATTCTCATTTCCACTTTAATGTCTGTAAACCGGTAGTTCAACATGGATCAGTTTAATAGATGCAGCACTTTTTCAATGTAATCATCATTACTGACACCCTGTTAGGATTTCAAACCTTTCCTGTGTTCCTAAACCAAAAACAAGACATGCTCACATCAATAACCGTTTCTGTTTTCTTGGCATTGTAATAATGTATTTACAAACATTTACGTGAATTATCAGAGCAGCATGATTCATTTTGTTGCTGAAAGGATTGAGTCTGAAGAGAAAGAAGTTCAGACCAGGAAACTTGAAACCTCTACTTATAACCAGAGAACCTGATGGCAAGGATTTTTGTAATGCATATCTAATGGAAACCCAGAACAAAAAGTGGGTTACATATGTGCCCATTATAATGCACTGTATTAGTATGCTTTGGTAATCTTATCTAAGGGGAAAGTTCTTGGCTGAGAGGCACCCTTTCTTTCATGTCAAAATTTCCTTTTTGATACAAATATGACGGCCACCAATGCAGAAAACTCCAACAAATAAATTTCAGAATAAGGCATAAATCAAAGTGTTTGTGTGTGAAGCATGTTAACTCATGTAAATGGAGCTACTAACATGTTTAGTATTTTTTTCTTTCTTAATTTAATATTATGGGGAGTAGATGAATGAAATCAATGAAACTATGAGCCCAAATGAGCCTACACCAAGCTCACATTTTGTCTTCTAATGTTGTGCGAAAGTCTCCACAAAAACTTTTTAACTACTGAGATTCTAATTCAGGACTTCTTAAATGTAAGGACTTGGTTCAAAATATATAAATACAGAGCACGCTAATGATGAAGAAAATGTGACCAAATATGCATCACAAGTAATATCATCTGCTATGCACCTGCTTTCCCAATTCTGCGCATTCATATTGGAGTTGCTTTTCTCACACAGTGGCACTGATGATCATGATAATGGTGTTTAAGGGCGCTCAACTGCCGAGGTCATAAGCACCCTTACGATTAAAACTTGGCAATAGGCAGTAAGAAAATACCAAAAAAGGAAAAAAAACACAAGTAAAAGAGCTAACACAGTTGAAAAGGAAGTAACAGAACGGTCCAGCCCTCTAAACAGAGCTGGATATAAAACTCCATCTAAAATCAACACATTAAAATTAAAAGTGTTTTAAAAAACTGCTATCACACTAAAACGTCAAGGTAAAAGAAAGTTTTGCTAAAAATTTAAAAACCCTGTCCACTGCTCTTGAGTCATCTGCCAGGACCTCAGCAAGAGAGGCCGGCATGCCCATAGATGACCGAATGTGTGCCAGGTGACCACACTCCAGCAACACATGACGAACTGTCTGTGCCTCCCCACAGAGCGCACAGACAGGAGCAGGTTCACGTTTAAAAAGGTAACTGTGAGTAAAAATACAGTGGCCAATTCTTAGCCGAGCTAGTACTACCTCCTCCCGGCGGAATAAACGAGAGGAGGTTACCCAGTTGACAGGGAGGTCCTTCACCTCTCGCAGCTTATTACCACGGAGAGCCGACCACTCCGCATGCCAAGTCGAAAAAACGGCTCTCCGTACAGCCACTCTAAAATCTTCTGCTGTTGAATGGGTAATCGTAACACTGGGCGCTGTGACTGCCGATTTCGCTGCCAAATCCGCCGTGTCATTCCCTGGCAAGCCAACGTGTCCAGGAATCCATGCGCACTCCACATTAAAACCAGAAGCGTGCAAAATGTGGAGGACGTCCTGGATGCGCTGCACCAAAGGATGGTAATTATACAGCTCACGAATGCTCTGAAGGGCACTAAGGGAATCACTAAGAATAAGGCAGTCACCTAATTTTCGACGTCGAATATACAGAAGGGCTTGATAAATAGCATATAGCTCGGCAGAATATATAGATGTGCAACTAGGCAAACCGTAAGTAGAAGTTGCGGTGCCAGTGACAAAGGCACATCCAACACCGTCGGGGCTCTTACTACCATCGGTGTAAATACAAATTCGGCCACTGTATTTGGATAAAAATTCTAAAAAACAACGACGAATACTATCAAGAGGCGTAACAGATTTCCCGTAGAGCGTCATCCCGAGATCGACATGGGAGGTAGCGCGTAACCAAGGGGGGTGTATACTCTCTCCCTTGGATAACAGCCGAGGAATGTCAACATGGTGCTGGCGTAGAAGCTCACGGAAACGAAAACCTGCTGGCCTGGGGCTCAGAGAGCGGAGGCAGTATCGCTCGTGCAGCTCAGGGGAGAAAAACGCGTGATAAGTTGGATGCCCAGGCATACACTTCAGCCCACAGCCATAATTAGCAAGCAGGACATCACGCCGACAACGCAGAGGAGGTTCTCCCGATTCGGCGTAGAGGCTAACAACTGGGCTCGTTGAAAAAGCTCCAACGGCCACACGGATGCCCTGGTTATGGACTGTGTCTAACCTTCTGAGCACTGAAGGTCGAGCTGAAGAATACACAATGCTGCCATAGTCCAACTTCGAACGAATCACAGCACGATAAAGACGGAGCAGTGCCGTCCGATCCGCACCCCAAGATTTGCCACTTAGTAACCGTAAAAGATTTAGAGAACGGTCACATCGTGCTCTAAGCTGTGCTATTTGTGGTGCCCAACAAAGTTTCCGATCGAAGATCAAACCAAGGAATCTCGCCTCGTCTGCGAAAGGAAGTAAATCAGGCCCGAGTCGAAGAGACGGCGGCATTTGCCACTTACGGCGCCAGAAGTTAACGCAGACTGTCTTCTCAGCGGAGAAACGAAAACCGTGTTTCGAGCTCCAAGCATAGAGATTGTCCAAACACCGCTGGAGGCGGCGTTCCAAAAACGGTGTACGCTGAGAAGTACAGAAGATGGCAAAGTCGTCCACGAATAAACAGGAAGAGACACCTTGAGGCACACATAGTGATATGGAATTTATCGCAATAGCAAATAGAGTCACGCTGAGTACCGAGCCCTGCGGCACTCCGTTCTCTTGAATAAAATGGTTAGAAAAAACCGAGCCCACCCTCACTCGAAAAACGCGGTCCCGCATAAACTCCTGAATGACCAACGGTAGGCGTCCACGTATGTTCCAGTTGTGCAGAGAACGCAATATTCCCGCCCGCCAACACGTGTCGTAGGCCTTCTCGAGGTCAAAAAATATCCCAACTGTGGGGCTGTTCTTAAGAAATCCGTCCAAAATCTGAGTTGACAGAGAGACAAGGTGGTCAGCAGTTGAACGTCGTCGTCGAAAGCCACACTGGATGTTCGTCAGAAGATTGTGGGATTCCAGCCACCACACCAACCGTCCATTGATCATGCGTTCCATCACCTTGCACACGCAACTGGTGAGGGAAATAGGACGGTAACTGGAAGGCAGATGGCGGTCCTTTCCAGGTTTAAGAATGGGTATGATGGTGGCCTCCCGCCACTTGTCTGGAAAAATGCCATCAACCCAGACACGATTATAGACCTCGAGTAGGAAATCTTTGCCATCAGGAGAGAGATGTTGCAACATTTGGACGTGGATACCATCTGGACCTGGTGCTGAGTGTCGTGAAGAGGAGAGTGCAGTGTCTAGCTCTGCCAGGGTGAAAAGGCGATTATAATCCTCAAGGTTGCCAGAAAGAAACGAGAATTCTTGAGATTCCACCTGATTCTTAATTGTAAGAAACTCAGGGGAATAATTGCCTGAGCTAGACACCTGAGCAAAAGCACTGCCTAAAGTATTCGCCACGTCAAATGTATCAACAACAGCTCCGGTAGGTGTTTTGAGACCGGCGATGGGCATATGGTTCGGTTTCCCAGCCACACGTCTTAACTTATCCCATACGACAGAGGAAGGTGTATGTCGATTAAAGGAACCCACGAATTTATTCCATGACATCTTTTTGCTATCCTTAATAACCCGCCTAGAATGTGCACGCATCCGTTTATAGTGTATCAGGTTATCCAGTGTAGGAAAACGCTGGAAAACCCGTAGAGCTCGTCTGCGAGCGCGAATAGCATCCCGACAGTCATCGGTCCACCAAGGTACCGGAAATCGACGGCTGTAGCCAGTCGAACGCGGAATGGATTGCTCAGCAGCAGAAAGAATGGCCCCTGTGAGATGTTCGACCAAGTGGTTCACAGAGTCGTGCTCTTCGTAGCTAAATTCAGCCAAGTGGGAGTACAGTTCCCAGCTGGCGTGGTCTAGGCGCCAACTAGGTAAACGGGTGGAACATACAACGGGTGTCAGGACACTAATACGACAAGGAAAGTGGTCACTAGAATGCAAATCCGAGATGATATTCCAGCATAAGGTGACTGCCAGCTGAGGGGAACAAATTGCAATGTCAATGTGTGAAAAACTATGAAATGCGTCAGATAGAAAGGTGGGCTCTCCGGTGTTCAAGAGAGCAAGATTCTGACTATCCAAGAAGTCTTTAAGTAGCGTACCTCTCGCACAAGCCCGAGGAGAGCCCCAAAGAGGGTGATGGGCATTCACGTCGCCTACCAATAAAAAGGGTGGTGGCAACTGCGAAATGAGGTGTTCTAAGTCGCTGTGCGAGAGGTCCGCAGATGGAGGCAAATAGATACTGCAAATGGTGAATGAAGCGGAGGGTACCTTAATGCTGACAGCAACGGACTGGATTGCAGATTGTATGGGTACGGAGTTGGCAAAAATATCATCTCGAATAAGCATCATAGTGCCCCCATGTGCCGGGACACCGTCCTCCGGGGATAAATCACATCGTACGGAGGAGTACTGCCTGATGGTAACGGTGTCCTGTGGACGGAGCTTCGTCTCTTGTAAACATACAGCCAAGGGTTCATGCTGGCGCAGCAACAAGTCAAGCTCTGGTCGATGTGGTCGAATGCCGCGTATGTTCCAATGGAGGATAGCCATTGAGTATATTATGGGATAAGTTTCAAATCGAAAGACGCTTCTGCAGATTGGGATTAGCTGGTCGGTTCAATTTGTTCTTCTTAGGCGTTGGGCTAGTACTATTTTCAGGAGCACGATCCTGCCGTTTCCGCACTGTCCCTCTGGCAGTGGCGGCAGAATCCTCCTGGTCCATCTCCTCCACAAGGGAGGTCCCTTTTTCAAGAGCAGTTTTCTGTCCAAGTAGTTCGAACCGATTGGATGTGCTGATCGGCGAAGACGGCCGTCGCCGATTCACGCCCTCCTCCCCAGATGACCCTTCAGAGGAGGATACACGTGTGGAGTTGCGTGTACTTTTCTTACCTTTAGATGACTTGGTAATATTTTGCACATTCTCTTTCAAAAAGTCTTGTCGTACATACTTGGTCTTAAACTGTTTTTCCGGGGCAGAAGACGTCGTGAATTTACCACCTTTAGTTCCCGAGGTCGAGGCTTTCGGTGACAAGTGTGCAGGACTATTCTGTAAGCTGGCGGATTTGGCAGATGTTGATACCAACTTGGGTGTAGGTGCCGAAGGCTTTGGCAGCGCTTGGGCTAAAATGACCTTTTCCGCAATTGTAGCCCCGTTCATATCGCCGGTCTGTGTTGCGATTTCCCGACGCGGTACCGGTTTAGCTGCAACTGAGCTATAGGTACCGGACCTCGGGGCAGAGGGTTGGCGGAGTCGCAGGAGCTTCCGGGCTTCCAAGAAGGACACCTTCTCTTTCACCCGTATCTCCTGGATCGCTCGTTCCTCTGCAAAACGGGGGCAGTCTCGGGAACTAGATGGATGTTCCCCGTTACAGTTCACACACGATGGAGCTGAAGCACAAGCCCCATCGTGGGAGATGTCACCGCAGTGGACGCAGGTGGACTTGCCGGTACACAACTCACTAGTGTGACCAAAACGTTGGCATTTAAAGCACCTCAGCGGATTGGGTATATAAGGCCTAACTTCGATGACTTCATACCCTGCTCTAATCTTTTGAGGCAGATCAACCCGGTCAAAAGTAAGAAACAGGGTACGAGTAGGCAGGAATTCACCGTTGATCTTACGTTGTACCCGATAAACAGCTGAGACACCCTGAGTCGCTAGATTTTCTTGGATCTCCTCAATAGACAAACCGTCCAACGCGCGGGTTGTTACTACACCGCGGGAGGAGTTCAGCGACTTGTGCACCTCGACCTTCACTGGATAGCTGGCTAACATGGTGGCTTTGAGTATCCTTGCAGCTTGCGAGGCGGAGTTGGCTTCGACAAGAAGTGTACCATTGCGAGCTCGAACGCAGGATTTAACAGGACCAGCAATGGCATCGAGACCCTTTTGGATAGTAAAAGGGCTCACCGTAAGGAACTTCTTACCTTCCTCTGTCCTATGAATAACCAAGTAGCGAGGACCACATGACTCGACTACTTCCTTTCCAACGTCTTTATTTGAAATCAGGGGTTTAAGTTTTGGTGCCATAAAGAAAAAAATTGTATAAATTCATCCCCCAGTGCTCCCCACCCACCACGGAGCCCAACGAGGGGTCACCCCACTGGGGTGACAGGGCTACACAGGGGATATAGCGGGCTCGCCGTCCCACTCACCCTGGAGTTCGGTGTAATACCTAGTCCTGGCCGATTGACTAGGGGTGGGTTAGTCCCTAGCCTCCCGTTTAGGCAAATCAGAAACCAAAGCGGTGTATTAGGCTGCGCACCCTCCCCAGTTACTGAAAGACAGAAGCCCAGGCTCAGGTACGCAACCCTCAACCAACCAGGATATTCCTTTTCACCGACACGGGTCTCCACGCACGGCCTACACGTGGGTGGGCATTTTGACCTACTGACTCCCTCACCACTCTGAGGTTGCCCACAGAGGGAGTCAAGGTGGCTCGGGACCCCGGGTGCGCCTAACCCGTACCTACCGTAGTAGGCCCCTGGGGGTCAGTGGCACTGATAGTGTGAACTTCCCATCCTTTGTAATTAGTGCTGTTTACAAAGCTTTAGCATGCAAAAAGTTTATGATCCTTTGCTGTTTGTTATGTCAATTATTCAGAATAGTAAATATAGTAAAACCTCATTAATCCAGACCAATTGGGGCTCAATGTTGTCTGGATTATTAGAAGTCTGGAATAAGTGAAATAAATACCACAAAAGAAAAACTATGAATGAGATTATAGAATACTGTACAACTTTATTGGAACATAAGACACAAAATGGCGTGTTATTTATGGACACTCTAACTACTGTGGTTCTCAGCATCCCACTCTAAACTGGGAATGAAAGACCGCTTAATTTTGCTCAGAGGCCTCTCTATCAGGCTTGAGGTTCTTTTACGTGCCATAAATCTACTACATGGGACCAACGGCTTTACTTCCCTTCCAAAGGAAAATACATTGACCTCCGCCGGGATTGAACCTGCGACCTTGGTTATATGAAGCTAGCATGGTAACCATTACACCACGGAGGGTGACCCATAAGACATAATAGGCTACCTGATTTTAATTACACATTCTTTATTTGTTTGGTTTTGAGAAACTATCAATTTTCTTTTGTGGTCCAAAACACATCTTTCACAATGATATCATAAAGACTTCACATATAATGGTAGTATTCGGAAATCTGTTTGTCAGTTTTCTCGACAAAGTCCATTACACAATTCAGATGCTGTTTAATCTCACTTAATTTCACTTTTGACTTTCTGAAATCCACATCCTCAGCCTCAGATTCGCTAATAGTGTCCTTTGCATTGGTTACACTTTCCACAATTTCTTCATAAGTCATAATGAGGAAGCCTGGATCATCTTCATCTCCATCAAGCCAGCCTTTGATCTTGTCTACGGTGACCCACAACTAGTGTTTGCTGAAAGTCATTTAATTCAATTGCATTGGTGTCTAATTCAACACTGTCATCATACAAAAATTTCTTCCACGTATTAGTCAATGTAGAGCTCAAAATGCTGTTTACTGCACTGGCAAAATATAAAATCATATATGTTTTTTCTGCCCATTTACCTTCACCATCCAGAGGCTCTTCAACTTCAAAAACATCAAGACAGGAATTTCTTTCTGTACATCTGTCCATCAAGGAAGTTGTGTTAGTGGCAAGAACACACATTTGATCTTACCATCAGCACTATACACTTTCTTTGCATCTGGATATGCAGGTGCATTGTCTAACAGGATTATGGCTTTCACATCATTTTGGTTTTTATTTTCTTGGTGCAAGTACAGCATAGCTGTGAAACCAATCATATGTGATATCTGCTGTAAACCACACATTTTTTGAATTGTAGTAATGCACAGGCAATGTGGGCATTGTTTACTTCTACCTATGACAACTGGCTTTAAAATATGGCTTTCATCCGCATTAGCACATAATAATGCGGATAAGTGTTCTTTGCAAAATTTTCGTCCAGGTGTATTTTTTTTTTTAAGGATTTGGAGGCTTACATGTTCTCGGGCATGGCGCGCCAAAATAAACCTGTCTTGTTGGCATTATACACATGAGACAAATCTAACTTTTCTTCTTGAATGATAGATTTTGTTTTCTTTTTTCTAAAAGTGTCAACAGCTGACGTATCATCACTTAAGCTCTCTCCACACATTTTTTGTTCACTATGTTATGATGCTTGCGGTATCTGTATAACCAGCCCGAACTAGCCGAAAATTCATTGATACCAAGTTGTTTCACAAGACATTAGGCAGCAGCTTGAATCTCAACACCTCTCATGGCAACTCTACTTGCATGAAATTGTTGTCGAGCTTCAGTCGCGTCTTCTAACTTTCGTTCAGGCAGCTGCCACACTTGTGTGACCTGACAATTTTCCTATTTACATCACATTTAATAAAAAATGACAAGAGTTCGCCCTTATTCTTTTTTATGTCCCAAACTGTTTTTTTTTTTGTGATTTCATATTCTGCACATACACACGCAACAGTGGCACCATTTTCAAGCCTTTCGATAATTTTCAGTTTCTTGTGTATTGTAAGCAATATACGCTTATGTTTCCTTGATGATATTGTAGGTTTACTAAACAACATTATGTACTTTATTTGTTTATTTAGCTTAATGACAAACTTTTCTGACAAGAGTTGCAAGCCCTATCACGGTACAGCAAGGGCAGCCTAATGTACCATTGTCACTAATGTATTCCTGGTATGCCTAAGTCTGTACAAAAATAAAATGCACAATTTCCTTAAGTTTGTTTTAGTGAAGTACTATAATTTAAGTTAGCAATTCAAGATTTCTTTTTTAAGGATGCTTGTCCAGATTAAGCGAAATTTGGTTTAAAAGGTTCTGGATTAATGAGGATTTACTGTATACTATAAAAATTTCTATACCAGGTGCTGCACTATTAGCTTTAAACCAATAAACAAATGACCATTTGTTTCCACATCAATATTAGCTATGAAAGATAAAGAAATTAAAAACTAATCTTAAGATTAAGATTAGAATCTATGTAAGTATATGTGTATGTTCTTTATAGGTACCTACACTGTTCCACCGATTTCGACCAAACTTAGCACAGATAACATCTGACACAAGGCAAAAATTAGTCTAGCTTAGAATTCAAATATTTCATTTCATAGAATGCTTACCAAAGCATCTTTTATCTTTTTCAGTGATGATTGTAATAGCTCAAACATTGCCAATATAAGAAACATTACCCACTTAGGCTTTTATGCTTTCAAAGTAACATCTAAGTTCACATATTATTCGTTAATATGCTATCTGACATTGAACATGGAGTAATAAAACAGTCAAATAATCACAACAGCTATTATGCTTGCACAGTACAAAGGTGATATAATTGAAAGATTAACAAAATCTGAACTGATTATATTAGACTTTAACAACAACATTAAACCAGACAAAATACTCATTATTCTTATCTTAAATGGTTATTTATTGTATATTGATATAAAATATAATCGCATTCATTCAATGATGCTCAAACATTACTAACATAGAATAACAAATAAGTCCATATTAAGATCCACATATTCTTGATAACACTCCATGTTCGGAAATTAACTTATTAAAATTTGTAGTTTCTCAATTTTTGTAACCAGTGTTTTTTGGGGAGGGGAAGTTTTATAAGTAGAAAAATAAAACTGATGACACAAAATTAAGTGGGCATCGATAAACCAACAGCATCAAACCCAGCAAAATACCATTTCTTCCTCTTCTCTTTTATATGTCCATTTTCTTGGTTTTTTATCCATGCTTTCTTACTTATGTTTTCTTAGTAGTTTTGTGAAGGTTGGTTACTGAGAATAAACAAGGATTTGAGTGTTTTGTTAAAAAGTTCTGCCTTTGGATGAATGCAACTTAAGGCTACATGTAGTAAGAATAAACTGTCAAGGTCAGGTATTTCAGTTAGTGTTGTCATAAAACTTAATAGTCACACCAATGAACATCTGAACAATTAACTGCTATCTCTAGCATGAAACAGTAAAAAGACATTTTCTATCTTTTGACTTTTTTTTTTTTTTTTTTTTTTGTAGTGTTTAATGCCCGCTTTAACTACTTATGACACTGCAGGCCACGACATTGATGATACATGAATGATGATGGAGCACCGGTGGAATGCGATGGCAGGGGAAACTGCTTTTGACTTCAATGAAATTTTGTCGCTTAATTTCATTGTTATTTATATTTATTAAAAATGCCATGTTAAATATCTACTTTACTTTATTTTACTGTAAAAAACCTTTAGTTTGTATAAATGTCACGATAAATCTAGGTCTGTGTCTGTAAGGTATATTTGCAACCTATGTGAATATTTTCCATTAATGTTATTAATCTGGCTGCATTTATTGTATCTCTGTAGTATGTTTCTGTTAAACTTGATGTGTCCTATAACATTTATATGTTTCAAAGGATGAATACGAAAGAATGGAATGAATTTGGCTACAGATCAAACTGTAGTTGTTTAATGCCCCTTAATATTTTAATTATTACCAATGCAAAAATACATTAGTAATGTCTCAGAAGCATGAAACAGACCATTTTTACTAACTGGAATTGAACTGCACAATTAATATACTTGGATGTTTTTTGAGAAAATATTAGCTAGCTTTCACAATGTCTAAAATGTAATTTTAATCATTTGAAGATGGCATATTTCAATTAATTAAATTTGTGCTCTTGAGGATTAAATATTAAAGCTCAGTTTTACAAAGTATTTTTAATATTTATGATACAGTACGTTTTTATAATACTTGGTTGCCAAGACCACGGTTGGTGTACTTTCACTGCATTACCCTGTGTGTGCGCCAAATGTGAGTCAGTCTTACTTCTGTTCTAGGAAGGTTTGGAAGTGTTTAGTTTTGCTTCAAGTGCTTTCAAAATCAGTATACAGTACCACAAAGAGTATTTATGTACGATGCATATGTGTTTACATCATCTTGTAGGGAAGTTAAAGGCAATTTGAAACTAAACTTCCCGGTGTTCATGTTCCAAGTAGAAAGGCTGTTCATTTGCTTGTAAATAAATTCAGGGAGATGGGATCAATTTCTAATAGGAAGAGAATGGTAAACAGGCATGTGCTTACAGAGCAGAAATTAGACAAAATCGGAGAAAGGTTCTTGGGTGCCTTGCACAAGAAAAGCAACAAAACTTTTAAAACTCGAAACATACAGGTTACTGTAGCAATCAGGAAGTGAGGAAGCATGGTTTCATTTGTATGGTCATGTGTCATAACCAATATTATGCTACAGACAAACCAAAATTCATTCTTGAAACTCCCTTGCATGATCAAAAAATCTGATGTGTTACATTCACATGACATTATATTACTGCAACAAATTATTGATAAAAAGCTTATGCTTCTATTTACTTCTACTAATCAAGAAAAAATCAGTAGAAA
Organism: Hymenopus coronatus; assembly: GCA_030762935.1. NCBI lineage: Eukaryota > Metazoa > Arthropoda > Insecta > Mantodea > Hymenopodidae > Hymenopus > Hymenopus coronatus. Next base: position 3,308,565 of record CM060885.1, on the reverse strand, counting down.
TAGTCCTATTACTTGCTTCCTTGTAAGTAAAAGCAAAATAAGGGAGAGTCAAAAGTTGGTTGCTATGTGACTGAAGCTTCTTTGTATGGACAGAAATTGTTAAATTCCTGTATGAGAAAATTATGTTTTTTAAAGCTCAAACCAAAAATAAGGAGTATCTCAAAAACGATCAATTTAATGTGCCCTACATTTTTTGTGTGGTAAGTTTCTGTCTATCTCTTATGGTTTAGCAGTTATGCAAAATTCCGTAAAATTCATCCAAAATAAAATAGTCTTCAGATTCTAATCCCAGAAAATTCAAGATATACATTTTATTTGTCAGGTAAATATCTTTAATATACGAAATTTTAATCAAAATCGTTAGAGCCATTTTTGAGAAAATAAAAATTTTTGGAAAAAGTTCCATGTAAAGGGTGGTTTGGGGTAAGGGGATTTTTCTCAAAAACTTTGTGTTGCATCCCAGGAAGATACTAAACTTAAATGCCAACTTTGGTATTTTACCGACTTTTCATTTTTGAGCTATGCTACCCACAGACACAGACAGACACCCACACACACATTCGGACATTTTTCTAAAAATGCCTTTTTGGATTCAGGTGGTTTCAAAACATGTATTTCTGGTGAAATCTCGGTATCAAATTTTTGGGTGCAATGCAATACCTTCTCTATACACTACATACATAGTATGTATAGAGAAAGTAAAAATTGGGGCGCAATAAACGGATACAGAATAATTGAGTTTATTTTTTATGAGTGTATCATAAATGCAGAAATACACAGAAATAATATACTGGCACTATGTTTCAAATATCCTGGATATTCCAGTAGGATTCTGCCATTGTGCACACAGCTGATGAAGCATTAGTAAGGGTTCATAGCCCATTCTGTCCCCTAATCTTAAGAGCATGCGATTTTTATTTATAGGGAACTTGAAAAATAAAATACACAAAACTAATTCCCACACATTAGAAGAATTAAAACAAAATATCAGGAAAGAAATTAACGCTATTTTCGAAGCTGAGCTAAAGCATGTGAATGAAAATTGACTCGGAAGATTGGTGTAGCGATGAAGACAGATGGAATTCCAACATCACCAACATATGTTTTGTGTTTATTCTGATAATTGCTATTGTGATTTGAGATTTTATTTGACTTCCAGGCATGTACGACTGCCAGCCAAGTGTACACTACTTGACCAGGAGATGGACTGTGCACCTCACGGCCAAGTTTCATAGCATACTTACTGTACAGTAACTAAAATACTAAATTAAATCTTTTAAATTTGAGATTTCAATTCAAACTCCCTAATTTTTATGAGCTTTTGGGGGGAAAGAGAGAAAATATACTTAAAACAGCTACTAGTATTGCACAAAATTAGGGATCTTAGACACGAAGATTTTCAAGAATATCCCCCCACCACAAACTACCCCTTAGATTCAACAATTTTTATTTTCTTAAAAATGGCTCTAATGATTTTGATTAAAATCCTGCATATTACAGCTCTTTACACCCCAAATAAAATGTATATCCTGAATTTTCTGGGAAGAGCCTCTGAAGATCTCTTTATTCTGTATGAATTTTGCTTAACTGCTAAATTGTAAGAGATAGACAAAAACTTACTATACAAAAAATGTAGATCTTGCCAAAACACTTAATATATGCCCTTTACATTTTTGTTGTGGAGGTAACCGTTTCCGAGATATTCCTTGTTATTGGTTTCAATTGTAAAGTACTTATACTTTTCTCAGACAGGAAGTGTCTGTTTTTCTTTTATTCTACTCCAGACAAGCAAAGAAGCGATTTGTAATGACAATTGCATAATGACAACTTTTAAAACATTTGACTATCGTTTAAGCCTGATGTATTCCCTTAGTTCTCTTCTACTTATAAGAAACTATGTAATAGGACCATTCTGTTAATGTTTATATCAATCAGCAGTGTTAGAAGATGGGTGAAACATTTCAAAGATGGAAACACGAGTCTGCAAAATGTGCCTCGTAGCGTGCGTCCTAGAACTGCCTCTACAGAAGGCAAGGAAAGAGTTGATGAGCTCATTACAGGAGATAGGCGTTTCACTGTGAATGAAATTGCTGCGCAACTTGGAATAGGACATAGTGCAGTGCAAGAAATGATCCACAGCTTGGGTTATCGAAAGGTCTGTGCCTGTTGGGTCCCCCGTTTATTGACTGAAGACCACAAACTTCACAGAAGAACCATTGCACAAAACCTTCTTCAGAGATTTCATAATGAAGGTGATGAATTTTTGACGTGTATTGTGACTGGAGATGAGAGCTGGTTCCATCACTATGAGCCAGAAACGAAACGTCAGAGTATGGAATGGCACCACTTGAACTCACCATCGAAGAAGAAAGCGAAGACAGTGCAGTCTATAGGAAAAGTTATGGGAAGTGTCTTTTGGGATGCACAAGGTTGCATTCTGGTTGACTTTCTTGAACCTGGACAAACCATAAATTCTGCCCGCTACATCAAGACACTTCTGAAGCTCCGTCGGGCTTTGCGTGATAAACGCCCTGGAAAGAGGATCATCCTTCAACAGGATAATGCGCGTCCGCATACTGCCCGTGCCACTATGGAGAAGATCAGGGCATTAGGGTGGGAAACTGTTCCACATCCTCCCTACAGTCCCGACTTGGCACCCTCCAACTACCATCTTTTCGGTTCTGTGAAGGAGCAGATGCGTGGCCAACGCTATGAGAGGATATTCGGAAAGCAGTGCGTCACAAGGGCATTTTCAAACTTGTAGAACAATGGGAAAAATGTGTGCAAAACAATGGAGACTATGTCGAAAAGTGAAAGAAAGTCTGTGGATTATGATGATGTATTTGCTTTGGCTTAAAAATAAATATTAAGACTGTAAAACAGTGTTGCTCATGACTTTCAGTATGCCCCTCATAGGTTCAGACACACTACAATGCACCACTTATCAAAATGTCACTATGGTGTTAGTTCTGGGGTGTCTTCTTAATGGGGAAAAAATGTGAGCAAAATGTATTTTGAATCTTGGAATTGTGCTTTTCACTGGAAGTAAATGGTGTGGTTGGTAGGCATAATCTTATAGCTTTACAGTGAATTTAAATACTTGAAATAAGCAGTTAATATAATGCTCCAAATCCATTTCCACACAAAAGGTCATTATGAAGCTTTAGTGCATTTTACTAATGAATTTTTACTTTCTCTAGTATGTATGTGCCTAGTACCTAGAGAAGGTATTGTATTCCATCAAAAAATTCAATGTTGAGATGGCACCGGAAATATGTTTTGAGGTTACTCAAGACAGAAAACAGCATTTATAGAAAAAAGGTATCTTGTGTGTGTGTGCGTGCATGTGTGTACAGTGTAGCTTCTTAAAAACAAAAAGACTGTTCTAAATGCTATCGTTATGTGAAACAATTGAAATTCTATTCTCTTTGTCACTCCTACTTGAGTGTTTTAAAATTGAAATCAATAACAAGGAATATTTTAAAACGGCCAACTCTACAAGAAAAACACACATGACTTAAGTTGTGTGTTTTAATGGCATCTACATTTTTTGCCTATCTCTTACAGGTTACCATTACACAAAACTCATTCACAATAAACAGGTCTTTAGAATTTAATCTCAGAAAATTCAAGATATACAATTTATTTGCCATATAAATATCTATAATACGAGGGGCATACTGAAAGTCACGAGCAACCCATTGTAAAAATTTAAATTTCAACAATGTAACGAAACAAATTGCAGGATCGTAATCTACAGAATTTAAGCCACATGTTGACACATTGTGACGTCATTAGCTTCTATCACGTGACCACAGACGGTGTTTAAAAAATGGCTGACATTGTTGTTTCGTTTCGACAGCATGCTGTCATTGAATTCCTTGTGAAAGAAGGAAAATCTGCTCCTGAAATTCATCTCAGACTTCAACGTGCGTATGGAGGTGTCTGCATGGGTGCCAGCAGTGTTAGAAGATGGGTGAAACATTTCAAAGATGGAAACACGAGTCTGCAAAATGCGCCTCGTAGCGGGCGTCCTCGAACTGCCTCTACAGAACGCAACAAGGAAAGAGTTGATGAGCTCATTACAGGAGATAGGCGTTTCACTGTGAATGAAATTGCTGCGCAACTTGGAATAGGATAGTGCAGTGCAAGAAATGATCCACAGCTTGGGTTATCGAAAGGTCTGTGCCTGTTGGGTCCCCCGTTTATTGACTGAAGACCACAAACTTCACAGAAGAACCATTGCACAAAACCTTCTTCAGAGATTTCATAATGAAGGTGATGAATTTTTGACGTGTATTGTGACTGGAGATGAGAGCTGGTTCCATCACTATGAGCCAGAAACGAAACGTCAGAGTATGGAATGGCACCACTTGAACTCACCATCGAAGAAGAAAGCGAAGACAGTGCAGTCTATAGGAAAAGTTATGGGAAGTGTCTTTTGGGATGCACAAGGTTGCATTCTGGTTGACTTTCTTGAACCTGGACAAACCATAAATTCTGCCCGCTACATCAAGACACTTCTGAAGCTCCGTCGGGCTTTGCGTGATAAACGCCCTGGAAAGAGGATCATCCTTCAACAGGATAATGCGCGTCCGCATACTGCCCGTGCCACTATGGAGAAGATCAGGGCATTAGGGTGGGAAACTCTTCCCTACAGTCCTGACTTGGCACCCTCCGACTACCATCTTTTCGGTTCTGAGAAGGAGCAGATGCATGGCCAACGCTACGAGATGCTGGAGGATATTCGGAAAGCAGTGCGTCAGGGTCTGCGGGCAGCTGGAACAGAGTTCTATCACAAGGGAATTTTCAAACTTATAGAACGATGGGAAAAATGTGTGCAAAACAATGGAGACTATGTTGAAAAGTGAAAGAAAGTCTGTAGATTATGATGATGTATTTGGTTTGGCCTAAAAATAAATATTAAGATTGTAAAACAGTGTCGCTCATGACTTTCAGTATGCCCCTCGTATATGGCACTTTGATCAAAATCGTTAGAGTCAATTTTGAGAAAAACATTTTCAAAAATGATCCATGTAAAGGGTAGTTTGGGGAGGCGGGATTTTTCTAAAAATCTTCATGTCACATCCCTGCAAGATACTAAACTTAAATACCAAGTTTGGTATTTTACAGACTTTTCGTTTTTAAGTTATCGTGTTCACAGACACATGGACACACTGACACATACAGACCTTTTTCTGAAAATACTTTTTTTGGATACAGGCGCCCCAAAAACGTGTATTTCTGGTGAAATTTCGAGATCAAAATTTTAGGTGGAATGCAATTCCTTCTATATACACTATGTACATAATATGTGTAGAGAAAGTAAAAATTTACTACCCTGTTCATGTAAACAATCAGCCCCACCCCTACAATCAAACTACCAGCTTTTGACTATCTTTTACTTTGAAACCTTCAAGTATATCCAATAAAGGTAATCGATAAGAAACTCAATTTCTATATCATATTCACAGTCAGTGACTCATTTGCTTTTGGCTTGATTAAATTGCACATCAATGTAAGCCTGAACATGGATAGAATATGGGAAAAATGGATTAAAATATCCTTCCATATGCTGTGTTAATGTCACATTACCAACAAGGAAGTTATCTTATGAGGTAAATATTGGAATTTACTTCAGATCTTTCTATTTTTTAAACCAGATGTTAAGCTTTCCTTGATTCCCAATATAAACATTTTGTTGTATAGTGGCAGTAACAGGCTGACATTACTACATTACTGCTCCAATTGAAGAGAGACTTTGGTAAGCTAAAACATCAGCAGAATGACAAAGTGAATGCAAACAAACATCTCAGAGAATAAGGTATAAAAAAGGACAATGCAACTAATGAAATATTGTTGCAGTAAGCGACAAAATGAGTTTAAGGCTGCCCATTGGAACAATACTACTATTGCTTGGTTTACAAAATATGATGGAGAAGTTCAGAGGAAGTCTGATTACCTTGCACATGCTACATTTGCCAATAAGTGTATTTTCTCAACTATTAAGCAATGTTGTGGATACAATTGGAGGATAAGTAAAAAAGATGGCATTAATGACCGTTCTGTTACTAATAAAACTAAATATATTACTCAGCATTATCCCCATAGCACATTTAGTGATCCTGCATTATAAGCAATATGATAACCTGTTTATATGCAGCTATCTGAAGTACTTGATTTGGAGAATTGTGAATGTGCATGATTAAAAAAAAAATATCTATTTCGTGAATTTAATTACCTATTGTCTGTTCGTTAAAAAGAATAAATGGATTTCATATTCTTCTCTGCTCTTGTCTTTGACATGTAGGTATCAAAAAAAGGACCCTTAATGAATACTCTCTATTGCAAATAAATCCTTACTGCAAACTGCTGTTGCACTGCAGTACCAAAACAGGCTTATAGACACTTAAATAATGCTGAATAAAATGTATAGTAATATATGTTATTCTGTTTGTAGTTGGTCAGCTCATTTTAACTACTACATTATGATCTTTATTCTGGTGCGTCCTTTAACCTGGTTTAGTCATATCGGACGATGAATGAAATTGGTGAAATGATGCTCAAATGATCTCGGGGTCCATGGAGCTTAAAGTTACTTGACATTCGTCTCCTCAGGATAAAGGAAAACCCTGAAAAAAGCCTGAAGGATATTTTGTTTTAATTCTTCCAAGACTTACCCCAGAGATAGAAATTGCACGGGGTTACGTGACTGAGGGGGCCACAAATATCTACTAATAATTTTGTTCTGAAACACAATTCCAATTGTTCTTATCGAAAGATTGGCTGCATGAACTGTTGCACAGTCTTGATGGAAAAAGGCAAAATCATGCTCCCTATCTGTTAATTCTCTAAAAACAGGAGCAAAATTGCATCAACTGCTGACTTGAAAAAAATTGGTCCTCTTTCTCTGCTAATGGTGCACCATGAAGGGATATTTCATGAACAATATTAGGCTTCTCACAATTTGAATAATGATTATTTTGTGTGCACCATATACATGAAGGTGGAACCAAGTCTCATCTGTGTGGGTCTATTTTCCATTGTATACACTACTGAGAGTCCATCACAAAATGTGAGCGGAATTACAGCATATGCCACAGTTTTACTTTCTCTACAGGTATTGCACACATAGTGTATAGAAAAGGTATTGCATTTCACCAGAAATATACATAGGGTCCCATGTATCGATAGATTAAAAAAAAAAAAAAAAAAAAAAAAAGTGGAAAAAGGCCCATGTGCATCTGTAAACACGATAACTCAACAACGAAAAGTCAGTAAAATACCAAACTTGGTATTTAAGTTTAGTATCTTCCAGGGCTGCAACATAAAGCTTTTGAAAAAAATCCCCCCAACTGGAAACTACCTTTACATGGAAAATTTTAATATTCTCAAAAATGGCTGTATGATTTTGATTAAAATACAGTACATTAAAGATATTTACATGAATAATAATAATATATATATATCTTGAATTTTCTTATATAGCCTCTAAAGATCTCTATATTCTGGACAAATTTTGTGGAATTTTGCATAATTGGTAAACCATAACATGTAAAAATAATGTAGATCTCGTTAAAACACACGATTTATGTCATACTTTTTTTTTTTTTGTGGAATTGATCATTTTTGAGATATTTCAATTTATTTGTTTCAGATTTAAAATACTTCAACTTTTCTCACACTTTTCTCTTGGCCATGCATAGAAGTGGATTTCAACAACATGGCAAACAGCTTTTAAAAAATTTGACTATGACTTTAGTCTAGTGTATTTGCTTAATTTCCTCTACTTACAAAGAAGTAATTAATTAAGACATTATTCATGCTAATGTTTATCTCTATTATCATATAATATATAGAAGAATATGATTTTTAACAATAATGTGTTACAGTGATGTAGAGAAAGTTATGTGAATGGAACACATCAGACTTTTTTTCTATGGCTTTAACTTCAATTTAGTGCCTCTCTGCACAGAGTCTGTTGTGAAAGATTTTTGGAGGGAATTCTCCAATGACCAATGCCATCTAATATTTCTTCGGTAAGAGCCGTCAGAGTTAAAAACAGGCAACAATGTGTAGAAACAACAATATCAAGTTTTTTGTATTTTACTTTGTTGTGTTACAATAAAAAAGAACACCTAGGTGTTTCATACACAGCACTTCACTTAAATGTGACAGACATCCTTTATTAAAGAGAAGTTTCTTTACTCCCTGATTTTATGCATAATGTCATTTCAAGTAAGTGGAAGAAAGGAAATTTCTTGTAGTATTTCTTTTCCTTTTGTGTCATATAGGATATGCTGCTAGCTGTTCTGTCAACTTCTTGTATAATATTAAACATTATTTGTTTGTTAATGATGCTGTCAATTGGCAGGATCATATCAGTGCTGCCAGTGTGCCGGAACTTCGTCCCACAGGAGTTCTTTTACATGCCAGTAAATCTAGTGATATGGGACTGCCGCCGAATTTAAGCACACCTCAAAACCATCAGTCTGGGCTGGGTTTGAACTTATGATCTTGTGATCAGACTTCTTGTACCCTATAACAACCAACTTTGAGTTATGGATGGTGCTAAGAATCACTGCATCCTTGTCTTTCCATTTTCGAGCCATTACTTTGCCCCCCTCTGAAAGGCAACTTTTCACTTTGCTTTACCTTTTTGGTTACCAGAAACTGAAGCTTTTCTTTCCTTGACATTCACACTGTCCTGTTGGCAGGTGTTCCCTTTCCATTATAAAATATAATATTGGACCATACATACCCATTTTTGATACCATAGCATAGCATGTTACAATGACAAATACTGCACACATCAACAAGCTTTTATTGTAACATCTCTCTGTAATGTATACAATTGTCAAACCTTTTGCTCTAAATACATTCCAAAATTTATTCAATTTTGTATTAGGACTTGTTTCAGAGATATAATCATCACTGTTAAACGTTTCTTCAATGCTGCATATCTCTTGTAGAAATTTGTTGCCAGATGTAATTGTAGTCATAGGTACTTTTGATAAATAATGTTTTTTTTTTTTGTTTTTTTTTCTGATTTGTAAATTATACCAGGAAATGCATATTTCATCATTTGTTTTCACTATTACACTGCTGTATGAGGTGATTTGTCTCTATTACTATATTGAATAGCTCATCATACAAAAACGAAGCAGAAAAACAGTGGTATCACTGTCAGGACTCATTGTGAAGTTCAGACTTGAAACAGAATTAAATGAATATCTCGGGGGAGGTGGAGTTACATTGTCATTTACATGCAATTGCACTCATTGTCTTGCTGTGTCTACATCCAAAGAATTTCTTGAATGTGAATCTTTCCAGTAATACCTGTGCTGCCACAAAACTCTGGATCACTGTTGCTTGACATTGCAAAATGTTGCAATACAAACTGTGTTCACAAAATGCTACTGACCCATAAATGCCCTAAATTATCCCTATTCTTATCTGTGTAAAGCCAAACTACTAATACAGTAAGTGTCAGTGAAAGTTGACAGCTCACAGCCTCAATGGTCGCAACCACTTGATAGAAATTGTGCATTTCCAGCAACAGGTCTGGCTTACTCTGCTACAAGTTGGACACACTAGATCTAGGAGTGAATTTACATATTTGCATGTGTTCCTAATACAGCATGGTTGTATACTCGCAATGCAACAGTATGTACCTGTTAAAAACATTTTTAAAAACTAAAAATGAGCAACAAACAAGACAAAGGTTAGACTTAAAATTTCCTGACACAACATTTCCTGTAAAAGTACAATATTGAAGTTAGTAGAAAGATTTAAGAAAATAGATTCTGTAAGTAATAAGAAAAGCCAATGTAACCATCGCATCCTTACTGAGGAAAAATTTAATGAAATCAGTGCTGCCTTGGAATGTAGTCTTAGAAAATCTATGAGACATTTAGAACAGCACACAGGAATTTTGAGAGCATCTGAATAAGACCAGAGAGTGAGCAATGCTAGATAGTTCTACACATTTCAAAACATCACATCAGTTATACTACATTCACAATGATATGCAAACACAGACATAACATAGCATAAGTGCAGATGCAAGGAAACATCATTCACAATACAAGAAGTTGTTGCGCGTTTCTAGATCTGCAAGTTACATGTGAATATCTTCCAAGCGCTCCGCAAGTTACAAACTGAATAGCATAACCAACAATACCACATAAAAAAATTCCCTCAATCTTTTACAAAATAAATACACCACATACTAACAATTGATGCTCGCGACAGTGACGTCACAATAATGGCTCATTCAAAATTATTGAAAATAATACAAGCATAGAGACTGCAGGAAGTGATAAAGCTACACATTTAATAAATTAAGAATTATCTCTCTGCTTCTTCGATTTATGAGAACTAATAAATGTATATACAAATGATAGTTACACCCATTAAATCAAAGAAGAATTTGCAAGGAGACTGTCATAACCTCTTGAGGGAGATTAGAGATGGCGCAGCACAGCCAAATAGAAGAGCATGTATGTACAGCAGACCCTGCAAAATCTTGCAGTGCGATCATTTGTTAATGAATTCATATGCAATGCATAAAGAAAAGAAGCATAATTCTTCCTCTTTGCATGCAATGCAAGGATAAAGTTTGGAGTCTACAAACTCTTGCGTTGCGTCTTGCATGTTTCTATGTGAATGCTTACATTAAATAATATGAGTCCAAACTCTTGTGCTTACATTGTGTCTGCACTTGCATTTCATTATACTCTATGTGCACCGAACCTCGATCTGGAAATTTTGTGACCTGCTTATAAGCCAGATGCCCAGGTCTCACCTGTTGTGATTGATATTTCTGAAGAACATTGTGCCACTAATTTATACCTGCTTACAACACATTTTAACTCAAATTAGGTCCATTAATGTAGAAGAGCCCATTTATGTGAATGATAATTTCATGAGAAGAAGTGAAACATGCTTAAGATAGGATGGGCAGCACTAACTTCTATGATGATGGTCAATAATGCATTCTGTTATTTAATCTCCTATACAATTTCTACAATTGGTATTGTTACACCTGGCAAACAACCCACTAACATTATCCTATCAGTGTTCACTCAAATCATGAAAACCATCATTTTATCCAGTGGTGTACTAAATTAAAATGTTAAGAATTCCAGATAAAACCGCAGAGAATTAAGATTGAAATATATACAAGATAACTCAGGTTGGAAATTTTTCCTTAATTTCTTAATTTTGAGTATTCTTAGGATGATAGGTGAAGGGGTTAACTATTTTTTTTTTTTTTTTATCTCTAAGCAGTTACCTTTCTTTAGCAACATAATATTTCTTTTATTTCCCATTCTTCACAATAACTCTTTATTTCATTTATAACAATAAACCAATCACTAATTCTGAGCATTACATTAGGTCATCAGATTAAAGTAGTCCATGAATATAAAACTTTTTCACGTTTTTCAAATGATCTTGAATACATTGAGCATTGCTGGGCTTTGTCTAAGTGCTCTCTCCTGCCTCACCCCATTAGTAACCTCTCCAAAGACAATATACCACAGACTTATTCTGATAATATAGCTCCTGAATCAACCCAATTTGAAATATTAATAATGAATCTGCATTTTTATAAAATATTTTCACTAGAGATGAAATGAGTTGAAATAAACAATATTATACTTTCACTAAATTAAATAATCAGCTCAGAACATGCTTTGTAGGGAACATTTGCAAAACATGTTCTAAGTAAACAACTAAATTAGTGAATCTCTAACTGTTCATTTCATTTCTAATGTATTTGCTTTGTTGTGAACAGGGCTGTATTTAATTTAGTTAAATGTTAACGCCATCAAATTCAGAGAATGGCTGAAACTGAAGCAGGTAAAATTTAATTGGTCAATAACAAACAAATAACATGTATGCGCAAAATGGAATTTTCAGTACAATATGCATTTATGTTCTTGTTCCTAGGGTGTTGTGAATGAAACGCTGCTTTCTATTTTGCTTCCTGTTCCTGTTTTCAATACATTTATGCTGATACTTAATCACAAATAACTGAAGGATTTAAAAAAAAAAAAAAATCTACACAAATATATGCTGTAAGCAAAAGTAAATGTCGAAGTAGATATTAACAAGCTCTTTAGGCATAAAGATAAAATGAAACATTTAACATAAATTATTGGCAAATTGTTTTCAAAATGCAGTAGTAGATCATGAGTATTTTCAAAGAGGCCATAGGATTGCTGTGAAAATTAAATTGTGTTTTGCAATAATTTTTCTATTTTTACTTTCTCCACATGTATTATGTAAATAGTATACAGAGAAGATATTAAATTCTATGCGCGCGGGTGTACGTAAGCATGTATGTGTGTGTCTCTGAACATGATAACTCAAAAACAAAATGTTGGTAAAACAATAAACTTGGTATTTAAGTTTAATATCTTACAGGAATGTGACACAAAGATTTTGAGAAAAATCCCCCACCCCAAACTACCCTTTGCATGGAAAAAAATCCGAAAATGTTGATTTTCTCAAAAATGGCTCTAACAATTTTGATTAAAATACTGTACATTAGAGATATTTATATGTCAAATAAAATGTATATTTTCAATTTTCTGTGGCTGGCCTCTAAAGACCTCTTTATTCTGAATGAATTTTGCGTAACTGGTAAACTGTAAGAGATAGACAAAAACTTACTACACAAAAAATGTATATCAAGTTAAAACATGCAGTTTATGTGTTATATGCTTTTTTATGGAAGTGACCATTTCTGAGATTTTCCTTGTTATTTGTTTCATATTTAAGATACCTAAACTTTTCTTTGTAAACTCCTGGCCCTGCACAGAAACGGATTTCAACCACATGGCAACCAGCTTTTCAGAGATTTGACATTCATTTTAGCGTAGCATATTCCCTTATTCTTCTTCTACTTACAAGGAAGTAAGTAATTAACAATTTATGCTAATATTATCATAAAGTAGATAGAAGAATATGCTTTTTAATAATAATTGGAGATTAGAGAAAGTAATGTGAATGGAACAATCAGATTTTTACTAGTATGTTTTAAATTAATTCTCAATTCATTCAATAATTGTCAAATCCTATCTGTATTTCAGAATCCATGTCATTGGCTATGACATATATTAACAATATTAAGTGCATTGCTTCCATCCTATTTCAGATGTCTGTAAAACTAAGGGACTATTCAAATTATTTACATTCAGGGATTTTCCCTCTCAGCAGGAGAATTTTTTTTTTTCTGAAGCAAATAGTAAAAACGATGAGCAGTGTTTGTGGTCCTTCTCAAACATGAAGAGCTTCTGGTAGACAATTTTAATTGATAAATTCCAGCTACATCTCAATTCTGCAAGATAATTTTTTAAGTTTTGGCAATATCTGGAAGGATTCATAATTGAAACTTTTACCTCATGTTAAGTAATTGACATTTGCTAAATGCTGGGACAGAAGCACCAAAGCAATGTGTGGATGTTTCCAGTAGCAATTGTGTTGCTGTTGATATATTAACACAAGACAATGCGCTTGGCCTGCACACTTTACCCTTGCTACACACTTCTGTTGCTGCAGTATAAACAAACAATACTTTTCGTAACTCTACTGCTGCATTTTGTTCATCAGTTGAGAAGTTTCTAGTGTAATGAGTACGCATTTGTATTATCCCATTTATTTGGCAATTGCCTTGTAGGCACTGAGCATTTGGACTTCCGAATTCATGTACATGTATTGTGAGCATTTACAATATCATAAACTCTTTTTAATGGATCTTTAATATTGTCTATGAATAGTGACAAAAGATAATCTGAACATTCTGTGGGATCAATGCATTGGTACAGGTATCTCAATTAAAGGACAGGATGTAGAAAATATTTTAGGAGGAAAAATTAAGCAGGACACTTCTTTTTACAATCTCTGTTTCATCTCTTATTAACATGCTGCTTAAACCCATCATAGAATAATGTTATAATGCCCAACACAACCAACTATTTTATGGTAAATCTAAAGTTCAAAAAAAGAAAAAAACATTTACTGTAGTAATTTGTTCGGTATAACATTTAGAATCACCAATTAAGATACCCCTTGCACCCTGCATATAAGGGCTTGTATGAATTTTCTTTAGTAATTCAATTATTTTCAACGTCCATTAGATATTTATTTTCCTTTCAATATATAATTATGTGCTGTTTTATAACTGTGTACATACTCTATTCTTAAGTCAGAGATGAATGCATGTCATGCAGCAATTTTGAGCTCACCTTGGAACTTCAGTGGCTGTTCATCTTAACTCTTTTAAGGTTTGACATGCACTGTAAATCCGAATCTTATACAAAACACTCTCACATTATCCTAGTAATATGGTTAACTTTTAGAAGTCTGATCTTTGTAAAGTAAGAAAAGCTCCCACTCAAACTCTATTTTTCACTTAAACATTATTAAAGGACATCTTAATAATTAAGTTTGTTCTATTTCATTTATAGGAAATGAAATCTATTTAAACAGGAATACTGTACACATACCTGTGCTCATGTTAGAGTCCTGACTATGAACTGGTTGGCCTGAATTGACAGTAGCTTGTGGTGCCATTGGAATTTGAGACCCAGCTGACATCTGTAATTATGAAATAAAATTATTTTCAGTAAAATGCCAGTTTAATGAATCAATGAGTATTAATGACAGATACTACTACCAGAAACAGAAGTGAAGAAACACAATTCATTAATTCATTCAAAAGCAGAAACTAATGGCAGATAAGTGAAAAATATGTACATTATATAAATTTACAATATACAAGAGAGTGGCCTCGATTTAAGAACTCTTTTTTTTTTTTTCTATGGTAGGATACTCTAAACTCGGTAAATTAGTTTATATAGTTTGTAAACCAAAAAAGGAGTAGCTTCTCAAAATATAAATTTGCCCAAGCTCCATTCAGCTGTGTATTACTTTACAATCAATCATATAAAGTTCTAAACATCAAATATGCACTAATAGCTGAGTTATAAGTAATTATGTATGATGCTATGAAAACTAGTATAGTTCAAATCTCACTCATGCATGTGTGTTTTTGTTTCTCTAGGTAAATGCATCCTCATCAAGAACAGCGCAGTCTTCTTAATTTTAAAAAAAATATAGCATTAATAAATACTCTCACACAACACCAAATTAAGTATAAATAAACACTATCAAATCATAAACCATCCACTTCATTACTGTCCTCATTCTTTGAAGCACTTGTTTTGAAAACAAGGGTAATTAATTTGCATGAATGTTTTATAATTAAAAAAACTTCAAATTTTATTATAAAGATTGTGTATTACCATACAGTATGTATGTTCCTGTTATTTGCATATCAACAGTTCAGTGCAACCTTCTGGGTTTGCTTTCTGGCTATTGGATATTTTGGTCCTAGGAGGTACACCCATTGAGCCATCCCTAGAAATCGAAGAGCTTCAGGTATCTCCATAATATACATGAAAAAACTGTATAGTGGCCAGTGACTGATAGAGCAATGGTTGACTTCTGAGTACTGAAAACAGCTCTGAGCAACATTACGGTTAAGAAGGCCTTACTTCCACTCATAAGTTTCTAGGTTCAAATCTTGTGCTGCTTGTCATTTTTTTTTATGTTTGTTAATTTTATGACTGTATATGTAGAACATAATATTGCATTAATATAACTTTGGCACTTGAAATTATAGGCCTATCTATGCACAAATAACATAATTCTACTAACACTCACGTGTTATATAACTAAAAAATATGTATAAATAAGCTTATCTTCGAAAAACAAAACAAACACAATTAATATCGGGTATATGAACCCTTAGCTTGTATAACTGCCCTCAAACTTTGGGGAATAGAAAAATGTGGACGAGAAGCTACAAGAATTTGTGCCCAGAAGCCATATTTTGTCCTTGACCCATTTACAGGTAAACGGAGCACAGCTCCTTTTTTACCTCAGCCCACACATTCTCACAGAGGGAATCAAAATATTATATTTCATTTGTTCATTGTTGTCAAGCTACCACAGACTGTCCCTTCATGTCCAACTCCAACACGATACAGATATGCGTCCATGATGGAATTGTGAATTTGCATATTTTACGGTGCTATTGGGTCCCCTTTGGGTGATAAACTTTTGTGTGGCAAAAATGCCACCCTCATATGAGAATATCACCATGGATCAGTTTATATAGGGTGTGTTTGATCACTTTGTGAAGGGTATGTTAATTTAAAAAACATTTAATCTTAAAAAATGTTTCAAAGCATTAGTTTTCTTAAGGGTATGTTAATTTAAAAAAAAACTTTGAATCTTAAATTTTTTTTTTTTAACATTGGTTTTCTTAGCAATACCTTTAGTATTTCTACTTTCGCATGCAGCATATTGATGTTTGGTACAATAAACACTCAAAGAAGCATTATAATAACTATCATATTAATTGTAACAAATGTTGTGTATGAAATAAGTATGTCCAAAATAAATAACCTACAAGTGTTGATTCAAGATAATTAAGGGAAGTAAAAGAAAAGGTTTGTTACATGCAAGAAGCGAACCTACCCTCACCACAGAAGTCTTTTCACAGCGCTACACATTGAGAGTGGCAGATTTTACAACTCAAGCTAATTAAGCTAATTGTGTCGTTAATATTGATAGTCTGTTGTTGAAGCTTAAGTTGTGTATTTGATTATGAGGTTAGTAATATTAAAACTTGGAACTTGTGACAACTTGTTGCTGACGTTACACAACTGTATCGCAAATGGTGTACAAAAGACACTGTGCCTTGAGGGACTTCCAGACATGACTCATTATTTGATATGGCCTAAACTTATAAATTCATGTGACATCAACAATCTGTTGATTTATTACACACAAATATTGTTTCACATTAAGTGTCTCTCTGCTTCCATATTTTGTTTGAATACAGTCATCACTAACATTAATGTGTCTTTTGAATACAAACTTTAATGATTGTACAGCTCTGTGATCCACATGTTGTAAGAACATTGTTATTAAACCTACTATAGAGTATCAATATGTTTACAACTGAGTTGGAATTGTTGTAAAATATGCATTAGGAAATGACACTTTCTCGGCAACCAATAAATACTCTTGTTCCACTCTTGTGTAAATTACATCATTTTTTGTTGAATAAATAAAATGAATAATGGAAAAGCAGCTAGACTATTCTACCATTCATGTAATTTATGTGTCACATCCCTTATAATAATTATTGTTCACTGTGTATTTTATATTACTAGTTTTACTCTCATTTACATACAATTAACTTTGATAAGTTCAAACTTGTCATCTCAAGCTCTCAGTGGCAGTTGCTAATTTTTTTATTATTTCAAAACAAATACTGAAGATGGCAGTGATGGCACATCTGAGTTACAATCACCACCTTCTTTTGCTTACGGAAATTTGTCTGTGGTGCAACATTTTTGTAAGTTAGGAATCCAGAACAGTCTGTTGTAGCAGTTAAGCAAAGGATGGCTTGAATAATGTTGACTATGCATCTATATGATATTTAATAGTTATGTAATAAAATATAAATTTTTCAGGTATCGTAAAAGAAGATAAATGACTAGTGTTTACTGTAGTTGTCAAATGTACAGAGTTCTATGTTTGTGATGAGTAAATAAGAAAATAAAATGTATGAATTATATGATTTTAAAATATCATGTGTAACTCAACCATGAATGTAGAGCCAATGTCAAAGACTAACCAATAAGTAATTGGCTACGTTTAAGGCAGTGCTATACTGAACTTTCTTTCAATGAAACTATTAGCGTTGGACAACCACAGCAGACTTTGAACCTAATTTTACAATTGAAGTTGCATGTTTGTCATTTCAGTAGAAATATGAAAATTACCTTTGGAGTTATGCATGTGATGCATTAAATAACCTTTTCTACTGGTCTTGTTTATTGCTTTCTCACAAAAAATAGTGTGGAATGGTGGTGGTTACAGTGACTTGAACAATATAAATAAGCCAATAAATAGTATTAAAGACTCAGCTAACCGCATAAAATGTGAAAAAGAACTAAATTTATTTGGAAAGGGCAGAAATAAAATGTTCTTGGTAGATAATTTCTCACTGAAATAAATATACATAAACTATAACATTACAGAGGACTTTCCCTGAAACTAGTCTTAAAAATATGTTACAAGTAAGTGGACAATTTTAAAGTGTTTAAAATTTTGGCTCAACATTTGTTAAATTATGTTATCATAACATTTAATCAACTGGGTTTTAAATTTTGCATAAGGAGTTTTGGTACTAATCATCTGGTCTGCATTGACTCTATTTTTCATATTTTTTTTTATAAGTTACATTCTCTAACCATATAATGATGTAAAAAGTTGAAATCTGTGCTTTATTTTGAAGGCTATAACTTAGAGAATGTTGCTATCAGAAACTTCTTCCCACAATGATTTAAAACATATTGAGTACACAAGTATGACATAGTAGGTATATAATATCAACAAAAATATAAAATTTGCTTTCCATAATGGCTTCAGTTGGAAACAAATTTCTTAACAGAAAATTATTTTTGACCTGGAAAAATAATCCTGAGAGTAGGCATCTTTGTAACTTCTGTTTGTGGTAATAATGGCAACTTTTATAAGAATTTTGGATATTTTGCACTACACTGTCAAGAAAAGTATTATTTCAGTAGATTATGTTATAGCCTAGCATGTTTGAAAATTTTGCCTAAAGGCAGAGATTTCAAAAATGATAATGAAATATTAATTATCATTTTAAAAAGGAAAACATTCATTGCAGTTTAAAACATTACATACTAAAAGCATAAGAGTGGTAATACTTTATACATCTGCAAACATTAAATCAATGAATATATGTTTACGAGGAAGATGAATTAAAATTGTGATTTACAGTATTGTTTGTATGCTGTGAAAGCTCTGCTACACCTGGGGTTAGAAACTGTGATACCTTAATGCAGATAGCAGTAACTTATAATCAATACTGCTCCCACACATAAACTCCTACTAGCAACCCTGCATAATCAACCATCTCAAACTTGAAGGCATTATCAATGTCATGCACATTTGGCAGCACTAATCCACAAATGCTACATCCCTTATACTGTTTAGAATGCTGATATCTTTATTTTATTTTCAGTTGCTGTAATGCTAAAACAGCTTAATTTCGGATAAAATATTGGGTATATTTTCAGTGATATGTTTGCTAACTTTTGCAAGTTGTAGTTTTATGAATGGGATATAGTACAAGATGACTTCTTACTATTATGGGCTAATAAGCATTAGTTAACCGTGTTTCAACTATGCAATAAAATGCTGTCTTAAGTTTTCTGTGACAGCATTGGAAGTTGAAGCATTTTAGTTTTTGGAAATCATACATCACAGGAAATATTAAGGAGAACTAAGTAACTATACTTTTTTTACTTTCATTCTGGTAATATGATGCATAAAAATAAGAGATAAAATACTGATACAATATGTTCTTTAAAACTCTACCCTGTGTTGGCTCAAAATATCATGAAATCAAATCACATGACCCGCTTTGGACTTGTTCCAATTCTTCAGAATACAGGCACAAATTCCTTTGGCAAAGAATTTTAAAGGTCATGCTTTTTTTAAACCCAATGAATCACATAATTGCAATCAGAGGTGTGTTTGCTGTTTCTTATTCAAAAATGGATCTATTATTCATAACTCACTATTTTAGTGAATAGCAATGGACAATAAAATATTCATACTCAGTTAAATACTAACTGTTTCAGAAAATAGGCATCCATGGGTTAATTTAACCCTCAAGTATTCGTTTAACATTACATTCATTAGTTATAATACTCTTGGAAACATGCTCACCACAAAATAAAACAGACAATGCATTTGCATGGGAAACTCCATTTCCTTTATATATCATTTTCACTTGTGATAGGGAACAAACCACTTGCTCACAAGCAGTCCTAGAAGTTGAATGAACCAAACCATTATTCTTTTAAGCTAAATGTATTCTGTGATCATTTTCCCAATATTGTCATGATGCCAGCATTTATTTTGTTGCATGTAGTTGAAATTTACTTGTTTCTTATCTGATAAGAGTTTGGCAACTGTATTTTAGTGTTTTAATTGTGACGTTCCAAATAACTACCGTGACAGTTTGCAATAAAACAAAATATGTAAAACAGAACAGTCTTTGTTTTATTCTGTATCACACTCAAATATTTTAGTCTTTGATATTTGCGGAAAGAAGAAATTTTCAGCTGTGGGCTTCTTCCCAAAAGGAATATTTATCCTAAAGCACAATTTTCCTATTTAATTGTTTATCCACTTAAAAATCTAACTCATTTTGTTAGCAATGTTTGCCGACTAATTAATATGCAGTAATATGAGCAAAGTGCTTTAATATCACATAGATTAGTTACTAAATTCTCTTAATTTCTATTGGTATGAAATTTCATACAATGTGTTACATTGTGATTATTATCCTTTAAGAATAGTATCCTATACTTGCATACAAGTTGTTTATTTATTACGCAAAGGGAGAGACTGACTTTTGTGTTACTCTGATGTGACATGGTGGCTTTAAAAGGTTCTCTCTTTGTATAACCACAAGATACAATATTTATCACTTCCAAAATGTAACACATTGTAAGAAATTTCATACCAATAAGAACCAATTTCGAGGCTCAATCGCTTAAAAAAAATTGTGTGTGTACGCACCCACACACTGCTTAATGTTGTATGCTTTTGTCCACATCTTAAGGTTTATTGGTTTCACAGAATTCATCTCAAATGAAGAGGATTTCTCAAACTATTGCTAGAAAATTCAACATATATACTTTATTTTTAATGCAAATATTTTAAATATTTGGTGTGTTAACCTAAATTGTAACAGCCATTTTTGAGAAAATTATGACTGAAAAATTCTCACTGTAAAGGAAAGTTTGGGAGTGGGAGATTTCGTTGAAAAATCTTTTTGCATTTTTGGAAGATCCTGAACTTAAAATACAAACTTTAGCGCATGTGCATTCTATGCTCACATACTCAAAGAAAGCATAAAGAAAGAAGGTGTGTTGGAAACCATTATGATCTTACAATAAAGGACTAACAACAAAGTGAAGGAGCTCGTAACTCTCTTCAGCAAGTAATTACTGCAATGTCACATCTCTCTGTACATAGGTATAATAGAACTAAAAGTTCAAGGAGATTTTGAAACAATTCCGAGATTCTGCTTTCATTCACTTTCAGAATTAATATATGGTTTGCTCTTTAATTTTACTACTCTATCTTTTCAATACACTAAGACTTTAAGGTAAATATACTAATGTCCTTCAAAGTTTTCAGAAAAACTGCTTGATGAATTTTGTTGAGGAAATTTGAAATACAATTTTGAAAAAATGTACTGGAATGTGTTATACAGGTATCAATGTCTCTCCTGTAGTTCTCTCTCATTTTTTTCAATGTTTAGATTTACTTGTCAAGATTTTGATTTGCCTTTTTTTTTTTTCTCTCTCTTTGTCCTGATTGTTATTTAGTAAATAGGTCACTGCGTTTCCAACATTTCTCTGCTTGAGCATGTATAATTGCATGCATGATATTCATTACTGTTTTATTACATATTCATTAAATTTTATAATATATGCAAATATGCTCTTTTCTTTGTAACTTGCAACATGGTTTACTTGTAGACATACCACAGATCCCATATTATACAGGATTTCTTGTACTTCATTACGATTAAAAACACTGTATTTCATTCTATGTTTAAAGACTGCATATGTTCATTCAGTCAACTGGTGACATTATCATTGTGCTGGCCATATCAGAGAAGCAAACTATGTTGCCAGATGTTTACATGGCTTTTAGCGGTTGCCTTTATTTTTTTAAATATGTTATTTGTTGTTTATTTATTACTATATATTGAAAGAATATTTCACCCCTAAGAAAAGTTAATGTGTGTTTATTTAACAAAAAGAGAAAATGAAAAGTATCCTTATCACCATTTTCTGTTAAACTTTGAAACATGGCTCTACAATCTAAGTAGAAAATGACAGTAAAAGAACATAATGAAGAAAAGCCACCCATTGCAGTGACTGAAATCTCAATTATACTTTCAACTGCAATCCATAATCATTTGGCATACATTTGGTTATTATTGCAGCAGTTTAACTGAAGTGCCTAAAGCAGAACCGAAGTAGAAACTTCTGTAGAGAACATGTTAGGATCGAAAAGTATAAGGAATGTGGGCTACTCATACTTGTAGCTTTTCATTGCATTGGTCAAAAGCCATTAACATACTCAAGCTGGGATTTCCAATGAAATGTTAACAACTTCTTCAATTTCAAATTGTTCTAACATAAAGAAAGTATTCTGTAAATCCCCTTCAAGAAACGCTTTGTTCCAACAAACAGCTCCTCCAGAACCTGTGATTACTTGTTGGGGCACTTGGATCGACACTGTTGCGTATTATTCTCAACATTTGGAATAAGTAGCTACTGTTGTGGATGGATTGTCAGATGACAGTGTAGCATCTGTGAAAACGTGAAAGAACTGTTGCACGGCAGCTCCCCAAATAAGGACATGGTTTATATACAAACAAATGTTTCTTTCTTGTCTCCCTGCATTACAAAACTTGAAGTCAAGGAGAGATCCTTACAGGATCAGATAACCATAATTACAGAAGCTGAAAATAAAGTACACACAGCAGTGGGGAGGGTTGGTAACAAAGTGAGAGACAAGTGCGAGTGCTTTGTTGGAGGAAGGAGAAAAGAAAAGAAAAAAAAAAGAAAAAAAAAAAAATGCTGGGTTTTGTTTTGAAAAATGTCTGGAATATAGTGAATGGTGAAAATATAGGTCTAACAAGACAAATAAGCATGTCAAATTCAGTAAAATTTAAATATGTTTCCATCACTTCAATGTCTGTAGAAAGGTCTTTTTCAGCAAATAAAATGGTTCTTTCTGATAAAAGATGCAGTTAACACCAGAAAATCTGGAAAAAGTTAATACTAATATATTGCAATGTCAATTATCAATAGTGTACAAAATAGTGCAAATATTGAGTTGAAAGACATACAGAAGCCTAAACAAAACATAGAATATTGCATTAAATTACCCTACAAAAGAAAATTATTCATTTTTGCAGTCTTTGTTTTATTACTATACTTTATTTCCTTATCCAATAGTTTTGTAATTAATAAAATAACTAAGATATTAATGTGTTTTAATTAGGTTATATAGGCTTAATTAAAAACCAAGTGTTTATTACAGTTTACTTGTAGCGCAATTTTTTCTTATTTTTTGTAGTTTTATATAAACAATGGCCCTAGAACAATTGTGTGCATATTTTCTTATTTGAAGCCTTAAAAAAATTGAAAAGCCTAAATGATGCTTTAAGGACCCATTTCAATATTTTAAAAGTGTGTGTGTGTGGTTTTTTTTTTTAAGGTTTGTATTTAGAGCCTAAAAAGTCAAGGTCTATACATCACCAATATTTGCTACTAAGATTTTAGAATGCAATCTATCATATATGAATATCACAACAATGAAATTCAAGAGGATAGATATTCCGTAATTAAACACAGATGGTCTATAGAATAACAGCAGTTTGTTAAAATGTTCCTGACCACTAACTTGTACACAGAAGGAAGAGGCCTTGTAAATAAAAAAGAAGCATTTTTGAAAGAGATCCACATATGTACATGCCTCAATGCACGGTCTTATACATTGCCATACAAGTGTGTAGTTAGCCATCAATCCCATTCCTGCAATATTGTCTTATTTCAATGCTGTACAACAATCTTTGTTAACCTTTGCCTTGACACTCACTATTTGTCAATTGCTACGGCTGTCAAATCTGAATTCTCCAATTCTCCATCTCCACTTATATAGTCCAAGATTATGCAGCAAAAATAATTCAGGGTAGTAAGGTATAGGCACATGCACTGGGGCATGTGTGTGTGTGAAAAGCATAACTGAAAAAATAATTGTTGGTTCAGTGTATTCCTCACATACTGTAAGGCAACATAAAAGATTTTCAAGAAACCCCCAAACCCCAAGCAACTCTCCACATGCAATATTGTTTACATGTTTTTTCTTTTCATTTCTCAATCAACAGTTTTATGATTTTGATTAAAATACTATTTTAAGATTATATACAACAAATAAAAAGTGTATCATAAGCTCTTTTGAAATGGCCTATCAAGTCCTCTTTATGCAGAAGAATTTTCATATAATTTTGTATAATTAGTACACCTTTTGAGAGAGAGAGAGAGAGAGAGAGAGAGAGAGAGAGAGATCCTTCATAAAAATATAGATCTCTTTAAATAACAAACAACTTTTTTGTGACTCATCAATTTGAGATTTCCATTATTGTTGCTTTGAATTTTTAAATCCTTTTGTCTTTTTATTCTTTAGTGCTGTCACTTCTTTTCATGGTTTCACATGATTTCATGGACAGAATACAGAATTTCAAGAATAAGATAACGTGACCTGTCAATTTAAGATTATAACAATCAATTTGGTTTCCTCCTTTACCCTTGTGCTTGAAATGAAACAAACCTATATCTGGCAAGATTATCTCAATTAACTTGAAGCTAGAAGAAAAACATTTTCTGGCTTATATTCACATGGCATTCTCTACCTATTCTCCAACAAACTATTCTTACAAAAGCTTACTCTTCTACAGAACTCATGCTCATCAAGATAAACATCTGTACAAATTATTTTAATACATATTCTCTTAGAAGGGGAATAAGGTAAGAAGGTCAAAAACTTGCATTTCTTTGATTCCAATCTAACTCGGTTGCTATCCCATGAAGTCATCTGTAAATAATCAACACCGAGAAAGCTTTAAATCTTTAAGAAGAAGAAATAGTGTTAAATGTTCTGAACATTCAAGGTCTCCTGACTTGACTGTCTGTGACATCTTTGTATGGGATCATATAATGGTCTTGTCTACAATATCACTACCACCTCAAAATCTGCAAGAGCTCTTATGGCCTTGATATCCTCAGTGTGATACGTGGAACATACATTCAGTGTGTTTAAGATAGGTACTAAATTGTTTCAGTTTTTATTATTTTTTTTTCAAATGGTGCCAATTTCATTTAATTCAACAACTGACAGTGACACTACACTTGTAACCAAAGAAGGTATTAGATTTGTTGATCCAATGAAAAATTTCAGTTCAGAGATGAATACAAAAATATAATTTGCAATGAACATGGTGGAAAAGATACAACAGCAGCAGCAGCAGCAGCAGCTTCTGAGTATACATTCTGGGTATTCATATAGGTCTGGCAATGTGAAATAGCACCTGCTTCATAATAGTTAAGAATATGAAAAGAAAGAAGAAAAAAAGAGCTAATCCCACTATCACTACCAACAACAACAAAGATAATGGCAGCAATGATGATAATAGCACATAAATTTTCTTACGAAAGAAAGGGCACTTTTTGTAGATGTTTGTTGTGTACATGATGTACGAGAGTCATACTGAAAGTCATGAGCAATCCATTGTTAGAATTAAAATTCTGAAAATATAACAAAAAGGATTGCAGAATTCTAATCCACAACTTTACACAAGTTGCCATGTTGTGACCACATGCAGCAGTATCAATGTTTTGTTTTGACAGCATGCTGTCATGAATTCCTTGTTAAAGAGAAAAAATCTGCTGCTGAAATTCACCTCAGACTGGAGATGTGTGCCTCTGTGCTACCAGTATTAGGAGATGAGTGAACCATTTCAAAGATGAGTCTTGTAGCGGTCACTGCCACCACTGAATACAAGGAAAATATTTATAAGATCATTAGAGCAAATAGGTCGTCTCCTTAGCGCGGTGGTAGCGCAGCTGCCTACCAAGCGGGAGACCTGGGTTCGATCCCCAGTACTGGCGTGGGGATTTTTCCCCCGCTGGGAGACCTGGACCGGGGTGCACTCAGCCTCGTGAGGTCCCTGGGGGGCCAATTGAGGAGCTACTTGATGGAGAAGTAGCGGCTCCAGGTCGTGAGGACCGCATTAACCGGCCGGGAGGGGCTCGAGGCGCTGACCACGTCTCACCCTCCAATACTGCACCCCATCCATGACGTCTGTAGTGGACCGAGATGGGGGACGCAGCGGCCGGGCGGTAGGCCAAGGTTCCCCGTGAGCTGTCGTGCCATGGAGTTATGTTATTAGAGCAAATAGATGTATAACTGTGTACAACTTGCAGGACATAATGCAGTGCAAGAAATTATACAAAGCTTAGATTATCAAAAAATTTGTGCCCCTTGGGTCCACGTTTATTAACCGAAACCACAAACTTCACAGAAGAAACATCAGAGACTTCTAAATGAAGGTGATTAGTTTTTGACAGGTATTAAGACAGGTGATGAAAGCTGATTCCACCATTATGACCCTGAAACAAAATGCCAGAGCATGCAATGGCTCCATTTGGATTTGCCATCAAAGAAGAAAGCAAAAATGGGGTGATGGCAGGTTTTATGGGTAAGGTCTTCTGGGAAGCACAGGTTGCATTCTAATTGATTTTCTGGAACTTGAACAGAATATAAATGCTGCCTGCTATATCCAGACACTTTAGAAGCTCTGTCATGCATTGCATAACTGTCCTGAAAAGTTCATCCTGCAACAGGATAATGCACTTCCTCACACTGCCCGTATCACGATGGAAAAAATCAGAACATTTGAGTGGGAAACTCTTCCACATCCTCCCTACAGTCCTGACTTAGTACCCTCCAACTACCATTTTGTTTGGTTCCGTCAAGGAACAGCTGCGAGTCCAACACTACAAGATGGTGGAGTATATTCAGGAGGCAGTGCATCAGTGTCTTTGTGCAGCTGAATTGGAGTGTTATTGTACAAGTATTTTCAAACTTGCAGAGTATTAGGGAAAACGTCTGCAAAGAAATTGAGACTATGTTAAAAATGAGACAAAATATACTTGGTTTCTCAAAAAATAAATATTAAGAGGTTTAAAAATTGTTGTTCACTACTTTTAGTATGACCCTCATAGTGTTCTAAGGCAAGGATGAAGTAATAGGTAAATTAAATTGCAGCTGAGAATATCCATCCCACACTTATGTGCATTAATTACTTCTGCCAAGGATATTAGATGGCAGCACTGTTAATGCTTCTGTGAAAACAGTCTGGGAGAAGAAGGTTCGTTATTGAACATGCCTTCAACTGTCCATGATTTGTATCTATTTGGCCCCTAAGGCAATCATACCAGTCGTGCATGCACAAAAGCTCCTTAAAGCGTGCACTAGTCAAGACATGCTGTGACCTAGATGCCTTATTTCATCCGGTTTTGAAGAGTAGCGCCACAGATTTAGATGTAAACTTGAAATTATTGGATATACATTACATTTAACAGCATTCAAAGAAAAATATTCAATAAATCAACATGGGTGTGCACAAGCTCTTATATAGCAGCCACCACTGAAAAGATGTCATGTGTGCCCAGCTATGGATTTCATAAATTATGTGTAGTTTGAACAAAATCTGCCAAAATCCCTACAGGGAAAAAACACATTATCTGTAAGGAGTAACACTGCAAACAATGCTCCACTGTGCCCTAAAAGTATCCTTGGGTACTTCCAACAAGCTCTGCAGCCCCTCCAGGCAAATGAAATAAATAAATATTAGTGACATTAAGCAAATATGACAATTATAAACCACATCCTGACCATAAATTTGCAGTTGAATTACGTCTCCTTTAAAACTGCACTATAGCTTATAAAACATAAGGTGACCCAACAGGCTATGCCATGAAATTATTCTGAAAGGGATCTGCAAGTCGAAAGCATCAGGATCAGTGGATTTGGCATATATTTCATTTTTATGGATTACAAACATTTTAACTCTATGACCAGCTTTTGGATAAATAAAGATGTACAAATGCCAGTGCATCCACAAATTGAGCGTTTGTAAACTTCATATGCATTATAATTGCAGATGAGGTAAAATATTTTATCCAATGTACCTCAATATAAGACAGCCTTATATAACTAAATGCTTTTTAAAACCTAAACATGCCTTGAATGGAGGAAATCAGTAATGCCTAAGCGCCGAATTAAAGTGTGAAATACTTTCTTTGCAACAATTATTTAACAGTACTTATAAGAAATTAGGAAGATTAAAAAGTGGGTACTTTTGAGATTTTCTGTGAACTTTATTTACATCATATCTACTTTGAAATGTATATATTTCAAATTCCATCTCCTGAAATGCAATATTGTTGCAATCTCATGACTGGTATGACCATTGTATTACAGAATGGAAAGTGCATTCCTCAATGTGCAGAATATTTAAAATATAGTAAGAGCATATTAATAAGATGATTTTTACAGCTTGCCAATTTTTTTTTAATTCAGTATTTTAACATAAACAGCTAAGCATTTTGGTGCTTGTTAAACCATAAATGCATGCATAAAATAAATGTGCCCAAATGAGAAGTAAGAAGCCTTTACTCCTTTATGAAGAATTTGAAAACTGGTTTGCACCAAGAACAATTCTGTTGCTAAATAGTACCTCCTAAACTACAAAAGCCATGTGTTTCAGATTGCAAAGAAAGATAACATTCTTCTCTTTCAACACACTTTATAATACTTATTATCCAAACAATTTATTGTTAGCTTATGAAAGGTGGTTTCAGAGAAAATTTGCTTTATGTATGTTTAGATACATGCTTTATGAAAATGCAAGATGAAGTTCCACTAGTTGGCAGATGTGTGTGACATGAGAAGAATCAGTGCTGCCAAAATTACAATAAAAGTGAGCACCAAATATGCACAGAACAAATGCAAATCATTTGTAGCATGAAAGTCCAATGTGTGTTTCAGTGGTAAGAATGGATAAAGGCAATTCTTTGTTGATGAAATAAAAATTTGGTATCTCACAGTGATATATGGCTCTTAATTAATTGGGAGTGAATTACAGCTTTCGCTCTAGCACCTCTCTAGCAGATGTAGTTCACTAAAATTTCAATAATGAGGTTTCACTGGAAGTGCCTGTATACATGTCTATTTGTCTACAGCAGAGCCCAATAACAAAATATTATATAAATACAAAACTTGGTATATAAGGATGGGACATGAAGGATTCAAAGAAAAATTGTTTCTCCATTCCAAACTACCCTTTACTTGGAATCTCATTTTTAATTTGTTATTAAAATTCCAATTGTTTAAAAGATAATATACATAACGAATCAAGTTTGTATCTTATATTCTTTGAAATAGCTTATGAAATCCTCTAAATTCTGAATTTTGTGTAAGTGGAAAGCTTCCTACATGGAGAACAACTTATTAAAACACACTTACTCAAACTTGATTGTTTATTAACCATTTCTGAAACATTTGTTGTAACATTTTTAGAGGTGATAAATCACCATTTATTTGTTTCCCATAATTTCATGCAGAAGTGTGGAATTTTGACTTATGTAGCAACATGCTTTTTAAAGATTTCACAATAACTTCAGCCTCCAGTACCCACAATTAAAGGTGTAATGAAATTATTTTTGCAAATGTTCAATCTTGATTAACATAAAGAAGATATAATAATCTTTAATAAGGGTCATTTATGAAACTTTTGGTATTAAAAAGTGAAATAATAACGTTCATATAATTGTGTAAAAAAATCTATACAAATGTATGTACAAGAAAAATAAAATGGGTAATAACTTGCTTTACAAAAATCACTTAAGTCCCTTTAGAATAGTGTTGATTCTATTGCCAAAACCCAATTAGATAAACACATAGAAAATGCCTTTAAAACCTCAAAATGATTCTGGAGGGTAGAGTCTCTCTCCCACCATTTATACTGTTGCTTAGAATCATATAGTATAAAGGTATAAATCATGGTGATGCGCATTAGGCATGTATAAATTATGTGTTTACTGATCTGTGTGTTCAGCTTTACGACTGCATGCCCCTTTTCTGGTCACTCAGTTATATATCCAATGGTGAAATTGAAGAGCATATTAGCTGATAATGATATTGTACTGTATGACATATTCCCTACCTGTGATTACTGCTCATAACTAAGATACAGTGAACAAAAAATAACGAAAGTAGCACAAAGGCAAGTTCTGTTCTGTGTGTTGTATTCTTATCTTTCATACAGCTTAGCATTGCTTTCAATGCAGCATTTAGAAAGATTTCACTAATTGTTCTTAGTTTCTAAACTATTTCTCTGCCCAAAAATTGTAATGGCTCATTAACTTCTAGAATCTATACATTTACATAATGACTATAAGATATTACTTCATAATTCTGCAAATGTCAGCTAAGAACAGTTTCATGACCTATGTAGAAGTAAAACAGGTCAGTAAATATTAATTACATTAATGTCAACTAATAGTCAACTTCATGAAAATAAGATTTTATGCTATTACCATACCATAAATATTTTTATTTGCAACTTTGACTTTCATTTGTTTTGCTGATTTTATGAGAATTTAAAATTTCCAAACATTTAAGTAACAATATGGTGGCCTCATGGACCGAATATATTAGCAAGTTCTGAGAATTTGTTCAAACAGGTAGAGAGAGCTAACAATAAACAGTATTTATTCGATTGTTATTTCTTAGGGGTAGAAACAGGATACTTATTGTCCCCGAGGTTAAACGTTAAAACACATTTACATGTGTAAGAGTAAATAGTATAAGTACAAAATTCACATAAAATCATTCTAAACGCTTTATTTATGTTCAAAACTATTGGCGATGGACCATTTTCTGCAAAAGACGAAGATAAAACTGGAGGTGGGTATTATGCAGATTGCTTTTCTAGCATGCAATCAACTTCAGCATGGATGCAGATATAAACGCAAAACTTTTATCGGGGGAAACGGTATGGTTATTCAACCACAACGCTGTAATTAATAGGTATCAAAAACAGAACTTTTAAAACAGGGAAGCCATGTTTAACAGGGCATGTACTTTCATTCCATTTTCACTGCCAACTTGCTAGCCACTTGCTTTAAATATTTATTAAATTAAAATAGTTCAAGAATTGCGGATTTGTTTTACTTCAATTTGCAGGTTAAATTGTATTATACTAAATATAGTTTTAAACCATTAACTACGTTGCTTTAGAATTAGAATTATTGCACTAACTTGCGTATTACTTTAGATAAGCGTGAGATGCACCATACTGCGGTATGTGCGTATTTGTAAATATAAAACAATAATTGGATTTAATGTTTTGCGCACACATCTGACGCAAACGAGCTGCTATTACTTTACGGGCCACAAGTAGATGATTCCACCATCTTGATGATAATGAACATCTTTAATGAAGATCACATTGAAGTGTCTGGTTGCGAGTGTGAACCCATCAATGAGACATATTCACCCGAAATTTGGAACTGTCCTAGGATTTCTGAAACACGTTGGTCTTAAGTCATTAAATGCATCAAAAAAACTTTTATAAGCGAAATATTTACAACAAAAATATATTTGTTGTGCAAATGTTTAAAGTTCAATAAAGATCGAAGGTCACGGTCGGCAAATCAGCGCGAAAAATATTTTAATTTTTAAAATGCCGATCTACATAATAAAATAATCTTACCATATAATGGTAACTCTGTGGAGCGATTAACATTGTGTATGATAAAATTTCCTTCATGCAGAACTTCAAGAATGTAGATTTACGAATGGCTGTGCCACATCCCACTGTACTTTTCGTTCGTCCTTTTGCGCTGAAATTTGTTATTGCAGAGAAATCATAAGCATTCCTTCACACAGTGGCGTTATCAGCAAAAATATGTCAAGAGGTTACAACTATATCTCGTTCCCATCACTCGGCACATGCGGACGCAAAAAACTAAACACTCGATAAAAACCATTCAGTTCTACACGGAGAGGCGTTTTCCCCAAGAGGCTTGCCAGGTTCATGAACATGTTCATGCACGGATTTACGTCTAATCGGTCAGAGAATCACGACAAAATGGAGGAGGAGAGACCGACCGCGAGAGAGAAAGAGATAGGGAGGGAGGCGACAACCGTATCCGTAGGTCGCCCATTCTCCATGACTAATCTTCTCTTGGCCCAAACCAACTAACCCAGTGCGGTCGGGAACACGATGGCTACCGCCATCACGGAAGTGCAACCGGAGAGGGGGCCAAGAGAGACGATAAAAACAGTTGACACACGCACACACCTAGGGCAATACTAAAAGATGACCGTAACATATAGCCGGCCACTTGCATCGGCCATGTTAATAATGGTAGCACAAAATTAAGGTGTATGTCGAGGCCACAAGATGTCGGCTGCGATCCATGCCCCACCAGTTTAACTAACTACTACTATATATTCAACTTCACTCACTCACGACGGTAAATACGTATCGTTGGGATGCGAGCGCGGCGCTCTCTTTCGCACACCCTCCCTCTCCACCATGCCCGCCCTCCCTCCCACGAGACGGGAAACATTCCTACGGTGAGTGTGGCTGTATAAAATCAATGTGGCGGCCTCGACTGTCGGCCAGACGACACGACGACTGGGTCAGCAACACTTTTACCTTCTGGAAGTGCCAGTAGGATAGGTACAGCGTCCGCACCATCCCGTCCATCGCACCTCCACATTGCGGTGCTACGCTACCCGGTGTCCGAGGTACAAAAGGAGGACCACTTCACCACCATGGTGTCGATGCCACATGACGGCAACATGCACAGCGCGAGACACTCTGCTACTACTCCTGCAGTGCCATTCACTCCGTCTAGAGCAAGTCTACTGCGATAAGGCAACGCCGCCCCCTCCTTGGCTGCTACCAGCTGGCTGGGAATGCGGTGTTGTCAGGTCTGGCCCACCACACAATATTCGCGAATATCTCCCACCCTCCCCCCGTGGCTGTCTCTGGGTTTCCGTTCCGTACGATGATGCATCCGTGTTTATTTTCAACGAGAGACGCGCCTAATTCAAACCTGAAGCTGGAACAAAACATCGGCAGTATTTGTAGTGTGAGATGGTACGAATGAAACAAGTGTGCTTACGAATACGTACATCACAGATACGATTCAATGCCTGCTTACAAGAACGCGGTGCACATGATCGCAGGTGTCAAAGTGTTTATTAAAATATAAATATTAATACTCGCAATTTTGTGCAGCTACACACATTGTTTAAGTGTTCCCAAGTATTTTAAACCGCACGTAACCAACAATTTGGACAATACCGTTAATCATACGCAAACTGTAATGGGAGCTCTCAGTCGTGTCTTTTGTTTTTAGTGCAGTAGGATAGTGGTAAAGTGCGTATAAACGGTTACTTCTGTGATAGTGGCAAAGTATTAGGTAACCCAAGATAATCCGATCATAAATCAATCTACGACATTAGCCAAAGTTACGGTAATTCTACACACTGAGTAACTTCTAATGTGCAGAAAGGAGAAGTCATTTGGCATTTGCGTGTCCTTATATAGAGTATTATTACATAAAACAAAATACAAAAAACTATACCATCATCGTTCAAAGTGATGTTTCCAACGGTTGCGGCTACATTTTCTTAACTTTACTATAGTGAACAAAATATTATTTCAGTAACTAATTTTTCTACGTGTGAAAATTGATTAGAGTTTAACATACGAGCAAAACCGACTAACCACTCTAAAACATCACTTTTATTGCATTAACAACCGCACTTTAATACCATGATTCGTAAATTATCTTGTAAAAATCCTGCTGAATGAGCTATAAGTTAAAACTCAATTACAATAAGACTGTGTGTTCATTTAAATTTGGAAATATTATTGCACTCGTCAATTTTAATAATAGTTATAACATATCTTATTAATTAATTTTTACAAAGTTTCCTAAATCTCAAGAGTGAACGATATAACTTGCACAGAAACAACAATACAATGAGTTGGCAACTCTGAGGTGAAACCGACACGAAACACAAAATACATACAATAAATGTCTGTGAAATTTGAGGAAAAGGCAGTTCTACAGCACCTCATCGTTCTTCAGTAACAATTTAATATACTCGCAGGTTTTATAAAGGAGAATCCTTTAGATGCTTCAGAGTAATTCTAACTTCTCTGCCACCTACCTATAAGCGGATATTGTATCTGCTCCCTCTTCCAGACATACAATGTCGAGGTTTTACAAAACATGTTTGAAAACAAGTCTCGTGTGTTCCATTTACACAATTTTCTCTTCCCATTCGGCAAAAACTATTCTTACAAAAGCGTATTCATCTGATTCATGTTAAACGAGATAAATATTAACAGGAAACGTCTTATTGCTTGATTCCTTGCATGTAGAAGGGAAATAAGCTAAAGCGATAGGCAATTTTTTTTTTTAAATTCGCCTGTTTGCATGGTCAGTTTAAACCAATAACAAGGATTATCTCGGAAATGGTTAACTACACAAAAATAAATGGTTTGTTTTAATGAAGTCTAAATTTTTTGTGCAATAAGATTTTGTCTATTTCTTACGATTAACCAGTTATACAAAAGTCATCCAGAATGAAGAGACTTCAGAGGCTACTCCCAGAAAATTCAAATATTATCTTATTTGTCATGAAAATAGCTTAAGACATACCTATGGCATTTTAACCAAACTATTAGAACCATTTTGAGAAAATCAAAGTTTTTTCGAAAAATGCTCCATGTAAAGAGAAGTTTTGGGGATTTTCTTGAAAATATCAGTAAAATCTCAGTTCGCATCTTGGAAGATCCTGAACTTAAATTTGGTATTTAACGACATTTTCGTTTTTGAGCTGTGCTGTTCACACACACACACAAACACAATACTTTTCCTAAAAATTATTTTTGGGAGGGATTTAGGGATGGATGAAATACAATATTTACTATACGTCAGAAAAGAAAACAATTTTTTTTTCGAGAAAGATCTCCGGATCTTGAACAGCATAACTAAAAAAAGAAGAAGAAAAAAAAACTGAAATCTCAAGTTCAGCATTTTCGAAGGACGCAACAAAGCTTTTCGAGAAAATGTCCCCCGCCCCAAACTCCTTTTACATGGAAAAGTTTCGATAGTTTTATTTTCTCATAAATGATCCTAGCGATTTTGATTAAAATAAAGTAAACATA
Source organism: Hymenopus coronatus (assembly GCA_030762935.1). Classification (NCBI taxonomy): domain Eukaryota; kingdom Metazoa; phylum Arthropoda; class Insecta; order Mantodea; family Hymenopodidae; genus Hymenopus; species Hymenopus coronatus. Next base: position 3,273,527 of record CM060885.1, on the reverse strand, counting down.
TGATTATGCCTTCTTGTCCATTTGTACTAACATGACAAAATGCACCGCATCAATTTTCTGGGAATAGATTGTGAAGTCCCCTTTATTGTGAATGTCTTTTATATAACTTTTGAACTGAAAAAGACAAAAATCATACTACACAAATTCGACCTTCGTTAAATCATACAATAATTCGCATCAAATAGTGTTTGTTGTAGCGGATACCATTTCCGTAATATTCTTTGTTATTGGTTGAACTTTCAAGTATTTTTCAAGCGTTTGTTTTCTCCCGTGGTCATGTTAAGACTATTGAATTTCGAAGTTACCGCATTGCGACTAGCTTTTAAGATTTTACTATCGCTTTGGTCTACTATTCTTTTCTAGTACCTAAAATGAAACGAATAAAAATGCACAGAAATTTAAATTTAACAAGAAATGGAATAAGTTGTTATAAAACAGTTTCTAGGATATTGAACAAAGTAGTGTGAATATAACGTATAAGATTTGTTTTTCTTTATTGTAGCTGTTTTTGTGAGCTTAGTATGCAATCACATAGCTGCTACAATATTTCCGTTCTATGACATCGTAAACAATATGTGTTCAGTTTTTAAAGGGTATAAAATAACAGCAGTTCTAAAGGGATTCTTTCGAGCCACCTATGTTCCCAATAGATAATTTCACAGTTCGGTTTCCAATCGATCAGGATAAAGACAGCAATGTTTGACTGCCAAAAATGTTTTTCAAAATCAGATGTGTTCCATTCTCACTACTTTTCTTAGCTGCCCCACAAACAAAATGCTCTTACAAAAGATTATTTCAGCTACGTTATGCTTATCAAGATAAATATTATCAGAAATGATATTATTACTTGCTTCCTTGTAAGAAAATGTTAAATAAAGGAGTACACTAGATAAAGCGAGTCAAATCTTTTAAAACAATTGAAAATCAGTTCTCTTTTGTACTCCCTGGACTAAAACAAAAAAGATGAAACGGGCAGAGTTCCTGTTCGAATTAAGTTTAAGTAACCAAAAACAAGGAATATCTTGGAAACTATCAACTCTACAAAAAGTATATGACAAACTGTGTTTTAATGAGGTTTAGGTACATTTTTTGTGTAGTAACTTTTTCTCAGTTTAGAGTTTTGCGAAAGTCAGAGGTCATCAGAGACTATTCCCAGAAAATTAGAATTATGCATTTCGTTTGTCATGAAAACACCTTAAATATATGGCATTTTAGTTAAAGTCACTAGAGACATTTTTGAGAAAATAAAAATGTTAAAAGTAAAGGGCATTTGGGTGGAGGTTCTTGAAAATCAAGTTACTCAACTTAGAAATCAAGTTGGATATTTAACAGTCTTTTCGTTTTTGAGTTATGATGCCCACAAACGCGCGCGCGTGGACACTTTTCTATTTTTTTTTATTCAGGTTTGACTATATCTTGTAATTACAAGGGAACTAATGTTACTCTCAATTAGCATGTATGTAGCATGCTACACAGTATAGGTAGAAACTCCTTCAACAACTCTGGTTTACCGCTAATTTGTTTCTATCAAATCAACACTGCTAGCTGTTATTTCAACACAACTCTTCTTTATAAACTTGACGCCTCACCTAGAAGAATATTGTTCCCGAGACAGAACTACAGAATGGCGCGTTTAAAACTACCACTTAAAATATCTTGCCAAACTATTACCGATAACGATATCTATTTTCGAAAAAATAAATGAGTAATAGACTCAAAAAGTTGTAAAATACTTCTACAGAGTTGTATTGTTCTATAATATTTGGGAAAAAATAATATTTACCCCATGAAGCTATGATCGTACGTGAAGAAAATTAAAATATAATAGCAATAATTAAAAATACTCATAATAATACATTATTTGATGTGAGAGTCGTAAAGAGAAGGAAGGGTCATTACTGCGATGCTGTCATACTCAGTGACAAAGACGCTCGCTCAGTGTACATCTAGGATGTTCCTACTAAATATCTCCGCCAAATCTATATTTTACGAAGATGAGTATAGCAATAAAAGACTTAAGTTAAGTTTAAGTTTGAAAGAAGCCCCATTTAGTAATATGCAGGATGGCTTTCATACTTTTCCAAACTTTTATTGCAATACTATAATCTCAGTTTTCTGCGACAGTTACCTTATCAAATTATAAGTAATAAGTACGTTATTGTACAGAATTACTGCCGAGGATAAGTTCCTGAAGCTTTTATTCGTGCTACCGAAAACATTTCCAGCTTTAAGCTCACCCAATAGCTTAAAACAAATGACGTAATTATGAAGTCAAAAAGACCGAATGGAATGGCTTCGGGAGGTCTTGGGTTCACATTCCCTGTCACACATGCCCAAGATTTCCCTTGCTTGCCAAGGATTGGATATTTAATATCACGACCCAAAGTTTCATCTTAAGCCTAAAATATTAGTACATATAATGATGGTAATGACGATTGCACTACCACCTGTCCAGAGATAATGAAACAGGTAAACTGGACGGCGTCCTATTAGCATCTGCATGTAGCAAAGAAAGTTATCTGACACTAAGGGTTCTGCCGATGCCCGTCGTGAACAGATACAGTTGCCTAGCACCAAGGCCTCTTTGGACACATGACGAGATTAGAGGGCAAACCTTCCAACACACGCCAATCCATGAGGTATGTTTTTACAGATCCATCACAATAGGAGCACTTAGAAATAAAATACAGAGAAAGAAACACACATTACAAAAAAAAAAAAAAAAAGTTATTCTAAACATTTTCTCGTCTGAATGTAAGGGAGATATTATTTCTGGAAAGCGAAAAATCTATGGTTTGTTCAATTTTTGACCGTTTCTCTTTAAGCCAATAATGCCAAAACCCACCATATTTACATGCACCTATTGACAAGAAGCTATACCCCATTTTCACATTTATAACTTGTCCATATTTTTTTCAGTTTTCTGGTAAAATAATTGCGATCAGTTCTCGGTTATAATGTGCTTTTTAACGAAATGTTAAAATTGAAATCAATGATTTGTAGAGAACGAACACAAATAAATTTTACTATTGCATAGTTTCGCGAAATCGGAATATGCATATGTACTAACACATGGATGGTTTAGCTGACATTTAATGTGCTTCTTTATCTAATGTGTTTTCGACTTAGCACGGATAAATGTTTAAACTCGAAGGTCGAATTAATTTCATTTACCTCCCCCGTTATTTAAGAAATTATCTGTAAGATTATAACGATAAGCGTGTTGTTTGTACTTGAGCCTAAAACGCAGATTGAACATTTCGCTCTAGTTGACACGCATTTAAGTACTGTACAACTCAACATAAGGATTAACAGTTTTAACGTAAGCATTTTGCCAGCTCCTACTATGCATACAATTGCGCAATATGTTACCCATGTGGTTTTAATGGTGCAGATTCCAGCATAAAGGGTATAAGATACGATAGGGATAGCTTTTTCGCTTGCAAGGTGACTTATACATTTCCGTTAGGCTATTTAGTATAAGCGAACAACTTTGATAGGAAGAAGATTATTAATTTGGGAGTTAAGGACTGAATGTAAGGGTAGTTTATAATTTTTGTCATTTTAATTTAAAATCCAAATGTACTCTGTTTCGTTACACTCAAACCAAAAATATCAGTGAAACATGAGAGAAATTTGGTGATATACAGGGTGTACATAAATGAATATCGGGGTTTTATCTCTTTATAATATTTATTACATTCAACTTACAGTTATAAATGATATGTCAAATGAAAAAGCAACTCAAACAGTTTTGTTTGCTGGCACAATTGCGCATGTGCGTACAATGTTTCTGCCGCAATCCGCTAGACAGCGGTAGTAGCAAAGATGGTGACTAGTAAACAAAAAGCGTTTTGTGTTTTGCAGTTTGCAAAGACCGAATCTGTAGTTACTGTGCAACGTGCGTTCCGTAGAAAGTTGGGTTGTGATCCTCCTAGTGATAAAAACATTCGTAGATGGTATAATCAGTTTGAAGATACCGGCTGCCTTTATAAAGGGAAGAGCACGGGACGACCAGGAGTAAGTGAAGAGACTGTTGAGCGAGTGAGAGAGTCGTTCACTCGTAGCCCAAAGAAATCAGTCCGGAAGGCTAGTCGTGAATTACAAGTTCCTGTGTCGACTGTTTGGAAAGTTGTAAGAAAACGCTTACAGCTACGTCCTTACCGTTTACAGTTATTACAGGCTCTAAAGCCGGCAGACCACGGATTCGCAAACGACACGTTGTTTCATGACGATTTTGTGGATCGTGTTATCTTCAGTGATGAATCGACCTTTCACCTTAGTGAACATGTTAACACTCATAATGTGCGCATCTGGGGCTCAGAAAATCCTCACGAGATGGTACAAATGCAACGAGATTCCCCTAAAGTGAATGCTTTTTGTGCCGTATCCCGGCGAATAGTTTATGGGCCTTTCGTTTTTGGTGAAACTGCTGTAACTGGCACTTCCTACCTTGATACACTAGAGAAATGGCTCTTCCCTCAGTTGGAAGAAAATGGACTAGAGAACTTTATTTTCCAGCAGGATGGTGCTCCACCTCACTGGCATAACGAAGTACGCGATGGGTTGAACGTCACTGTACCGTAGGGCTGGATAGGCCGCAAGGGCCCCAGTGACAGGGCTTGCTCTGCATGGCCTCCACGTTCTCCTGAGCTAACGCCATGCGATTTTTACCTTTGGGGCTTTATCAAGGATCGTGTGTACGTGCCTCCGCTACCAGCTGACCTCCCTGAATTAAGAAATCGGATTGAAGCAGCTGTTGCTACAATTACTGAATACACACTTATCAACGTTTGGGAAGAACTCGGCTATAGACTTGATGTGTGCCGTGTGACAAAGGGTAGTCACATTGGACATTTATAAGATTCTTGGTAAAACTGTTTGAGTTGCTTTTTCGTTTGACATATCATTCATAACTGTAAGTTGAATGTAATAAATATTATAAAGAGTTAAAAAACCTATATTCATTTATATACACCCTATATATGAACCCCCCCAAAACGCAATTTTAAATTTGTCAATTTTATGCCTCCCCATGCAATATTTAGTCTAAAAGTCATTAAAATCTATCAAACTTGCAATAAAAGCCAAAAGGAACCTCTGATATCCATTTTCAATTAAATGGATTTGAAATTTGGGACATGAATTTGAAAAAGCAACCCTGAACTATGGAAACATTACTAGGTACATCTGAAGAACAGAGCTTTACGCCCACACACAAGTTTTGTTCTTGTGGCGACCGTTTGCTGCCGGAGTACTTCAATTATTGAGAACAACGTAGCAAGTTCATGATGGAAAGCAAAGAAGTATGATGGAAATAAGTACAAAAATCGCCGTTTTAGCGTAAAATGACAAAGTAGGAAATCTCACAATCATTAAACGACAATATAGTACAAAATGTTTTTAAATATCTGGCATAAATGAAAACATCCTGTGTTCCAATCACAGGACTTTTTCTACCTGCTCTGATAACAATATATTATTACGAAGATTATTACTTTATCTACATCATCCATAACAAGATAAAAATTAGCAAAAATTGGATTAATTGCTTCCTTGTAAATAGAAGGGAAACGAGGGAATACATCAGGCTAAAGCGATGATCAAATTTTTAAAACCGTCACTATGCGATTGTCGTTGACACTAGCTGCTTTGCATGGCCAGAAGTAAAACAAAAGAAACACGAACAATTTCTATTTGAGAAACGTATACATTTTTAAAATTGAAACCAATAACGAGGAATATCTCTAGAAAAATGTATACGAGATAAATTGTGTGTTTTACCCAGATATGCATTATTTTGTGCAGTAACTTTCTGTCTGTCTCTTACGGTTTACCGTTATACAAAACTCAGAATGACGAGATCTGAGGCACTCCCAGAAAATTCGAGATATATTAGTTTGTCATGAAAATATCCTATAAATACGGCATTTTGAGAAAATATAAATTTTCGAAAAATGTTTTATCTAAAGGGTAATTAGGGGTGGAGGGATTTTCCTGAAAAATACTTGTGCCGCATCCTTGGAAGAAGCTTAATTTCAATACCAAGTTCTCATTTTTGAGTTATATTGCTCCCCTCCTCCACACATCGACCTATATTGTATACATATTCAGGGGTCTCAAAGCATAATTACCAGTGGAATCTCGGTATTGAGTATATCAAGGATTCCACATCAGGATGCATTATTATTAATATTTAAGACTGGACACGTAAAGAGAACGAAGGCCCGCTTAACCTGCATGAAATTATTAAAGCCATGCAGAGACGAGAACTGGGAACATGAGAAGTGCTGCAACAAAAAATAAAGGCAATGTCTGTATCAACTGGGGTCAACATTTGCAATATAGTTTGCTAAAATCTCAACTTTGCTATTATTCTCCCCCACCTCTAAAAATGAATCGGAGTGAGCAGAAGCTCGAATAGATGTTACGTGAATAGCTTCTATCAAACTTGTTTTACTACTTGAAAACAATCTACTGTATTATCCTCTAGCAAGTTAGTAAAACATTTGAAATATCAGTAAGCACTGATAGTGATACAATTACTTCATGCTTGCACTTAACTCAATTTCGTAGCGCTACAGCCCGACCGCTGCGTCCCCCATCTTGCGTCATGGATGGGGTGCAGTACTGGGTGTTGGGAGCCGCTACTTTTTTCTCAAGTGGCTCCTCAATTGGCCCCACCTTCAGAAACCTCACGGGGCTGATTGCGCCACGGACCAGGTCTCCCAGCCGGTACCGGGAATCGAACCCGGGCATCCCGCTTGGTAAGCAGCCGCGCTACCCATGGGCTAAGAAGACAACGAGTCATGTGGAGCGATCTTTTTCATTGTACAAAACAACTGAAAAAGTTTTACATTTCATTCACACGACTTTCTCTACAAACTATTGTTAGAAAAGGTCATTCCTTTCATATTATAAACATTAAAAGAAAGGGTTGTATTATTTTTTTGGTAGTGTTTAGCGCCCGCTTTAACTAGTTATGGCACCGCAGGCGGTGACACTGATGATACATGAATGAAGATGGAGCACTGGTGGAATGCGGTGGTGGGGGAAACCGGAGAACCCGGAGAAAACCCGCCCCAGCGCCGCTTTGTCCACCACAAATCTCACATGTGGTCGCTTGGGATCGAACCCGGGCCATCTAGGTGAGAGGCGAGTGGTCTAACCACTCGGACACGGCGCGGCCCAGGGTTGTATTAGTTCCTTCTAAGTAGAAATGAAATAAGGTAATACAGTAGGCTAAAGCGATAGCCAAATCCTTTAAAAAACCGGTCATTATATGATACAATTGACATTCGGTTCGTTTAACACAGCCAGGAGTAAAATAAAAGAAAGACGAAACGAAAGATTACCTCCCGTTTGAGAAAAGTTTAAAGTAGCTAAAATTGAAACCAATAATAAGGAATATCTCGATCAAAACGGTTAGCTCTAAATAAATTTAAAAATAAATATTACATAAATTGTGTGTTTTAACGAGCTCTACATTTCTTGTGCAGTAATTTTTTCTTATCTCTTGCGATTTACTAGTTATATAACATTCATCCAGAATGAAAACGTTTTCAGAGGCTGTTCCCAGAACATTCAAGTAAACATTTTATTTGCCATGTAAATATCTTTAACATACGGTATATTAATAAAATCATTAGAGCCATTTTTGAGAACAACATTTTCAAAACGTTTTCCATTAAAGGGTACTTTGGGGTGGGGGATTTTCTGAAAATCTTTGTGTTGCATTCTTGGAAGAACTTGAATACCAAATTTGGTATTTAACAGCCTTTTCATTTTTGAGCTACACACACACACACACACACACACACACACACACACACACCTTTTTCTAAAAATACTTGCGTTCCACTAAAATTTCTACACCGAAATTTCACCGGAAATGCCGTTTTGTGTAGTGGTTCAGCATCTTACAAGAAGTTTTAAGTAAATCTCCCCACCCTAAAATACCCTTCACATGAAAAATGTTGGTTATTTTTACTTTCTCTATACGTACTAACAATAAATAGCGTGTTATTTATGGACGTTTTTTAACTACTGTGGTTCTCAGTGTCCCATTCTAAATTGGACGTTAAAGACCGCTTAATTTTGCTCAGAGGCCTCTCAATCAGGCTTGAAGTTCTTTTACGTGCCGTGAATCTTCGACACGGGACCAACGGCTTTACTTCCCTTCCAAAGGAAGCCATGCTAAGGATTTTTACGCCCGAAAAAATCCATCATCCTCCACCGGGTTTGAACCCGCGACCTTGAGTATATGAAGTTAGCATGGTAACCATTTACACCACGGAGGGCCTCTCTATACGGACTATGTACAGAGTGTATAGAGAAGGTATTGCATTGTATCAAAAAATTCGATACCGAGATTTCACCGGAAATACATGTTTTGAGACCACCTGAATAAAAAAAATATTTTTAGAAAAATGTGCGCGTGCATGTGTGTGTGTGCAGCATAGCTCAAAAACGAAAAGACCGTTAAATACCAAACTTGGTATTTAAGTTCAGTATCTTCCAAGCATGCGACACGAAGAAATCCCCCCACCCCCAACTACCCTCACATGGACAAAAAATGGCTCTAACGATTTTGATTAAAATATCATATATTAAAGATATATACTTGACAAATAATATGTATATCTTGAATTTTCTGGGAATAGCCTCTGAAGACTACTTTATTCTGGATGGATTTTACAGAATTTTGTGTAACTGGTAAACGGTAAGAGAGAGACAAAAACTTAGCACACAAAAATGTAGAGCACATTAAAACACACAATTTATGTTATATGCAGTTTTTTCGTGGAGTTGATCGTTTTTTAGATATTCCTTGTTTTTTGTTTCAGCCTTAAAAACTTATACTTTTCTCATACAGGAATTTGTCCACTCCTGCCCATACAAAGGGACTTCAGTCACATAGCAACCATATTTTTCTATCACTTTAACCTATGATACTCCCTTATTTCGCTTCTACTTACAGGGAAGTAAGTAATAAGACTATTTCTGCTAATTATTTTCTCACTTAGCATGAAGTAAACAGAAGCATAAACTTTTTAACAAAAATTTGTTGCAGAGATGTAGAGAAAGTCATGTGAATGGAACACATCAGATTTTTTATTTTCTTAACGCTTTTGACTAGGTCAAACGTTTAAGGTTGTAAGACAAATGAAATGTGTATCTTGAATTTTCTGGAAGAGTCTGTGAAGTTATCTTAATTCTGAAGATTTGTGTATGATTGGTATACCTTAAGAGGTAGACAAAATGCATTATACAAAAAATGTAGATTTGGTTAAAAAACGATTTATGCTAATTTTAAAGGAATTAATAATTTCCGAGATAGTCCTTGTTACTGGTTTGACTTTTCAAACACTGTCCCCCTCGTGGTATACAAAGAGCATGACATTTCAATATCTATCATATAAATAGCTACATGTGTAAGTGTGAATTGAATCTTAATTGGTTTCACAAGAAAGAAGTAGAATAACAATATTTTGTACGAAGAGTTGTAAAGAGCGAGGTCGACACGCACTTTGCTTCATCTAGTAATGAGGGGTAGCGACCCTTACCTGCGGGGACTTCTAAACCTAACGGTCAGTTCTATTCTTTTTTCACTTTACCCCAGAGTACAGTCATGGAAGAAATTATTCATACACCGTTGTTTAGTAGAAAAACGGTATTTATTAGAACTAAGTTAAGAGCCAGAGATGTTAATATAATAAACTATCGGTGTGGTACTTCCTTCCGAATCAGTATATACAAAAATATGTTCCAGCATGCTTCACAGAGAGCGTAAAAAGTATTCATGCATTTAAAAAAATGCAATTTATGCAAATGTACGTGGAGTTTTAATGCTTTGTCTTCGATGCATCACTTCTGTTAACCTCTTTGGCATGGAATGTAATATTTTTCTTATTATAAACATTGCTGACCATTTTTTCAAGTGCATCCCAAAGCTGTTCAAGTCAGTAAAGGGATACGATACAACAGCTACACACGAGCAATTTTCGCTGTATGTTGGGTCACTGTCTCGTTGAAAGTAGTAATCTGTACCTAAATGCAAGCTATCAACACTTTTACTTTAGAATGTTTAAATACTGAAATCTCTCTATGTTTCTTCAACAAAAACAAGTTGCCCAACATCAGCTGTACAATAATTCTTCCCCTCCATGTTTGGGACCAAGCTCACTCAGTGTTTGTTCTTCTCCAGACCAAAACTCTGCCATCATTTACATTTAACTTTCATCTGTGAACAGCATCTTATCCCAGAAACTTGTGTTCTTGCTTACGTCTCAATTTGGTTTTCTTCTAGGTACCCTAGCTCCAGCACCGGCTGTTATTTCTTCCCCGAACTGATCATCAACATGCGCGATCAATGCAGAACATGTCTTAACACATTTTCGTGTATTTGCGTTAGTTAATGTGCTAACACTATTTATGAGGGCATTTGTTTCTCTCATTGCCCGGCTTCTTCCCTTTTAATACTGGGAGATACAATTTTCCTTACCTGCAGAGTTGTTTCCACAGCACTCAGCACCTTGCTGGCTTCTTCTATGTTTACGTTTCTAGTGATGTGTCAATACTTTTTTCCTCGTTAAATACCTCCAGATTCGCGATATTGTTTATTTTCTTGAAGTCTAATTATTTAATATTTAACACACATTATCATTTTACTGATTATTTAATGATGAGGACTTCTAATCAAAAATCTTAATATCTTTTAACTTTATTTGAAAATATACGTAACAAATTTTATTTGTAATGCTGTATGAGTTCTTTTTTCCATGACTTCAGTTCTGTCTCATGTGAGCCGTGAAATACGCTTCTCAAATATTTAAAGTTCGCCCTAAAACAAAATTGCTTTGAATTGTTTGGCAAAATACGAGAAACTCACATTTATCAGCGGTTTCTCTGAAAGTCCTAAAATCCTCTTCAACCTATCAAAATTAAGATACAGCTAAGAGAATGCACATGTAACAGCCCTGCTCAGTACTGAGAAATTCATTTATTAATTTTATAAATGTGCATTTTTAATTTTATCTAAATGATCTTTGCTGTGGTTTGCTAAATATGTTGACTGCGTGCTGAAATACAAATCACTATTTTTATAAAGATAAGAGTCATTGTAGAAAAAAAAATTAATTAACACACTATTTTATTTGCTCTACTACGGAATTATTTATTATTTGTGATTCTAACGATGCATTACCGTATATTTCAAAGAACTACACGGTACACTAATGATAAAAATACATGGATATTATTTAAAATGTGATTTCACTTAAAAACGTTGCATTATCTTATGAAACGCAGAGTGGTTAGACCACTCGTCTCTCACGTAGGCGGCGACCATCGCATAACACCGGTGCTCCAACTTCATTGCTTGTATCACCAGTGTCACAAGCATTATCTTATGAAACGAGTACCTATTCAAACACGCAGAGTGGTTAGACCACTCACGTAGGCGGCGACCATCGCATAACACCGGTGCTCCAACTTCATTGCTTGTATCACCAGTGTCACAAGCAGTAAAAGCAAAACAAAAACAGTTAACCTTCATATCTTGAAAAGCCCCTATTCGTGTCTGTACAGAAGCAACTTCAGCTACGAGTGCCCAAATGGTCTCGGGGTCCAAGGATCTTAAAGTTACTCGACATTGGTCTTCTCTGGATAAGGGAAAGCCTAGCCAGGTAACTCACCCTATTGTGTGTGAGGCAGTCAATCATTCTGTAAGGTGCTCCGCCAAAACCTCATTTTCACAAACAAGTGGTGAAGCAAACTCCCAGAATAACACCTACATTTGGAGGAGAATTATGAAAAATCTAATGTATTCCATTCACGTGACTTTCTCTACATCTCTTTAACAAATTACTGTCAAAAAGCTTATTCTTCTATCTATTTCATTATAATCGAGATAAACATTAGCAGAAGTAATCCTTATTACTTGGTTCCTTAAAGTAGAAGGGAAAAAATTTAATGTGTTCCGTTCATATGGTGTCCTCTAGCTGATCGGTAAACATGCCTTTTATTCAAAACATTAGTCTGTTTTCTATATCATGCTAATCAAGATAAACATAAGCAGAATTAGTCCTTGTCAGTAAAAGGAAATAAGAAAATGCAGGGCTAAAGTGATAGTCTCGTCCGGTCGCTATGTAACGGAGGTGCAATCGCGGCACTCCAATTACTTTCCACGCCTATTAATCCTTCCTGACTAACACAAAAAATAAAAATGACATTCCAATCTGTTTGCTTGCCAGGAACAAACGAGAAGATATCTTCCCGTCTGAGTAAAGTTTAACTGGCTAAAATTGAAACTAATAATCCGGAATATCTCGAAAACGGTTAACTCTACACAAAAACAAAACGTGTGACATAAATTGTGTGTTTTAATGAGATCTATATTTTTTATGTAGTAAGTTTTTGTACATTTCTTACAGTTTGCCCGTTATACAAAATTCATCCAGAATGAAGAGCTCCTCAGACGCTATTCTCAGATAAAAATCAAGATATACATTTTATTTGCTATGTATATTATCTTTAAAATATGGAATCCTAATCAAAACCGTAAGAGCTACTTTGAGAAAATCAACATTTACGAAAACTGTTTCATGTAAAGAGTAGTTTGGGTTGGGAGGAGTTTTCTCAAAATCTTCGCGTCGCATTCTTGGAAAATATTAAACTTAAATACAAGGTTTGTTATTTTACCGTTTTAGCTTTTTGAGTTTTCGTGTTCAGAGACACACGACACACACAAACACACAGGGACATTTACTAAGAATGTTTTTCATACAGGGGAACTCAAAACGTGCATTTTCGGAGAAGTTTCGGTATCGAATTTTTGGGAGTGCAATACCTTCTCTATCTATGTACCATGTACATAAAGTAAAAATGTTTTGTATACAGGGGGCCCTAAAACGGTTATTTCCGATGAAATCTAGGTAGAGAAAATAAAAAGTGTGTCAATGAATTTGTACTGAGGGAAATGATGATACATAATATGGCGGCGTCAAGTGATGAAGGATGTTTATCAGCTAATCTTAAACATTATTTCCAAGACAACAAACCAAAGACACTTGAGAATAGTTATGTTATGCATCATCACCTGATGAACATCTGGCAACGGAAACGGGTTCGATTCCAGCCTGGGGCGGGGAATTTCCCCTATCCTCCATAGAGTCTAGTATATATGTGGGAGTGAAAATAAACCCAACGTTGAAGAACCTACAGACGAGTTGTTTCTAATGCAAAGCCCCCGATATGAGCTAAGAGGTTAAAGGGGGCAAATAAATGGAGGGAAAAAAAAAAACAGAGATAATTTTGCATGAATGGCTTAAATCGATTCGGACTTAACTAGCAATCCCATACAGTCAATGACAACAATTATTCACAGGAAAGGCATGGTAACCAAGCAGGAGAGCGCAGTTTTGTTTCTTTGAATAATTCTGTTCAACCGCTGGCAGAATTTTGTTTCTAATTAAATTGATTAGGAAAATGTATTTATGCTTAATTTAAGTAAATGCATCACGTTACAATGAAATAAAGATGTAAAGGTGTGTTATACGCTTTGAAGAAATGTGTTCATTTGTGTAACTATGTTGGTATTTAAATGCCTCCTTTTAGTAGCATAATGTGGCATTTGAATACTTCTCTGTATGTTTTGAGTTCCCCTGAGTAAAAAAGGTGTGTATGTTTTTTTTGTAAACAATATTACTCAAGAAAGAAAATACAGCATCTTCCAAAGATACCACACGAAGATTTTTCAAGAATATCCCAGACATTTTTGGAACATTTTCGAAAATGTTTGGTTCTCTCAAAAATGGCTTTTAATACTTTTGATTACATTTTATCACGTACTTAAGATATTTTAATGAAAGATGAAATTTATATCGTGCATTTTCTAGAAGAGCCTCTGAAGATCTCTTCATTCTAGTCAGACTTTTGTATTTTCGAGATATATTTTGTTATTGGTTTAAATGTTCCAGGTTTATACTTTCCTTAAATGATAATCGTCATCCATTTATTTATTTTATTTAGTTAATTTTTTTAATTCCTGTCATGCAAAGAGAACGGATTCCAGCTGGGGTGGGAAACTACTTCTTAACCACATTCAGTTGCAGTGTAGTACTGTTCCAGGATAAAAAACATTAAAACCAAGGCCGAAACCTACAGTTAATGACCATTTGTTCGTTAATATTACCATTTTCACTATTTGATGAATAAAGTTACAAATAAATAACTAAAATACAATAAACTTGAAAACGAATGCGATCTAAATTAAAAACACACATACACATCCCTCGATGAAATATGACATAGAGAAGAGACCATTGGACAAAAATTGCGATCGGAAAGTACGCTCAAATTATTACTACTACGTCTGAAAAATCTGTTCTCGCAACACGAAACTATTCAAATAAGGTCCAACAATACTCTCATCTTCTTATATGGCACATGAAAGGCTTCTATGACGTTAGAAAGTTGATGACAACAGATAAAACGGTTTGGGCTCGCCAATGTATTTTATTTGCCACATCACACATGCTGCTATCGGTTGCAAGGAGAAAAAGTGATGATATTACAACTCCTTTTCGCTTTCTCTACCTAGTAGAGATGCTATTATATACCACACAAAAATTTGATGTCGAGATTTCACCGGAAATTCCTGTTTTGAGGACCCCGGAATAAACCATTAGAAAAAGGTGGTATACGCGAGAATAGACAATAAAGAGTTGTGGTAAGCTAAAGCAGATTGAAGTTGAGATAGCAACATGTGCAATTCCATCATCAACACTGTGTGTGTATCCACAGCAGATGTTGCTACACCATAATGCAAGGATAGATCTCAAGCGAGACCATTTCCGCATTGATTTTCTGTGATTTCAAATCGGTTTAGGAGAGAGAGAGAGAATCGTGCCCTTGTGGATCTTTATGCTGTTACCAGTTATCGATGGTACGCAGAGTTTAGTACGCATTTCCTCGAAAATGACGTTCTTGCAGCAACAATGGATAAAATGTAGTGAACGTAGAGCGAGCGCATGTCGCCGGAGGATTATCGCTTCACATATGGTCACAGATTCAAGACGACCTAAATGAAAACAATCCTGAAAGGCAAATTTGACGTCAGAAAACACTGCATCACCTCACAAATGAGCAGAAACAAGCACGTGTACAATGGTGTTAGGAAAGGACTGAAAAAGTCAATGGAGGAAGATCCAGAAACACATTTAACGTTGTAACAGGCGATGGAAACTGGATTTACCAGTATGATCCAGAAACTAAAAGATCGGCAATGTTCTGTTTTGCCCCCCCCCCCCAGGAGATCACAGAACAAAAAAGAATCGAACGAGAAGTGCTGGCAAGAATATAATCTATTCCTTCTTCTCAGCAAATGGCCACATTATGGCGATTCCGCTTGAGGGAAAAAAATACTGTTAGTGCCAGAAGGTATACCACAAATGGTCAATGAACTGAGGAAAGGGCTCCTAAGGCACCATGACAATGCCTTTACCCACACTGCACAACAAACCAGATTTCTTCAGGAATCAATATTTGTCCTATTTTCCCTATTCTATTCCCCAAAATGAACGAACAAAATTCTAGGTCAACAATATGAGTCACCTGAAGCCGAAGTAACTACTTATGAAGATTGTCGTTCAGCATTTGAAAATGTGTTTGAAAGGACAAGACGATGTATAGAATGCATTGGAGAATATTTTTAAAAGATGCAATGATCCGATGTAAATTCATATTTTATTGCGTGCCTCCTCAAAACTTTCAGCGACCCTCGTATGTCTGCATTCGGTTGAGGCAGGCAATGGATGATACCGCGATGGTGTTGCCATTTCCTTTTCGTGGGATGGTAAGGTTGAAAGTACGCACACCCAGTCCTGTACCTGAATGAAACCCTCGCGCAGGTGTCACAAAGCCACACACATATGCGACAATCGGAGCTTCATTAAAGCCGACTGCATGCATTCAAAATGGAAAGCAAACTACCGGCAACAATTAGCTATGACGATTGAAAGCTAGCCGCTCGCACACGTGCGGCGATTACGGGCCAGCAAGACAAAGACTCGTACATTCAGCGCATAGTCACAATATTGTTATGACACCTATTACCGGATTAGGTTAATAAAACTAGTTATATTACTGTACAACATTTTTAATCAAAATCGCTAAAGCCTACTATGAGAAAATAAAAGAAAGGAAAAGCTTTAAAGTACAAGGTAGTTTGGGCTACTTTTTTTTTTTTTTTTTCAGAAAATCGTGTCGCATCCCTGGAGGATAGTGAACTTAAATACCATATCTGATCTATCCGACATTTTTCAGTTATCTTTCACAGACATACACTAAGACCTATACCTAAAAAGTTTAGTTTTTTTGTTTGTTTTTGCATGTGTTTTTTTATTTTTTTATTTGTGATCTCAAACCTTTACTTCCAGTGACATTTCTATATTGCATTTATGGGTGAAAAGCAATTAACAATGGTTGGATGTTAAGTGAATTGGATTTACCCAATAAAATGAACACTTTAGGTGATTAGTTATTTGTATCAAAATAAACACCGGTTTGAAGTGCTGCACCAATAGGATCACACGTATTACTTACCATTGCTAATATTGTATGTTTGCTTGGGAAATCCGATTTGAAAACACTTTCCTTCCTGTCGCAATCGATAACAGAATCCTTGAAAAACTGCAGCAAAACATGAAGGTAATTCCTTCGAGAATGCTGCCTTGGTTTACAAGCTCTTGGTATTTCTGCAAGTTGCCTTTCTATAGAAAAAGAACCAAATTGTAGGTGCCTGATCCAAAATCTGAAGAAATAATAAAAATACTCGAATTTTCTTTCCACATAATTATTTAGTTACTTTAAGCATTTAGAAGTATACAGGACTACTTTAGTGAATGTATTTGGCTAGAGTTCCCAACGGTGGCACACATCGTAGCGTCTCTGAAAAGCCAAGTTCTGCAAGCGTCAAATTAAAGTACTCTAGGATTTATAAATCTGAGATTTGGCTATAAAAATAACTATACTAAGGAAATTGGTAGCTAAGGATTTGTTTCGCATGCTTACTGACGAATCTTCATCACTTGACCTACTTATGCTGTGAAATAAATATAGATATATAAAATATTTTAAAACATTTCTGATATTCCATTTATATAACATTCTTTACCAGGTATACAAACAAACTATTCTTACAAAAGCTTATTTTTCTATCTACTCCATGCTATTCGAGATAAAAATTAGCGGCCGCGCCGTGGCCGAGTGGACAGACCACTGGCCTCTCACCTAGACGGCCCGGGTTCAATCCCAAGCGGCGCAGGGGCGGATTTTCTCAGGGTTCTCCGGTTGACCCGCCATCGCATTCCACCGGGGCTCCATCTTCGTGTATCATCAGTGTCATCACCTGCGGTGCCAGTCTATAAGCAGGGTTAAACACTACCCTAAAATAGCAGATTACTTAGTTCTTTATTAAGTTGAAGGGCAATAAGAGTAATATTATATATTTTAAAAGCTATCACGATTACGTTGAAATTCAACTGTCTTTAAATTCATGTCCACGAGTAAAAAGATATATGAAAGGAATGGCCACTTCCTATTTGAGGAAAGTATAAATATTTTAAAATTGAAGCCAATAACAAAGAATGTCTCGGCAATGGTTAGGTCTGCAATTATAAAATATAAATAAATAAAAGACTGATGTATTCCATTCACATACATTTCATCTGTTCTGCAAACAAACTGTTCTCACAAAATATAATTCTTTATCTGCAACATGCTAATCAAAATAACATTTCTAGAAATGGTCGTATTACTCAAAATAAGAGAATACACTAAGCTAAAGCGATAGTGAATTTTTTTTAAAAGTTATGGGATTGTCAGGACCAGGAGAAAAACAAGAAATGTGAAATGGACGAGGACTTGCTGTTATAAAATTGAAACCTATAACAATAAACATATCTGAAATGGCTACCTCTACAAAAACTGTATATGACATAAATTGTGTGTTTTAACGACATCTATACTTGCGTGCATTATGCCCCCCCCCCGACCTGTTTCTTACGCTTTACCAGTTTGGAAAAATCATTCAGAGGCCTTCAGAGATTACCCCCACCAAATTGAAGATATACATTTGATATAGCACACACATACACACCTGATCCAGAGTCGCCCTCCGTGGTGTAATGGTAGTGTTTAACGCCCGCTTTAACTACTTATGGCACCGCAGGCGGTGACACTGATACATGAATGATGATGGAGCATCGGTGGAATGAGATGGCGGGGGAAACCGGAGTACCCGGAGAAAACCCGCCCCAGCGCCGCTTTGTAGGTGAGAGGCGAGTGGTCTAACCACTCGGCCACGGCGCGGCCGTGGTGTAATGGTTACCATGCTGACTTCATATACCCGGCGAAGGGCGATGGATTTTTTCGGGCGTAAAAATTCTTAACATGGCTTCCTTCGGAAGGGAAGTAAAGCCGTTGGTCCCGTGTCGTAGATTTACGGCACGTAAAAGAACCTCAAGCCTGACAGAGAGGCCTCTGAGCAAGATTAAGCGGTGTTTCACGCCCAGTATAGAATGGGACGCTGAGAACCACAGCACTTAAAGAGCGTCCATAAATAACACGCCATTTACATTTTTTACGCTGACCCAGAATTCAACCGCACAAATGGGCAGGATTGTAGAGGGGTCCTGTATAAACAGTTTGAGATAGGGAACTCAGTGTCCCTATGGCCAAATGTCCAAGTTATGGCATGTTTACTGGATCACACATCACTGGCCAACAATTAAAAGAATATGGATGTGCGAGTCCTATCTTGATATGATATTTAAAATGATTGAGGGTGTGCAGCTCGGTTGGAGTTAGCTAGAGCCAAACGTACTGATGGGCGAATCCCACGATACACAGATCTCACCGCTCTCTCAAATTTGCATTTTTTAGTGTTTTCATTTTCCTGTCAGCAATAATTAGCTAGTTTACGTTTTTGAAGCCAAGACGATAAACCCTACTTTGTGAATATCAATATTAAATACTGTAATTGTCAAGGAATCTGCGCAGATACTTTCTTTGCTGACGTAGTAACTGAATTATGATTTTAGCGGTGGAATGAAAAAACAAAATGGGATATTACCAGGATTACTTTCATTTTATTCGTATGTAATATTACCATTCAAGCTACTGTGCTTCTGAAAATCTTGTCTAATTCCTATTGTGAGAACCATGAATGTGTTCATGTTGTAAAGAAAATAAATTAAGAAAGGAGATCACGCGAACATTCTAAGATAATTACGCACGGTTACCAGATTTCCGTTGAATCAAATAAACAATTACTAATACGAGCGTTAGCTTCATGTGGTGAGGTTCACAACACTCCTGCAATTTTTGACAGGGTGCGAGATTCATTTCTTCCTCTACAGGGATGTATCTGATGTGTTCCATTCAAATGACTTTCTCTACATCTCAGCGACAAATTATTGTTAAAACGCTTATGCGTCTATTTACTTCATGCTAATGGAGAAAAATTAGCAGAAATATTCTTATTGCTTGGTTCCTTGTAAGTAGAAGCGAAATAAGGGAGTACCATAGGTTAAAGTGATAGTCAAAAACTGGTTGCTTTGTGACTGAAGTTCCTTTGTTTCTATGGACTGGAATTGAAAAATTCCTGTATGAGAAAAGTGTAAGTTTTTCAAAGCTGGAACCAAAAACTAGGAATATCCGAAAAAACGATCAACTCCACGAAAAAAATGTACCTATATAACATAAATTGTGTATTTTAACGTGAACTATATTTTTAGATGGTAAGTTTTTGTCCATCTTACGGTTTAGCAGTTATGCAAAATTCCGTTAAATTCATCCAGAATAAAGTAGTCTTCAGAGGCTATTCCCCGAAAATTCAAGATATATATTTTGTTACCTAAATATCTTTAATATACGACATTTTAATCAAAATCATTAAAGCCATTTTTAAGAAAATCGAAATTTTCGAAAAAAGTTCTATGTAAAGGGTAGTTGGGGTTGGGAGGATTTTTCCTCAAAATCTTCGTGTCGCATCCCTGGAAGATACTAAACTTAATACCAAGTTTCGTATTTGACCGACTTTTCGTTATTGAGTTGTGTTCACACACACACGCGCGCACGCGCGCACACACACACACACACACACACACACACACACACACACACACACACACACAGACTTTTGTCTGAAAATGCCTTTTTGAGTACAGGGGACCCTAAAACATATTTCCGGTGAAATCTCGGAATCGAATTTTTGGGTATACTATGCACATACTACGTGTAGAGAAAGTAAAAATCCTGTGGTGACCTGTTACATTTTGTATTATTTCTGAAATCTATGTATTTGCCTTTCATGCATAGACAGCATATAGGATTCACTTTCTTCACTAGCACATCGTTCTTAATTCTTATGGTTTTATTTCATTTAAGACAATGACAGTGTTTGTTAATTGTGAGCTGTACCCTCGCACAAATCCTTTCGAGGCAACGGAGAAGTTAAATTTAAATGTTATTGTACCAACTAGCAACATTTCACCTACATTACATTTATTTTATTTGTCAGTATGTTGAGTAACGCAGCAAAATATGAACGGCTCATTATAAAGGAGACAACATAAAAATAAAGGCATTTATGGTTCTGCGCTCTCTGAAACCCCGGTCCACCGCGTTTGATCAGTGGCGTGCTAACCCTTACTACATTTTATGCTGTAGCAAAGAATTTAGAACCCATAGCTTCCTCATCAAAAGCTGTTTATCTTGAACCGCTGTACAATCCTGCCAAATTGTGAGGTCGAATTCTGGGACAGCCTGTATATTTTATAATAAAAATCGAGAAAATCGACAATTTCGACAAATCTTCCATGTAAAGAGTAGTTTGGGTTAAAGGGGATTCTTGTGTCGCATGCTTAGAAAATACTTAACTCCCAAGTTTGCTTTTTATCGTACTTCATTTTTGAGTGATGATGTCCTCCGCACACATGCGTACGCGCGCGCGCAGGCGGACCTTTTTTCTAAAAATGTTTTCAATTCCGCGATCTTCAAAATATGTATTTCCAGTGAATTTTTAGGTGAAATGCATTACCTTATCTACCTATATAGTAATTCGTAGAGGAGGTAAAATGGAACACTGGCACGTCATATACTGTAAACAGCTTCTCCATGTTGCCCTCTTTCTTGTTTTTCCCTTTGTCCCCGCACATAAACATCATCTACCACCTAGTATAGTTTCTGCCTCGACCTTTTCCCTTTGTCACATAAACCATTTAGCTCATCATCTACCACCTAGTATAGTTTCTGCCTCGACCTTTTCCCTTTGTCCCCGCACATAAACCATTTAGCTAAACATCATCTACCACCTAGTATAGTTTGCCTCGACCTTTTCCCTTTGTCCCCGCACATAAACCATTTAGCTAAACATCATCTACCACCTAGTATAGTTTCTGCCTCGACCTTTTCCCTTTGTCCCCGCACATAAACCATTTGGCTAAACATCATCTACCACCTAGTATAGTTTCTGCCTCGATCTTTTCCCTTTGCCCCTGCACATAAACCATTTAGCTAAACATCATCTACCACCTAGTACAGTTTCTGCCTCGACCTTTTGCCCCGTTCACCAGATTCCACCCCTTTACTTTTATTTTTCAAATTAATTTAAGTATTATTATTATTAATATTATTATTCCATCGTGCACTCTCTAAAAGAGCATAATTACGCATTTTATGGCAATTTCACGTGATCAATAATTTTCTTCAAGAGTCAAAAAGAGTTTTTCTCTATTATAAGCTTCCTTTAACATTGATTTGTTCTGACAAACATTTACAATATTTGAAGCTGTCCATTTGCTACACAATTCTTAGTAAGTGTATCTCCATCCGGCACTTCTTATGACTTTTCCCTTTCCAGCTGTGTGTCATAGCAATGAATATTATAAATTGTGTTCTCAATGGAAACAGTTCTTCACCAAATGTTCAAAGTAGATGTTGAATAGGGTGAATGATAGACAAATATAACATACACTCAAATGTGCAATTAATGCTACACCAAAAAGCAATTCAGCAACGACCAAGAAGAAATTTAAAAGGAGTCCGCCGATTATCTGGAAATTATACTTTCCAACTACCAGATTATATATATATACCATATATATACCATAATAATGCAAGTGCAGTGTTATTATTTCAACCGCTGCCATAAAATAGAAGATATTAAAATTACAAACCAAAGCATTTTTTTTGTAGTGTTACCTTTAAACCTCTTATTTTCTAAAATCGTGTCTTTGACAATGTGATACCCGCTGCATAATTGCTTCTCTGGTTTCTTTTCCTCCCATCTTGCTTCAATATGTAAATATGAGTACCCCAGCCATGCATTAATACTGTGATTCATTTCTTGGAAGCCAAATATCCACAGCTGTGAAGAGATTAGTAGCTGCGGCATACGCCGCAGATAAAGAATATACTTTGGATATTATGATTTTTTCAGATAACAATGGTCTTGCGGGATTCAGATTAAAAACTCTAGAGCTCGTTCTAATTTTCAGTGCGGCCTTCCATGTCATTGAAAACAAGCGAAAAACGCAGTCCTAATATGGAATTTCCTGCTATGAAGCAAACGTAACGGATATTCCCAGTCTGAGTATGTCTTAAGAGATGAAAGACAAAAGAATACAGCAACACCAACAAAGGATGAGATTATTTTGTCGTTTAAGGACGAAAGGGATTATTGGTACTGAAGGTATTAAATCCATACCATGAGTGTACAGGACTTAAATAGACTTGGTTCAACCTACATTATAATTTCTGTCAAATGACAATTTAGATTTTAAAGTTTATATACAAGCCAAATGCACAGTAAAATGCCTGCATTACGATTCAGATCCTCTGGGCGATTTAACAGAGATAACTTGCGAATGTCTGAAATCTGGCGCCCAAACAAAATCCCGCACCAAAACTATTTAGAAGTCAGTTGGCAACTTGTAGGAATACAAAAAGCTTTGTCTGCCTTTGTCTTGGGAATGAACTGAAGGGTATATCGTAAAGTTTGATAAGCAATATTATCAAAGCTTTTCTTACAAACAGTTTGTCCGAAATAACACGACTGTCTTAAAGTGATCTGGGTTCCGGTGTTGATGACCCAAATATTTTTCAAAAACGCATGAAAAATTTAAGAATTACACATAAAACAACTTTCTTTTTCGAGCAAGGTATGCGATAGCGAGATTTTCAAGAAATTCCTCCCACCCCAAACTACCCTTTACATGGAAAAAAGCTCCAAAAGTTTGATTTTCTCAAACATGGCTGCAACGATTTTGGTTAAAATATTTACATGACAAATAAAATGTATAGGTATGTTAAATTTGCAGGGAATAGCAAATGCGCCTCTTCTTCCGGTTGTAGCTTGGCCACTTGAACTGCCTTGCTTAACTACTTAAACAGCATCCATCCCAACATCAAGTCCACAATGGAACAACAGTTTACCATTTCTTGACTTACTCAACTACAAAGTGTACCTCAACAATACAAGCTGCACACAACCTTCTACACTTATACACTGAGCGATAACAGTCTGTGATAAACATAACCTCCTAGAAGAAATCCAGCACCTACAGAACCAGTATACCATCCGAGATATCAACAAACCTTTCAGGAAACTCCACCACAAACCAAACGACAAAACAGAGAAAAAAAAAAAAGCTTAACTATAACCATTATTCCCACAAAATAGCAAGTATACTGTCTAAACGCATCATCAGAAGTTTTTAAGCCCCCTGCACGGCCTCCGCACTGCCGCAATTGACAGAACACCATGCGAATGTGGGCAAATTTACATCGGTCAGAAAGAGAGGGCTGTGGAAGAGCGCATCAAAGAACACCAACGCTGCTACCCAGGAAAGTCTGCGGTGGCACAACATACTTACGATACTAGTCATAATATCAATTTTTCATCCTCCAAAGTAATAGAAACATCTACCGGATATTATGACAAGCAATATACGAGAGTTGGGGCAAACGTCATAGCAACTATTTATTTTCTTGAAGACGCCAGTCCTGTTAGAAAATGTGACATATATCGACGAAAGGATAATGTGTTAACTACATGTGTGGACAATGAATAGCACTGAATATCGTAACAAACTAATTACGGTAAAGTACAGGGCAATATAGCCTTCACGGTGCAAAATAATGACAACACAGTACACATACAGTTGACATGACAAACCTGGGCCTAAAGACCCTCAAAGTAGTCCTCTGCTACTGTCAACACACGCTGCCAACGATGTGGGAGGCTCTGAATACCAACTACCGCAGCATTTGCCGCACCATGTGTGAATCGGGTCATCTGTTCGCGCACAGCATTAGCAATGTCCTCTCGTGTTGTAAACCGTCTAACACGTAGTGGTTCCTTTATCTTTCGAATGAGATCAAAGACACGGGGCGAAATGTCGAGAGTAGAGTGGGTGCTACAATTCTTCCCATCCCCAACGTCGCAGTAGCTGCCCTACACACTCTGCTTTATGTAGTTTTGCATTGTGCAGGATTATTACACTGCCCACAAGATCCGGACGTTTCTCCCGAGCGCCTGTCCACCAGGAAGTCCCTGTAGTACTGTGCGGTCACGGTTCTGCCATGCGGGACAAAGTGGCAAACAACCCCTGACGTCATACGCGACGATCACCATCAATTTGACTGGGGAAGGATTCTGACGGAACTTCTGCCTCCTTGGTGATCCAGCATGTCTCCACTACGCGGACTGACGTTTCAGTTCTGGTTCTTTTGCCATGGCCCAAAATTCATCAATGGCGATTATTCGTGACAAGAATTGATCGCCGTCCTGTTGCCAGCGTGCAAGGTGGTCGGAGCATATTGCATAGCGCACCCACTTTTGAACTTCCGGCAGTGAATACGGTACCCACCGCGATGCGATTTTGCCTAGTTGCAGCTCATTGCGCACTTGTGGACGGCGCGTTTCTCGATGCCAGTAGCGTCCATCGTCTGTATTCATTGAAGAGCTGCTCGATGACGGCACGTGCCACGTCGGTCCGCAAACTGACAGATCGTCCCGAACGTTGCTCATCACTGGTTGACACCGTCCTTGCTGAAACTTCCCTAGGCTTTATTCCCAATAAAGTGGGGAAGCCTAAAGTGGTAGGGCTTCCACTAATTCACTGTGACATTCCATCGCATTTCTCCCTCGGAGAACAGCTGTTTTAATGTAAGCGCGCTGCTCAACACGGGTTACTTCCATCTCGTACGACACTTACCGACTGACTGGTTTCACAGTCCTCGCTGCGCTACTACTAGATATCACAGAGCTATCTGTTGTTTTGCATACACAATATGCCTGCAGAACTTCCACACGACTCATATACGTTTGCGATCTGTTCACATATCTACAAGAAAAAAACTAGTTGCTATGATTTTTGCCCCAACCCTCGTACATAAAAGTAAACAAAAACAATTTTAACAAAGACGAAGGTCTGCAAAGATGCGAAACATGGCTACCTATAAGTCATAACCACTTGCCCCATCCTCCTCAACCCCCATCGGCCAGTGCCGACCAAAGACTGCGCGCGAGGCGGTCCTTCAGTCTTCCCCTCAAGGTATAAATATCACCGCCAGAGCAACTTCTCTCCAGTTCCCTGATGATGGCGACAGAGTACGTCGTTGAAAGCTTGGAAATGAATCCAACACTTACCTGGCTGACATCCCGAGAAGAAAGCATTAATAAATATGATTGTACAATAAAGGAGTAGATTAACGGGCTTGCAACCACGAAAATACGAGGTAACAACAATGCGACTATATTAACTCGTCATTTTTAATCGTGTGCAACAGGCAAACAAACCTTAGTCGTAATTTTTTTTTCTGAAAAAGATCCGCGCGCGCGCGTGTGGTGTGTGTGTTAACACGTAATCCAAAAAGTCGGTTAATTACGAAAGTTGGTGTTGGTTTGGTCAAGCACCACTACAAAATGCATCACTGACAAATGCGATGATCTCAGTCCTAAAACATATAATGATATGGTGATAACCTCTAATATTTACAAACTTTATTTTATTTCTTACAGATGTTATGAAAGGAGTGCATAGGTATAGACAATATTATACTTCAGAATGCTGATCTGCAATTGGTCAATTTAGTTGAAAAGTAGGCCACAATACAGTCTTAATGTTTGACAAATCTTTAAAACGTAAGTAAAGAACGATATAGCAAAACTCTTTAATAACGGGAATGTCAACGTAAACCGTTATTTACATTTGTTGTGCAGTTCGTTTTCGTTAATCGCTTAACACATACCAGTTTAACAGAATCATTATACAAAATCCCTTTCGAATGAAGTGGACTTCACAGGCTATTTCCAAAAAAATCAAGATATTCATTTTATTTGACATGTACATAGTTTAGTGTGCCGTATTTTAATCAAAATCGTTAAGAGCTACATTTTAAAATAAACATTCTTCCTTGAAAACTTTAGTAGGGGATGGATAATGTTTCAAGTTCATATTGAATCTTTGGAAGATTTCAAATATAAATGTGACTGTTGGTTTTAAAGTTCCCTCTCTTACAGACACGAACCTTCTTCTAAAACTGATGTTTCTTTGGGATTCAACGGTCTTCAAAGCACGTAATTTCGATGAAATCTCGGTATAGCATTTTTTGATGCCATATCTTCTCTAGCTTCTATACACCTAGAAGTATGATACAATAATAAAGAATAAAAAGAAGTGAAATAGCAAAATGCCATGTGTAGGTAGAGCAGCAGCAGAGCCCTGATCAATGCTGCCAACTTGAGCACAACCAAGACAGGAATACGGTTAACAAACATTTCTTGCCCAATGAAAATGGATGCAAAACCTGACCTTGACCGGGAGTGAGGAGCACTAGCACTTGATAACAAAATAGCAGTGGACAGGAGATGAGTTGCCCAAACAACCTCGCAGAATGGCCTTGAACCCTTCAAGCTACTAGATGCCTGCTTGTAAACAACATTTCAATGTGATTTCATTGAGCATTTAATTCGTACTGTATCATCCTTTTCTTTATTTCTTTTTTAATTACATCTATCCGTAGCTTTCTCTATTTACTTCTTCTATGGGTTTGTTGAAATCGTATTTTAAAAATCTGATGTGTTCCATTCACATGATTTTCTCTACATCTCTGCAACAAGTTATTGTTAAAAAGCTTATGCTTCTATTTACTTCATGCTAATCGAGAAAAAATTAGTAGAAATAGTCTTATTACTTGCTTCCTTGTAAGTAGAAGCGAAATAAGGAAGTACCATAGGTTAAAGTGATAGTCAAAAACTGATTGCTATGTGACTTAAGTTCCTTTGTTTGTACGGACAGGAGTTGACAAATTCATGTATGAGAAAAGTAGGTTTTTTAAAGGTGAAACCACAAACAAGGAATATCTCAAAAACGACCAACTCTACGAAAAAAATGTATATAACATAAATTGTGCGTTTTAACGTGTTCTACGTTTTCTGTCTGGTAAGTTTTTGTCCATCTCTTACGGTTAACATTTATGCAAAATTTAGCAAAATTCATTTAGAATAAAGTAGTCTTCAGAGGCTATTCTCAGAAAATTCAAGATATACATTTTATTTGTCGTGTAAATATATTTAATATATGACATTTTCATCAAAATCATTAGAGCCATTTTTGATAAAAATCAAAATTTTCGAAAAAAGTTCCATGTAAAGGTATTTAGGAGTGGGGGGGTTTCTTGAACATCTTCGTGTTGCATCCTTGGAAGATACCAAAAATAAATACCAAGTTTAGTTTTTAACAGTCTTTTCGTTTTTGAGGTATGCTACCCAGACACACACACACATACGGACATTTTTCTAAAATAGCTTTTTTGGTTCAGAGGGACTCAAAACATGTATTTCCGGTGAAATACCGTAGCCTGGGTGGAATTCAGTACATACAGTCATGGAAATAAGTATTCATACAGTACTGTAATTGAAATTGACCACTGATATTTCTATATTAAATTAAATGACAGAATCCTATCATTAACAGCGAAAGAAGACAACGACCACAGAAGCTAACGCAAAGGGAAAAGAATATGTTAATAAGAATGGTAAAAAAACATGCTAAATTGACAGCCTCTGCATTGTCTGTCTATGTTAACGAACAGTTCGGAAAGGAAACAACACCAAGGGCTGTTTGCTATGTTCTAAGTAGTGCAGGCTAT
Organism: Hymenopus coronatus; assembly: GCA_030762935.1. Taxonomy (NCBI): domain Eukaryota; kingdom Metazoa; phylum Arthropoda; class Insecta; order Mantodea; family Hymenopodidae; genus Hymenopus; species Hymenopus coronatus. Next base: position 3,245,306 of record CM060885.1, on the reverse strand, counting down.
GGAGCTAGGGTACCTAGAAAGAAACCATACATCAGCAACAAGAACAAGAAAGTCAGACTTGAATTTGCTCGAGAGCATCTAAGCAGGAACACGAGTTTCTGGGACAGGGCACTATACACAGATGAAAGTAAATTTAATGTATTTGTAAATGATGGCAGAATTTTGGTATGGAGAAGACCAAATACTGAGCTTGAACCCAAGCGCCTTCAAGCCACATTGAAGCATGATGGAGGTGGAATTATGGTATGGGGATGTATGGCTACATCTGGTGTTGGAGAACTTGTTTTTGTTGAAGATAACATGAATAGATTTCAGTATTTAAATATCCTAAAGAATAATCTGCAAAAGAGTGTTGATAAATTGAAATTAGACACAGATTACTACTTTCAACAAGACAATGATCCTAAGCATATGGCGGAAATTGTTCGTTTGTGGTTGTTCTACCATACTCCCCAAGTTCTCAAGTTTCCAGCACAGAGTGCAGACCATAATCCAACTGAACATCTTTGGGATACCCTTGAAAGAATGGTCCGAAAGCATGACATACGAAGAAAGGCAGCTCTGAAACAATGTCTTCAGCAAGAATGGCAAAATATTACCTTATAGACTACAAAAAACCTGGTTCATTCCATGCCAAAGAGGTTAACAAGACTACAAAACACCTGGTTCATTCCATGCCAAAGAGGTTAACAGAAGTAATTCGTAGAAGAGGAACGCCTACAAAGTATTACTTTTGTTACTGTATTGTATTTAAACTGTCATTTTCTTTGAGTGTATGAATATTTTTTTCCTTGTTGTGAGAAGTCAGCTGGTGCAAATGTTTTATTTACTTCTCTAAGAGGAGTAATTTAGGTCATGCGTTTATATGTATAGATTCAGGAGGAAATATCATACTGTTAGTTTATCATATAATCTCTCTGGATGTTATCTTTAGTTATAATAAATTAAGATTTTCTACATAAACACTGGTGTATGAATACTTTTTTTCCATGACTGTAGTACGTGTAGAGAACGTAAAAATTATAGTCAATACTCGGTTTCCGTCGCATTAAAATAATCGAATAAAGATGATAAATGAAACTAAAGAACAAAACCATAATGTTGTAAAATATGTATTACTTACTATGATTATTTGGAAACATTCTGATCTGCGGCAATTAAGTTCGCAAAGTGACAATGTAAATACCTCTTATTATAGGTCAGCATTATCTTATCCAACTTCTCTGTTTTTAGATTTGTCCAACACTTAATACACTTCTTGCGAAACACTTTTAATAGACTATTCTGGAATTCTGCAGATATACATACTTATTAAATGCTCCTAAGTAATATTTTGTTTTCTTAAGTGTGTGCTACCTTTCACTGAGTCATAAGTTCTACCAGATTTACTCCCCCCTCCCCGCCCAATAAAAATAGCAAGACAAGAAGGCAGAACAAATAAAAAAATTGTTTCCTGTGCGAGATTTATTATTTTACTCCATCACGCTATAAATATTAAAGCTGCAAATTGCATTGTAAGGACATGCCTGCTTCAATCAGGAAACACGTTTTGGCACAGGTAATCCTAAAAGGACGTTTTCTAAACATTTACAGTTGGCAATATGCTGTTATATGTGTTATAGAAAAATTAAATTGCTTCCCTGTCTGAAACTCGCAGGCGGTTCTCAGTTGTTCCATTCATATTACTTTCTCTGGTTGTTTCCTAAAACAAACTTTCCTAACAAAAGATTCTTCTATATACGCCTGCTAATCGAGATAAATATTATCAGAAATAACTTATTACTTGCTTCCCTGTAAGTAGAAAGGAAATAAGGGTACACCACACTAAATCTATACTCAAATATTTTAAGAGCTATCGCTATGTGACACAATTTAAATGAGGCTCTCTTGCATTCAATGAAACAAAACAAACGAGATGAAACTAAAGTCACTTCCCACTTGAGAAAAAATTAAGTGGTTTAAAACTAAAACCAATAACAACGAATATCTCCGAAACGCTTAACTCTAACAAACAAAAACAAAAAACAAAAAATCGTATGAGTTCCATTCATACGACTTTCTCTGCACCTCGGCAACAAATTATTGTTAAAAAGCTTATGCTTCTATTCATTTCATGCTAATTGAGAAAAAATAGCAGAAATAGTCTTAATAATTGCTTCCTTGTAAGTAGAAGCGAAATAAGGGAGTGCCATAGGTTAAAGTGATAGTCAAAAGCTGGTTGCTATATGACTGAAGTTCCTTTGTTTGCATGGACAGAAGTTGATAAATTCCTCAATGAGAAAAGTATTAGTTTTTCAAAGCTAAAGACAATAACAAGCAATATCTAAAAGACGATCAACTCCACGATCAATGTATATGACATAAATTGTGTATTTTATCGTGATGTTAAGTTTTTGTCTATCTCTTACAGTTACCAGTTATGCAAAATTTAATAAAACTCATCCAGAATAAAGAGGTCTTTAGAGGCTACTCCCAGAAAATTCAAGTTATACATTATACATTTTATTTGTCATGTTAATCTCTTAAATATGAGATTTTTAATCAAAATTGTTAGAGCCTTTTTTGGGAAAATCAAAATGTTCGAAAAAAGTTCCACGTAAAGGGCAGTTTGGGATGGGTGGATTTCCTTGAAAATCTTCGTGTCGCATCCTTGGAAGATAACAAACTTAAGATACCAAGTTTGGTATTTAACGGTATTTTCTTTTTTGAGCTATGCTGTATAAACACACACACACACGGAACTTTTTTCAAAACTGCTTTTTCTGGATTCAAAGTTACCCAAAACATGTATTTCCGGTGAAATCTCGGTATTGAGATACCTTCTCTATACACTATGTATATAGTACGTGTAGAGAAAGTAAAAAGGCAAAGAGAAGTATATGACATAAACCGAGTGTTTCAATAAGATCTGCATTTTTTTGTCTATCCCTTACAGTTTACGAGTTATGCAATTGTCAGTCACCCAGAATAAAGAGGTGCTCACAATTACAGAATTCCCAAGTATTTCAAGATATATATTTGCCAAGTAAACATCTTTAATATACGGTATTTAATAAAAAAAATTAGAGCCAGTTTTAGAAAATCGAAAATTTCGAAATAGATAAGTTCCATGTAAAGGGTAGTTTGTGGTGGGGGAATTTTCCTGAACATCTTTGTCTCGTTTCCCTGGAAGATACTAAACTTAAATACCAAGCTTGGTATTTAACCGACTTTTCGTTTTTGAGTTATGCTGTCCAAACACACCACATACATACACCTTTTTCTATTTTTACTTTCTTTGCACGTACTATTTACATAGTGTATAGAGTAGGTATTGTATTCCACCCAAAATTCCAAATCGAGATTTCATCGAATATACATGTTTTGGGTCCCCCTGAATCCCAAAAAAGTATTTTTGGAAAAATGTCCATGTGTATATGTAGCTCAAAAACGAAAAATCCGTTAAATATAAAATTTGGTATTTAAGTGTGGTATCTTCCAAGGATGCGACACGAAGATGTTCAAGAAAATCCCCTTAGCCCAAACCACCGTTTACATGGAAAAAAATTAAAAAATGTTGATTTTCTCAAAAATGGCTAACGATTTTGATTAAAATCTCTTATACTTAAGATATTTATATGTCAAATAAAATGTATATCTTGACTTTTCTGGGAATAGCCTCTAAAGACCTCTTTATTCTGGATGAGTTTATTGCAATTTGCATAACTGGTAAACCGTAAGGGATAGACTAAAACTTACTACACAAAAAATGTAGATCACGACAAAACAACCAATTTATTTCGAATACATTTTTTCGTGGAATTGATCGTTTATGAATACTCCCTGTTATTGGTTTGATCTTTAAGAAACTTACTTTTCTCACACAGGAATTTGTCAACTCCTGTCCATACAAACAAAGGAACTTCAGTCACATAGCAACCAGCTTGTGACTATCACTTTAACCTATGGTACCCCCTTATTTCGCTTCTACTTACAAGGAAGCAAGTAATAAGACCATTTCTGCTATTTTTTCTCAATTAGTAAGAACTAAATAGAAGCATACGCTTTTTAACAATTTGTTGCAGAGATGTAAATAACGTCATGTGAATGGTAGACATCAGATTTTTTTTTTAATTCAGGGATTCTCAAAACAGTACCTCTGGTGAAATCTTAGCACAAACATTTTTGAGTGGAATACAAATTCTTCTCTATCTATTATGTACATTTTACATACGTATTAGATAAAGTAAAAAATTGGATGTGTTCCACTCACAAGACTTTCTCTACATCCCTGCAAAAAAAAACAAAAAACAAAAAAAAACAAAAAAAAAAAAACAGAAATAGTCTTATTAATTACTTGCTTCCGTAAGTAGAAGCGAAATAAGGGAGTACCATAGGTTAAAGTGATGGTCAAAAGCTGGTTGCTATGTGACTGAGGTTCCTTTGTATGGACAGAAGTTGACAAGTTTCTGTATGAGAAAAGTATACGCTTTTCAAAGCTGAAGCCATTAACAAGGAATATCTCAAAAACGACCAACACCACGAAAAAAATGTATATAACATAAATTGTGTGTTTTAACGTGCTCTACATTTTTTGTCTGGTACGTTTTCTCCATCTCTTACGGTTTAGCAGTTATGCAAAATTCCGTAAAATTCATCCAAAATAAAGTAGTCTTCAAAAGCTATTCCCAGAAATTCAAGATATACATTTTATTTGTCAGATAAATATCTTTTTAAATATACGATATGTTAATCAAAATCGTTAGAGCTATTTTTGAGAAAATCAAAATATTCGAAAAAATTTCCATGTAAAGGGTTGTTGAGGTGGGGAGATTTTTTTGAAAATCTTCGTGTCGCATCCTTGGAAAATACGAAACCTAAATATCAAGTTTGGTTTTTAACGGACTTTTCGTTTTTGAGTTATGCTGCCCATAGACACACGCACACAGAAAACGTTTCTAAAAAAGATTTTTTTGGATTCAGAGGGTCTGAAAACATGTATTTCCGGTGAAATCTCGTTATCGAATTTTTGGTTACATTACAATACCTTCTCTATACACTATGTACATAGTGCGTATACAGAAAGTAAAAAGAAATACCTATTTTATTTAAATGAATAAAATAGTTTATAAATGATTAAATCTTGATAATTGAATGAAAACATTCGCGTTAAAAAGGAACATATTTTCTTTACATGATCCAGATAGCGAGTGCAAACACTAGCACCATTTCAATTTTGCTTTAGGCGGGAGAGGGGGGGGGATGCTGAAACCGAAATTTTATATGAATTCCTAACGACACTTTTAGATTAAAAGAAACTCTTATTTTATTTCTTAAATGTGAAATATTTGAATTATAAAACAGTTACAATAGGTTAGGGAGGAAAATGGAACCCCCAGTTATATGTCCCTATAGGTAAACATTTTTAACACACTGACCAGAGTGGTGTGTAACTGTAGCCTTGCTTCCTTCTGATCGATAGATTCCAGCAAGGAGCAGTGAGATGTTGCAACGGTGCCTTTGTCACTCTCCGCATTTATACCAGCCAGCTAATCAGGCGATCGGATTACTGATTTCTGTTTCCTTTACAGCTCCGGCAAAGTTCGCAATTGGGAGAGACACCACCTTAAAAATCAATAGCACAATAAAAAATCCCCAAAACAGATCTGTTTCTCTAAATTACTGTGTTGTTCAACGTGTCTTCAATATATATATATATATATATATATATATATATATATATATATATATATATATATATCTACTTCAACATTTCTTTGTCTGTATCTCACCTCTGGTAAAAAAAAAAATTGTATTCATAACATTTACGCCCCGACGTGACAAAACTGCCATCCGCATGTGAGAGAGAAAGAGAACAATGTTCAAAACTATAAAACGAAGTCGCATAAAAATTACATTTGGTTAAGTCCCATATCTTCCGGGATTTCCACAACATAGTCATTGCAATCCAGGCTGTTGCAAACTGACTCACCTGTGTATCAGTACACAAAACTTGGAACAGAGCGTGGTAGCCAAAACACCACTGAGCAAAGGTCATACCACAATTCTTTACCAGACACTTCATTTCCAAAACTTATTTGTCCTCAAAGCTGCGCTGTATTGCACGTTGCTGTCAGACCCCTGTGAGTACAGAGTTACTCGCTGCAATTTTGTTGCGCATCCAAGCTGGAGCAGTTTGTTCTACTAACATTTATTTAGTTATTTTTTATTTTGCCCTAAATTACTAACGAGTTCGAATAACAAGTCTAAAATAACGAGGTTTGATTTATTGAGTACACAACACCCCCCCTACACACACACACACACACACACACACACACAAACCAGAAAATACTTATTTTCGAGAAAAAAAAATGTCACTAAAGGATAGTTTGACGTGAGGAAGATTTTTTTTTTTTTTTTTTTTTAAACTTCATGTCGCATCCTTGGGAGATGCTTATCAAATTTAGCGTTTACTGATTTTTCGTTTCTGGGTTTGCTGTTAAAATAATTCTCACACACCCTCTAAAAACTTTGCTTTAATCGGGGGCCTCAAATCATATTTTTCGGTTAAATCTAGACATCAACTTTTTGGATGGAATACGATATACAGCAGAGAAAGAAAGAAAACTGATGTGTTATAATCACATGACTTACACCATATGAACGTTTATATTTCTATCTACTTCACTTTAACTAGGCTGACCATATGTACTGATTTTCGCAGGACACACGGAAAAATCAAATATGTCCTGCGAAATATCCCACTTTAATTGTAAGTTGCGAGTTTAAGCTTTAAATCACTAGTTATAGCCATTTTATTTATTGTATAATTTTATTGTAAGGATAATAATATGTTTGTGGCATGCAATAATCAAGTTTAACTGCCATTCTTTTGGCAGTGCAGATTGGCTGTTACCTGTCGTGTTATTACAGATCTCTGCTACAGTCGCTTTTTCGGAATGGCACACAGAAGAAAATGTGTTTTAAATTCCCAACTTCAGTCTCTGTACCCTTTCATCAAAAGGGGAAAGACAATGACATATATTGTCAAACATGTTCGGCAAATTTTTCGATAGCAAAATTGGGAAGTCTGAAATACATTTACAAACGGCAAAACATAAATCGTCAACTAATCCAATGAGTCCATTTGCACGTTTTTCAGAAATAAAGATTTCGGACACAAAGAACGAATGCTTGCAGCAGCAGAGGCTTGTTTTGCATTTCACACTAATTCATAACCACGTTTCGATCAACAGACTGTACTTGGAAATTGATTAAGAAATGTTCTGATCCTCAATATTCATATGCAAGAAGTCCGTGACTTATGCGATTTCAGAGCTACAGAAAGACTTGGATCAAGTGAATTACATCACAGATTCGTCCAATCATAAACATACAGAGCTATTTTGATCCTGTCAATGGAGTGCAGTGTGGTGAGACAGCTCAGATTGTGTTCTCATACGTTTTAAAGACTTTAAGTGACTACAAAATTGAAGCTAAAGTTGTAACAAACACTAACTGCAATTTTGGACGGGCAGCAAGAAAAGGTAAAAAATGTTTACACTATTCTTCAGAACTCCTTAAAAAACCAATTGTAGGTGTAGGTTGCTTTGCACATCTAGTGAATAACTGTAGACAAACTGCAATCGACTGTTTACCAGTTTGCATAGAAAGTGTTGTGCTTCTAAAAAGTGCGCGAAATATCTTTACGTGAATTTTGTGTCTTTGTGGAAAAAGAGTCATACATCAAAACTAGAGGCTGTAGAACGTATACTTAAACTTGATATCACTGCGAATCTCAGGAAAAGTGTCCCACAATCATCTATCTGAAATATGGCTCTTTTTGTGCATAGTCAGGCAGCTGTATTTAATAATTCTGTTCATTTACTTGAAGATCAACATATTTCTATGGTAGAAAGTTCAGCGTTAATTAAAGAGCTGAAACAATCATTGAATGAGGAAAGGGGTGTGTCTTTTTGCCTCTTGTAGTTCAGTCAAAACTAAAAAAAATCAAGGGAGGTGGGTTAGTAGGTCCATGTGTTTCCATTTTATTCAACTTGTATTGAATGTACTGAGCACTGGTCTTCTTCCACAACTGAAATTAGTGACTTGGACTGGACCAGACTTAATTCAGTAATTGAGTGGAATCAAGTTCAGAACAGCTTAAAAACTATCAGCAAACTGATGGAAAAGCAAATAGACTATTCCTAAATGAGATTGTAAATGGAAAAGCACGTGCTGCAGCTGAAAAGTTAATAGAACGGAACACTGCTCATTTGAGGGGTGATTTAAGATGAAGTATTTAAACATTTTCAGGAAAAGTTCATCCCCTTTTCTCAAGTGTGTAATATTATTGAATTTAGTATGTCTCTTCCAGCCACGAATGCACCCACTGAGAGGGTGTTTTCGATAGTGAATAACTTGTGGATTTCCGAAAAATATCAGATAAAAATGAAACTGATAGGTGTAATAATAACTAAATGAAATATTAACTGCTATGCAGTGAATTCCACACTATGCCTTTGGAAAAAAGTAAGTTATTGCATGCTGTGCATTCAAACTCAAGGTATTTAAACTTTAAACTGATCAATGACTTAAAATATAGTGAAAAATATTAGCATAGAGTGTCTAAAAACACATTAAATGGTGTTTCAGTACTTTATCTGTACCATTTGATTTACAATAAAACAATGTAAGAATTGTTTTTGTCTGTGTGTATTAACACTTAAAGTAAAGTCAAACCATATAGAAAGCAGTATTTATTTATCTTAAGTTATATGATTGTTTGCTTATAAATCTTTGAGCATGAGTTAAGTTTTTTTCAATGTTTAGTCTTAAAATTTTTAAATAAAGGTATGCAAATTGGATCTTGATACATATTTAATATGCATATTTCTAATATTTGCCCAATCGATTTTATGACAGTTATAGTTACGGTTAGATCGTTAACATAGTGTCCTCTTTTTGCTTATCAAGATATGGTCAGCCTAAGTTAAACGTTTGCGGAAATAGCAATAGTACAAGTCATTTCGTTGACTGCCAAATGTTTAAGAACTGGACGATAGTTTCAATATAAAATGCGAGATACCGAAAGACAATTCAAGCCGTTAAAAACAGATATCTTGGAAATGTTTATATGTAGCTCAAAAACTTATTTGGAATAAGTTGTGTGCTTTAAACAGCGCACTTTGCTGTATGGCAATTGTTCCTCTGCTATAGGTACGACAGAATCAGCTATACCGACGAGCGGAGCGATGGCGGCCCATAACCTTGAATATGAAACCTTATCTGACTACCAAACAACACCATGGCCTTGCGGCCTCTACAAGGTTCCTTTGTCAACTGACGGGAAGCTTCTCGCCCATACCTACCTCATGCAATAAACTACATTTCAAGCTATCAGTAGTCCATTCTTTATCCAAATACACATCAACCCGTATCGTGTTGGGCCAAGCATTTCGAAGCGATTTGTTGGGGAAAAAAAAGTTTAGGCACTGACTGAATACAAGGCAACGATTTTACAAAAATAGTATAGTTCTCGTTTATCAGCTGCAAGGCGAGCATTTCCAGCCAACTTCCTACATTCTAGCTCTTTGTTCTGTAAATGTTTCATTTTTCTAACTTTGATTCTCGAAAACAAACTATTTTTATTAGCATATAAACACATTTCAGATAGTGACATAATAAAATGTATACTTCTACTTTTAGTTAACAATATCACATTCCACATGTTAAGACACTAAAGCAGGTCGCTTATTGCACGACACTTTTTTTTATACCAAGTTATGTTTTCAAGCACTGAATATTCTCAAAATACTAAGAATCAGACTTTAAATGTAGATGGCATTCCTCTGGTTCTCCTTTGTTCCGTATGGACAGATCACTAATTTTACTCCAACTAGAAAGAACTTGAATCCCAAGAATCTGCAGAAATATGTGCATTTGCGACAACATAATTGAAAACTATAAATATGATTTGTTACATTCACAAACTTCTAAAAACTATTTCTTTAATGCAGATAAACATGTGCATAAATGTTTTTTTTTTACACATTTCCTTGTGGATGCAAAGGAATAAGGGAATACACTAAGCTTAAGCGATAGTCAAATCAAAGAACTGGTTGCTATGTGATGGTTTGGATAATAACATTTAATTTGAGGAAAGTATAACTTTTTTAAAATAAATTTCAATCAAAAGGAATCATAAAGGATTATTATGTTTTAGCGAGATCTACATTTTTGCATAGTAAGTTTTCGTCTATTTCCTTTTCCTACAGTTTAATAGTTGTGCGAAAGTCACCCAACATGAAGAGGGCTTCAGAGCTATTTCCAGAAATTTCAAAATGTATTATATATATATATATATATATATATATATATATATATATTCTTAAGTATATTCAATCTTAATGTAATATATAATCGCAAACATGTTTCATTTTAATTAAAACCTTTAGAGCCATTTTGAGAAAATTTCGAAAAAGATTCCAAGTAAAGCGTGGTTTGAAATCGAGGGGGCGGGGCATTTTCTTTGAAATCTTTAAGTTGTATCCTCGGAAGATTCTGACCTTAAATATGAAGTTTGACAGTTTTTGAGTCATGCTGTTCACTACGGAAACACACATAGCCTTTTTTCCCATAAAAATGCATTTTTTGTGTTACATTTAGAGTTCACCTAAGCGTACATTTACAGTGAAATCTAGTTATAGGGTTTTTGTGTGGATTGCTGTGCCTTCTCTACCTACTATGTACGTGGTAGATAAAGTAATAAACATATATGATAAACTTCGTATTTAAAATCAGTATCTTATAAGGGTGCGAAGGAAGTTTTTCTAGAAAATCCCTCTTTCCAAACTACCATTTGATGGATTGGTTAAAACACACAGTTTAATAAAGCTGGTATATCTGTTTGTTTTATAACTGGTCATGCAAAAGGGAACTGAATTTTAACATACAGCAACCAGTTTTAGCATATTATATTCCCTCATTTCCCTCCTGCTTTTAAGGAACTAAGTAATAAGTCCATTTCTGCTAATGTTTATCTTGATTAGCATGAAGTTAAGAAGAGTTTATTACAGAATAGGTAGGGAAAATCATGTGAATGGAACACGTCCGATTTGTTATGCATTTTTTTAGACACGTTCCATTACGCAACGTAATACTACATAGTATTTTTACATTACATGTTAAAATATAACCTACTCCATACATCCAGTATTGGTTTCCGAATCCGGGCCTACAAATACAACATTTAGTTGCCTGCCATGATTGTTGACGGCGATAATTGTCCAGCTATTTATACTACTACGAGTGACTGCTAGGGGGCAGTGGTGCGGGTTGCCAAGGCCAGAGAGCGCGTGCGCGACGTGGCGGAGCGCAGGGGCAAGGAACTGCCTGCCTACCGTAGTGTGGCTACCAGAGCCATTCACACCTTAGTCGTGGTAAGGGGCGCCAGGCATAGCATGGCAAGCGCGCGCATTCCATCTCTCAACAACCGTCCATTTTTGCTTTCTCAACTGCAAACAAATCGTCTTATGGCCTGGAATATTGGTGAAGGTCACTTCATGTTTTGGGGGAAATCATGCTGTTATTGCGTTGCATTGAGTTTTATGGTCTTTACTGTCACTATCACTCATCTTTCTTATGTTTGCGCTCGACTACAATCAGATGTCTTACACTAACATGACTTTCTCTAACTGTTCTACAAACAGACTATGCTAACAGAATGTATAAGTAGAACGGAACTAAAGGAATGCGCTATGCTAATGCGATAAGTAAATGTTGTAAAAGCTATCGTTATGCGCTTGTCATTGAAATTGGTCCCTTTCTTTGGTCAGGGGTAGAATAAAAGAAAAACGGACACTTCCTGACTGAAAAGTATACGTATTTTAACATTGAAACAAATTAACAAGGAATATCTTGGATACTACAAAAATGCATTTGACATAAATTGTGTGTTTTAGCGATATCTACATTTTTGTGTAGTTATTGTCTATCTCTTGCGGTTTAACCGTTAGGCAAAATTAATATTAAAGATATACATTTTATTTGTGTTGTGAATAACTTAAGTACACGGTGTTTTAATCAAAATGGTTAGAACCATTTTTGAGGAAAATAACATTTCAAAAAATGCTCCATGTAAAGGGCAGTTTGCTGTAGGGAGATTTTCTTGTTGCAATCTCATAGTTTTTGAGCTATGCTGTCCACAGACATATACGGAACATTTTCTAAAACACCTGTGTTACACTCACATGACTTTCTCTAGCTGCTCTACAACTTCTTTTTTTTTTTTTTTTCACACCATGCTAATCGAGATAAACATTAGCAGAATGTTCTTATTACTTAGTTCCTTATAAGTAGAAGGGAACTAAGGGAATACACTAGGCTAAAGTGACAGTGAAATGTTTTAAAAGCTATCGTTATGCGATTGTGATTGCAAATCGCTTCTCTGCTTGGCGAGGAGTAGAACAAAAGAAAAGCGGACACTTCCTGTCTAAGAAAAATATAAATGCTTCCCAATTGAAACCAATAATAATGGAATATTTTGGAATCGGTTACCTCCACATCAAAAACGTAAAGGACATAAATCACGTGTTTTGACATCTAAACTTTTTGTATAGTAAGTCTTTGTCTATTTCTTACGGTTTAGCAGTTAAGCAAAATTCATTTACAATAAACAGGCCTGCAGGGGCTATTTCCAGACAATGCAAGATATACATTTTATTTGGGATGTAAATAGCTTTAATATACGGCATTTTAATAAAAATCGTTACCCATTTTTGAGAAAATGAAAAGTTTCGAAAATTTTTCCATGTAAAGGGTAGTTTGTGTTACGGGGATTTTCTTGAAAATCTTTGTGTCGCATCCTTGGAAGATACTAAATCTAAATGCCAAGTTTGGTATTTAACGGTCTTTTCGTTTTTGAGCTATGCTGTCCACAGACACACTCGGACCTTTTTCTAAAAATGCTTTCGGACTCAGGGGACCCCAAAACATATACTTCCGTGAAATCTAGACATTCAATTTTTGGGTGAAATACAATACGTTCTCTATCCACTATGCACATTGTACATGTGGGCTAGATATAATAATTTTTTTTTTTTTGATTCAGAGGGTCTCAAAACTTATTCCCGGTGAAATCCCTGTATCGAATTTTTGGGTGCATTACAATACTTCATTATACACTGGTACATATGTGTAGAGAAAGTAAAAAGGATATTTCCTTGGAAATGTGCGTCTGGACTTCTTGAATCAATAAATAAATAAAATGGTAAAATCGACACCGTTAAATTTGGAAAAAGCGTTCGTTTTGTTGCGAAATATCTGCAGGAGCATTGGTAATGTTTATTACGAACAGTGTTTTGTAAATCATTTTAAAACACGCAGGCTTTGAGATTCTTAATAAACTACCCTTTAATCCTGTAGCGATTTAATTTTACTGAATGTTAGAAGAATAGTGTCTACAAATCGCAAACCTTAAGGTTCTCCTCTGTAATATTTTATTGAGTTGAAGCAAACTAGAAAAGCGCCTCAGCAACACCATGTTACATATTTTAGGCCTGGATGAAGCTGAGCGCTTAATAATAACAATCTCATGTGTTCTATTCACCTGACTTTCTCTACTTCTCCGTGACAGTTAATTATTCTTAAAAAGCTTATCCTTCTCTCTACTTTTTTCTAATTAGGATAAACAGCATGGTCTGATTATTTAGTTCCTTTATAAATAGAAAGAAAATTAGGAAACACTAGAGTAAAGCGATAGTCAACTGTTTTATAACCTGGTTCCTGTATGAGAAAAGTAGTTTTTTAAAATTGAAACCGATAACAAGGAATGTCTTGGAAATGGAATACAAGTTATATGACATAAATTGTGTGTTTTAACGAGCTCTACATTTACTTTGTAGTCAGCTTTTTTCTATCTCTTACGATTTACTAGTTATGAACAAGTCATTTCTAATGGAGAGAACTTCAGAGGCTAATCCCAGAAAATTTGAGATATACCTTTTATTTGCCATATAAGTATATTTAATATACGGTATTTTAATCAAAATCTTTGAGAAAATAAACTTTTAGGACACTTTTTCCATGTAAAGGGTAGTTTGGGCTGGGGGGAGGGTTCCTTGATAATCTCGGTTTCGTATCCTTGAAAGATGCTGAATTTAAAATATAAAGTTTGTAATTTAACCGAGTTTTCGTTTTTGAGTTATCCTGTTCACACACACACACACACACACACACATGCACTACGCACGCACCTTTTTCTATTTTTCTTCTTCTTTTTGGATTTAGGGACCCTAAAACGTGTATTTGCAGCGAAATCTCGGTAGGTTTGGCATTGCTAGTGTAATGTAATTTTATATCAATTATGAGAAAAGACGAAATTCAACGTACATGTAAAAGCGATGATGTACTATATCCTTAAAATGCTTTTAATTTATAACCTGAAAAACAATAACCTAGCAAGGTTTTTAAGGGTTTAATTTTCTTTTATAAAAGTTAGCGAACACGACTAATTAATCAGCTTCTCGCCAACATTATAGTAATAAAGATCATGTTGATATTTGCGGGAATGTCACAATTATGAAAGTATATTACACGATTCGACTTCTTTCTTCGTCTTTACGGATTATGGCTTTTTAACGTGTTCCGGCTATGTATCACGTGCTGCTTGAGTACATAGTATCTTTTCTAAATGGTTTCAATTGGTGCTATTTATTTTATTGTTTCATTTATATTTTCTATATTTGATTGTTGTCTTATTGATTAACAAGTGAACTCGCTTCTAATCGGTTTCCACTGATGCTCGGTTTTGTCGTGAAAGCGAGCGTTAAACACTAATAAATATTTAGAATAATTAACATTTCTAGCATCACTGGACGCCTGCATGTCTTGGATACTTTGTGCCATTACTTTAACTAGCCGATATTGTTATCCGTAATGCTTAAATGTTCGTAAAAGATGAAGATGATACATTGGCGATCAACTGCAAGGTTAAAACCAAACAATGGCATAGACCGGACATATAAAAACAAATATTAAATTAAATTTAAAAATAAATCAGGAATAAAGTATGGCCAACGCCAGTCAATAGCCATAGAGGGTTCTAAAACAGGGTCGAACAACGAAACATAAAAAGAATAGAGCCCCTCTTCGCTAAAAGTTCCAAAGCTTATCGGGATAAGCTGCTAGAGCATAGCGGACAGGTATGGGTATACTATAACAAAGTGACCACTATTCTTGGCTTACTGTCGCGGTACAAGGAAGCCATATTATAATGTCTCATTCTATATTTTTGTTTCTTGTTTTTTAAAGCTTTGACCTGCTTGGTCATACAGGACGGTGAAATGATGGAGCTTAAATTTACTCGACACTCGTCTTCTCAGGATAGTCACACGTGTAATAGTTCGCAAGTGATTTAAAGGGAAGATTAATGCGCTCGCCCCGATATGCTACTTGATTTTTGTCAATGTTTGTCAACAGGACAAAACAGCAAATAGGTGCTACAAAACATATACAACAATGATTTTATAAACAATTATATCTGTGTCTGTGAAGAGTAAGGCTCGGAGAAACTATCGAGAATTAATGGCAAAGTTTCTACATTCCCAATACTTCACTTGGAAGCAGTTAAATTTGTTATTTATTTACATATGAATACAAAACTTCGAGTTAAGTTGGAATGATTTAACCTGATATATCTATAAAAGCCCTAGTTAGGTCTGCTTCATTCTTGTTAGATTTGGTATGAGTATAAAAGCTAGGATGAAAACTTATTGCTAGAGAAAAAACGCATTTCTTTTTACTTCTTGATTAGAAAGTTTTGCAAACAGAGATTACCATCTGACAGCCAAAACACAAATAAATAACATGATGGACTATTCTGAATACCTATAAGAGTTTTTAGTCATATTTAACATCGATATCCAGTTTTCCGTCTCTCCATTTTTAGTCATAATTTATTTCATTACTTCATTTGATTTCTATGGTCAAATCGAGGGCTTTTGCTTTAGAAACAGCTGCTGGTGTATTCTCGCTGTACAGCAGTCACTCTCGTATACATGGGAATGATCCCAGCCGGGACCTCTAGGTCACAAGCCAGAA
This sequence comes from Hymenopus coronatus, assembly GCA_030762935.1. Classification (NCBI taxonomy): domain Eukaryota; kingdom Metazoa; phylum Arthropoda; class Insecta; order Mantodea; family Hymenopodidae; genus Hymenopus; species Hymenopus coronatus. Next base: position 3,229,223 of record CM060885.1, on the reverse strand, counting down.
CGCTGACCGCTCGACCATATTCTCTTTGTTGTGTTTGTGTTAATCAAAGAATCCCTTGTATTCTTAACTGATGTTTCGAAATTAACAATTATGTTTTACACGAATAATATAATCATTTGAATTAATGTTATGCTTTTTTACTTTCCATACCGAGATTTCACCGAAAATACATGTTTTGGGATCCCTGAGTCCGACAATTTTTTTAGAAAAAGGTCCGCGTGTGGCTGTGGACAGCATAGCTCAAAAACGAAAAGACCGTTAAATACCAAACTTGGTATTTAGGTTTGGTATCTTCCAAAGATGCGACACGAAGATTTCCAAGAAAATCCCCCTAACACAAACTACCCTTTACATGGAACCATTTTCGAAAATTGTGACTCTCTAAAAATGGCTCTAACGATTTTGATTAAAAGCCTCTATATTAGAGACATTTACACATCACAAATTAAAAGTATATCTTGAATTTTCTGGGAATAGCCTCTGAAGACCTGTTTATTCTCGATGGGTTTTGCCGAATTTTGCTTGGTTGCTAAACTGTAAATACTTACTGCACAAATAATGTAGATCTCATCAAAACATACAATTTATGTCCTTGAGTTTTTGTTGTGGAGGTAACCGTTCCCAAAATATTCCTTGTTATTGTTTTCAGTTGTAAAATACTTATACTTTTCTCAAACAGGAAGTGTCTGTTTTTCTTTTGCTCTACTCTGGCTAAGCAAAGAAGCCATTTGCAATTACAATCGCATAACGACAGCTTTTAAAACATTTGACTATCACTTCAGGATTAAGCATTCCTTTGGTTCCCTTCTACTTATAGGGAACTAACTAATAAGAATGCCTGTCTCGAGTAGCATGATTTAGAAAGAAGAATATTTTGTAGGAAGTTTATTTGTAGAGCAGCTATGTGAGTGTAACACATCTGGACTTTATCTCCTGCATTATTACAAGCGGGTATAGGAGTTTCCAAGCATTAAAGCCAGGAAAAGTAAATGTCGTACTAACTCACCCCCAGCGCACGTTTGCGCAAAACACTCAGTCAACCTGCGGCGGTGACCCATGGCCACTGGTTTTACTTCAGAAATCCTATGCCTAATTATAGCAAAAAATCTTGTGTGTTCCATTCACATGACTTTCTCTACATCTCTGCAACTAATTATTGTTTTCATTCTAATCGAGAAAAAATTGGCACAAGTAGTCTTATTACTTGCTTCCTTGTAAGTAGAAGCGAAATAAGGGAGTACCATAGGTTAAAGTGACAAATGTGACCGAAGTGCCCTTGTATGGACACGAGTTGACAAATTCCTGTATGAGAAAAGTATAAGTTTTTCAAAGCTGAAACAAAAAACAAGGAGTATCTCAAAAACGACCATCTCTACGAAAAAAAAAAAAAAAAAAGTATATAACTTAAATTGTGTGTTTTAACGTGCTCTACATTTGTTGTGGGGTAAGTTTTTTTTTCCATCTCTTATGATTTAGCAGTTATGTAAAATTCCGTAAAATTCATCCAGAACAAAGTAGTTTTCAGAGGCTATTCCCAGAAAATTCATAATATACATTTTATTTGTCAGATAAATATATTTAATATATGACATTTTAATCAAAATCGTTAGAGCCATTTTTGAGCAAATCAAAATTTTCGAAAAAAGTTCCATGTAAAGGGTAGTTGGGGGAGGGGGGATTTTTCTCAAAATCTTCGTGTCGCATCCTAGGAAGATACTAAACTTAAACATCAAGTTTGGTATTTTGCCGACTTTTCGTTTCTTTGAGCTATCGTGTTCACAGACACACGAACACGGACACACACACACACACACATTACATGGGGCTTTTTCTGAAAATGCTTTTTTTTTATTATTCAGGGGACCCTAAAACATATATTTCCGGTGAAATCTCGGTATCGAATTTTTGGGTGGAGTGCAATACCTTCTCTATACACTATGTATAGAGAAAGTAAAAATGCATTATCTAACGATAAAACTTTTAAGTATACCTAGTGATATGACAACGTTTTAAAACTAGAAACTTGCAACGCATAATTGCTGCTGCTGGTTAATATCAGAATAAAAAAAACCTTTCATTGACTCTCTCTCTCTCTCTCTCTCTCTCTCTCTCTCTCTCTCTCTCTCTGTTACACATGAAGCAAGTGCTTCAATTTTCGAAGCAATGGTGTTGAAGGGTAGTTGCGGCCCTTAAGCAACTCTGCAGCAGACAGTTTCGCAGGATATCTTTATCGAAAACGGGGTCCTTTGCACCACTTTTCTCAGTTTTACCGGAGGAAGTTGGAGCTCTGTCGGATGTTAGTAAATAATGCAGGTTGGTCCATTTCGATTGCATGACTTACGCGCGTGAAAGTAAGTCATTTTATTTTAAGATGTTACAGTTAACGTAAGACACACTGCTCCGATATCACCTCTTATGATATTTATCTATAGTTAAAGTCAAAATATTGCACAATTCAAAGCAGAGCATTGTCGAAGTATAGACATTTTATCCACAGAGATGAGCAGTGCATAAAGCTGAGGCACAATATTTCCATTATTAAGAGATTTTTGCGCATGCTCCCATCTAGCACAGTACCTGTTGTTGCTGACGATCCCTGCTGCCGCTGCCCATCGCAGACCAGTCTACACCTGGAGTGGTAGGCAGTCCGCATCGCGTAGGACATTGAGGACAGCTGCTGTTGGTGGTCGAGGAATAGTCCACACTGGATCCCTGCAAACACCACCAGTGGGCTTCTTCATCACACGATTACACATTCTCTCCCGACATCGAAAAACAATGGCATGCCAAGGATGGGAAGTTAAAGTTTCTATCACTTTAGGCCAGACCATGCAACAGGTTAACTGTAAACACCATCATTGTTGTCTTCTAAACGCTCCACAGCGGGAATAAACGGGAAAGGTGGGTGGGGGAGACGAAAATATGTAGTGTTAGAGCATCGTTTTACTGCTGCTCATCCCTACATTACATTCGCGAATTAGAGTTATTGTGAATAGATCAAAGGCGTTTAATTATTTAAAAGAAATTAAACTAGCAAAGATGGATGATGGGAGTTAAATGGACAATCTTTAGAGGTACCATCTAAAATTAATGACCACATGCACCATTCTTGAGCAAATCCTTGTTGATCGAAGGTCACCGAAATACGACCAAACTTTAAATACAAGTTGCAGTGCATCATCGTTAATGTTCGCTCAACTAACCGCCATCGACTGACCTGCGCTGCTTTCATGATTTCACGAGAATTACTCAAAGGAAAGCATACACTGAGATTGAAGTGAGTTACAATATGTAGTAAGCCATACCACGAGGCACGTGTTATGCAAGTTTACGATCACTGCTCTGGAGCATACAAACGCTCATCACACTTGTTTCTCTTTCAGCGGCTGAAAACTCATTAAGTAAACAAGACCACAATACGATTAGAGCATTACGACTTGTTTCTCAAATCGGCTTCTAGTCACTTTTACACACGGCCAACAAGTGGTTATTGCAGAAGGAAATGTGTACTTTGCATTATAACTGATTCTGTGTTTTTAACCTATTCCGGTACCTTTTTGAAGTTAAGATTTCAAGTGCGATTCAATAATCACACTTAGAATCAAAATAGATGGTGTTGCTAAAGCAAGTTGAGGTACCAATGTGTACTGTCATTTATTACAATACTGATTCATACGTTAGTTTGGATTTTGCAGGCATTACAGTTTTTTCATTCAACTGTTTTCGCTTAAATGGAAAACGTGCAGTATCTTTTTTACTCTTACTTATGGATGGGAAAAATTGCGAGAAGATAAAAGAGAAACTGGATGATGTTTATGCAGACCTAGCGCCATCTATGACAAAAGTAGATACTGGTTCAACGACTTTAAACCTAACCGAACATCCGTTTTGATAAGGATGTAACACACCACACATGGATCATTGAAAAAAAACCTATAAATTGATTCTCGCGAAGTGGCAGAGACGACGGGAACGGCAATTCATATTTTGCATGATAAATTGGAGATGAAAAAGTTATCGGCCCGATTTGCACCGCGAACGCTCACGCAGATGTGGCTTTCAATTTCGAAGCTGTGTTTGGAGTTATTTATGGAAACCCGAAAGACTTTAAAGTACTTGCTTCTGGTGAAATTCCAGGAAAGGTCAAGTGTGGTCCATGGCCGGAGAAGTGATGGCAACGATTTTTTGGGAATGGGAAATGTGTCATACTCGTTTATTTTTTACAAGGACAATACTACATGAGTTATTGGCTTAGTTCAAGAAAATGTTATGGAGACATTGCCCAATTTGGTGAAGAAGAAGTTCTGTTTCACCACAGCTCTCCAACACATTCATTCGCAGCCGTTGCCACAAAGCTACATGAATTAGTTATAGATTGCTGTTCGCCCGACCTGGCTCCCTGCGAGTTGTTCTTGTTGCCAAACGGGGACAAACTTTAGATCAAATGAGGTCATCTTTCAGACAGAAACGTATTTTGCAGAGTTTTAAAATTCGTATTTTTGGAGGGGTTCAAAATGATAGGAACAATGGGAGAAGTGTATATCCCTAAAACGGTGCCATGTTGAAAACTGAATTATGTGTGCTTGAAAAAAATTGGCGTCTTTATTCCTAACATGGTACTTACTGAACCACCCTGGTACATTCATAAAAGTGGTTCTTCTATTCGTGGTATACTGTTTCGCTAGAAATACTCTTAAATCAAAGAATATGGTATTGGTTGCATTTATTGCGGGAAAGCAAAACACAAGCGAATCAGTTTCACCCTCCCCAGAAAAACCCCCAAATGAATTTAACACATTTCTTGTTAGTAGTATGTGTAAATATCGCCTTAGTCAAGCATCATCACAGTAGGAAATGAGATCTGCATATTTGTCTTTTTGCCTTAAGGACAGTCCACTAGAGAGGTCCATCTATTAATATAAAATAAAATATTTATACTATTAAAACACTTAAAATACTACTTATTACACAATAAATATGAACTTTTTCCTTGGCCAGCAACTGATGTGAAGATAACTTTCTTAGTTTTTTTATGATTTATTACTGACAAAAGGGCGACGATGTGTTAAATCAAGAGAGGAAATAAAACTGTCTATGTTAATTTATGTAAAATTATGAAATTTGATAAAAGCTACATCTATTGCGGCTGTGCAGTCTCCATCGCTTCTACTAGTTGGAGAGGACTTAGGAAAGAGTCCATTCTACACCGTTCATATCTCTTCTTTTCTTCTATATTGAATCCTCTGAAGATCCAGTAGAGTATATCCAGCCAATTTCAATCAGGGTCCATACTTCTGATCCATATAGCAGGAATGGAAGTGCTAAAATAGCCAAGGATATTCGATGCATAGTGTTTTTGTTGTTTGTTTCCTGTAGAAACTTCCTCTTTTGTAATTTTCTTTTCATATACCCTATGTCATTTTCTTAAAAATAATTTTGTGGCTACTATAATGCCCTCACAGCATATCCGTGTCCTTGATTTTTCGGAAATCTCAATAAGCACATTATAATCCCCCCCCTTTCTTCTGAGAATTATATTAACGTTACCGTTTTGATTTTCTGTTCTCCTGTAAATAAAATCTAAAAATTTTGCTTATGAAGTTTCTGAGAAAGAACGAAAAAAAAAAAAAAACCACCCTGCAATTGTCCGCAAATCGGTAGTCAATTTTTTTAAAAGTCTATGTTATGACCGCTTTAACTGCTGTGGTCATATCGGAGGGGTTCCAATTGAAACATTGTTTTTACTCTGAATTTTAGGTTTTTCAGACTAGATTCACTCTCACGTCCACATTCCTATACTCTATGGAGGGTAAGGAATAATTCTAATCGAACCGGGACCTCCGGGTGAGAAGTCACCTCATTGACCATTCGACCACGGAGCAGACCAGTCCGTTTTTGTCATTAATAAAACCAAGCGGAATAAAAGTATTGCGTATGCTCTTCAACTGCTGCATAACTTCAACCAGGCAAAACAATATGCAATAGTTAAAGCTACAAACATATCTGACACGTTTTCGTGTCGTAGTTTTTACCGGACTCTTATGGATTTTATCAATGTACAAAATTATACAAATTGCATTTAGAATAAAGAGCGCGAATTTTCACAAAGCATTCAAGATGCCTACTTCATTAGTCATGCAAATATGTTTACAATTAAGATATTTTAATTGAAAGAAATGTTTAGAACATGAATAATAACGGGTCTTTCTATGTAAAGCATATTTATTGAAAAGCTTTGCTTGACATGCTTAAAGAATGTTTAATTTTCGGTTGCGAATCATGCTCAGGTCCATTTTTTTCTAAAAATGCTTAGTGGCATTCTGGACCTTAAAAACATATACATTTTTACTTTTTCTACACATACTATGTACATAGTGTATAGAGAAGGTATTGTATTGCACCCCAAACTTCGATACCCATATTTCACCGGAATTAAATGTTTTCAGGTCCCCTGAATCCAAAAAAAAAGTATTTTTAGAAAAATGTCCGTGTGTGTGTGTTTTTGGTAGTGTTTAACGCCCACTTTAACTACTTATGGCACCGCAGGCGGTGACACTGATGATACATGAATGATGATGGAGCACCGGTGGAATGCGATGAAACAGGAGTACCCGGAGAAAACCCACCCCAGCGCCGTTTTGTCCACCAAAAATCTCACATGCGGTCGCTTGGGATCGAACCCAGGCCGTCTAGGTGAGAGTCGAGTGGTCTAACCACTCGGCCACGGCGCGGCCCCTGTGTGTGTGCATAGCTCAAAAACGAAAAAGTCCGTTAAAAACCAAACGTAGTATTTAGGTTTGGTATCTTCCAAGGATGCGATACGAAGATTTTCAAGAAAATCCCCCCACCCCGAACCGCCATTTACGTGGAACTTTTTTCAAAAATTTTGATTTTCTCAAAATAGCTGTAACGATTTTCATTAAAATATCGCATATTAAAGATATCTACCTGACAAATAAAATGCATATCTTGAATTTTCTGGAAATAGCCTCTGAAGACTACTTTGTTCTGAACGAATTTTACGGAATTTTGCATAACCACTAAACCGTAAGAGATGCGTGTAGAGCACATTAAAACACAAAATTTATGTTATGTACATTTTTGTCGTAAAGTTGATCGTTTTTGAGATATTCCTTGTTGTTGGTTTCAGCTTTGAAAACCTTATACTTGTCTCATATGGGAATTTGCCAACTCCTGTCCATACAAAGAAACTTCAGTCACATAGCAACCAGCTTTTGACTATCACTTTAACCTATGGTCCTCCCTTATTTCGCTTCTACTTGCAAGGAAGCAAGTAATAAGACCATTTCTGCTAAGTTTTACTTTCTCCATACGCACTATGTACATAGTGTATAGAGAAAGTACTGCACTCCACCAAAAAAATCGATACCGAGATTTCACCGGAAATATATGTTTTAGGGTCCCCAATATCCAAAAAAATCTGATGTGTACCATTCACATGACTTTCTCCATATCCCTGCAACAAATTATTCTTAAAAAGCTTATACTTTTCTTTACTTTATGCTAATCAGAAAAAAATAGCAGAAATAGTCTAATTACTCGCTTCCTTGTAAGTAGAAGCAACGAAATAAGGGACAACTGTATGTTAAAGAAGTTCCTTTGTCTATATGGATAGGAGTGGACAACTTCCTGTATGAGAAAAGTATACGTTTTTCATAGCAGAAACCAAAAATAAGGAATGTGACAAAAACGACGAACTCCACGAAAAAAATGTATATAACATAAATTGTGTGTTTTAATGTGCTCTACATTTTTTGTGGAGTAAGTTTTTGTCCATCTCTTACGGTTTAGCAGTTATTCAAAATTTAGTAAAATTCATTCAGAATAAACTACTCTTCAGAGGCTATTCCCAGAAAATTCAAGATATACATTTTACTTGTCAGGTAAATATGTTTAATATACGACATTTTAATCAAAATCGTTAGAGCTATTTTTGAGAAAATCAAAGTTTTCGAAAAAAGTTCCATGTAAAGGGTAGTTGGGTGTGGGGGGATTTTTCTCAAAATCTTCGTGTCGCATCTCTGGAAGATACTAAACTTAAATACCAAGTTTTTGAGTTATCGTGTTCACAGACACACGGACACACACACACACACACACACGCGGACCTTTTTGTGAAAATGCTTTTTTTGGATATTGGGGACCCTAAAACATATATTTCCGGTGAAATCTCGGTATCAAATTTTTTGGTGGAGTGCAATACTTTCTCTATACACTATGTACATAGTGCGTATGGAGAAAGTAAAAAGCATTTTCACAAAAAGGTCCGTGTGTGTGTGTGTGTGTGTGTGTGTCCGTGTGTCTGTGAACACGATAACTCAAAAACGAAAAGTCGGTAAAACACCAAACTTGGTATTTAAGTTTAGTATCTACCAGGGATTGGACACGAAGATTTTGAGAAAAGGGATTGGACACGAAGATTTTGAGAAAAATCCCCCCACCCCCAACTACCCTTTACATGGAAATTTTTTCGAAAATGTTGATTTTCTAAAAAATGGCTCTAACGATTTTGATTAAATTTCGTATATTAAACATATTTACCTGACAAATAAAATGTATATCTTGAATTTTCTGGGAATAGCTTCTGAAGGGTAGTTTATTCTGAATGAATTTTACTAAATTTTGAATAACTGCTAAACCGTAAGAGATGGACAAAAACTTACTACACAAAAAATGTAGAGCACATTAAAACACACAATTTATGTTATATATATTTTTTTCGTGGAGTTCGTTTTTGTGACATTCCTTATTTTTGGTTTCTGCTATGAAAAACGTATACTTTTCTCATACAGGAACTTGTCAACTCCTATCCATATAGACAAAGGAACTTCGTTGACATAGCAACCAGTTTTTGACTATCACTTTAACCTATAATTGTCCCTTATTTCGCTTCTACTTACAAGGAAGCGAGTAATTAGACTATTTCTGCTATTTTTTTCTGATTAGCAGAAAGTAAATAAAAGTATAAGCTTTTTAAGAATAATTTGTTGCAGGGATATGGAGAAAGCCATGTGAATGATACACATCAGATTTTTTGTCGATTAGCATGAAGCAAATAGAAGCATTAGCTTTTTAACAAGCCTTTGTTGCAGAGATAGAGAAAGTCATGTGAATGGAACACATCAGATTTTTTACACTAACATTTAGTGAAAATGAAACATTACCAAGTGTTAAATGCACAACTGTTAGGGCGTTAATGGTGATGAGGATGAAGTGGAGAAACGAAACATAGAAAACACCTTACGACTTAATATGGTGTTACGTCGGTTAGACAAAAACGGTACAAACCGCTATATCGGTATCATAAATGTTTGGAAGTAACAATGCTGGAAATGAGCGCCTAAAGCAGTGCACGTTATAATGGGCTCTTATAGTTGAACAAGTAACTCGGTTTCCTTTTTAATGCTAGGCCTTGCGAGTTATCTTGCCTTTACGTCATTCGTCGCAAGTGCAGAAAACAGCAAAATAATTCAGAGTAGACGAAGGCCACAATGTGGCAACAGTGGAAAGGAGAAACGAGGAATACAAGAAAGATATGCAATGATAAATGAAAGCGACGTACAATCGAACAGTTTTACCATCTTTGTAACGCATTTGTGCCTGCAAGTCACATGACTGGTACAGTCTCGTGCAGAGTTACGGTCGTCAAAGCGATCTTCTCCTGCGACAAGAACCAGTTTAAACAAGTTCTTTTTTCTAATGGCGGGCGTCCCTTAAAGCTACCAGGTCGATAAAAGATTGACATTTGGCATTCTGATGACATCAACCCGTGCACCACACTAAAGTCCAATTACAAAGCGCATTCGTATGAATAGAACTTTTTTCAATTCACACGACTTTCTCTACCCAATCTTCTACAAACTATTCTTAAAGAAGTGTATTCCGTCTTCACTGAATGTGAAATCTTGACGATTTTTACTTTATCTAGCCCCGTATGTACAATGTACAGGGATAGAGAAGTATTATATTCCACCCAAAAATTCGATGTCGAGATTTCAACCGGAATACATGTTTTAGGGCCCCCTGTGTAGAAAAAAAAAAAAACCCACTTAGAAACGAGTCCGCGCGCAGGCGCGTGTGTGTCTGTGGACAGCATAGTTCAAAAACGTAAAAACGGTTAAATACCAAACTTGGTGTTTAAGTTTGGTATCTTCCAAGGATGCGACACGAAGATTTTCAAGAAAATCCCCCCACCCCTAACTACGCTTTACATGGAAAACATTTAGAACTTTTTTTTTTCTTAAAAATGGCTCTAACGATTTTGATTAAAACACCACATTAAATCCATTTGTCACAAATAAAATGTATATCTTGAATTTTCTGGGAATATCTTCTAAAGCCCTGTTTATTCTGGATGAATTTTGCTTAATTTGGCATAACTAGTAAACCGTAAGAGATAGATAAAAACTTTCTGTATAAAAATTGTAGATCATGTTAAAATTCATAAGTTATGTCGTATACATTTTTTTCGTGGAGCTTACCTTTTTCGAGGTATTCCTTGTTATTCGTTTCAGTTGTGTACTACTTATACTTTTCTCAGACAGGAGTGTCAGTTTTTCTTTTGTTCTACTCCTGGCCAAGCAAAGAAGCGTTTTGCAATTACGATCGCATAACGACAGCTTTTAAAACATTTGATTATCACTTTAGCCTAGTGTGTTCCCTTAGTTCCAGTCTACTTATAAGGAACTAAATGATAAAATTCTGCTAATTTTTATCTCGATTACTATTGTGTTGAAAGAAGAATTATCTTTTGTAAGAAGTTTGTAGAGTAGCTAGAGAAAGTCATGTGAGTGTAACACATCAGCTTTTTTTAATTAAAATACCATGTATTTGAGACATTTTCATGAAAAATAAAGTACATATCTTTACTTTTATGAGAATAGCATTTTGAAGTTCTCTTCATTCTGAACGTGACAAAATCTTATTACACTAAAAATGTGTATCTCTTTAAAACACACGATTTGTGATTAATATTTATTTTGTGGAGTTAAACCATTTTTCGAGATATTCCTTGTTATTAATTTAAATTTTAAATTTTTATACTTTCCTCAAATAGGATATCGTTATTAGTTTTCCTTGCTCCTGGTCAGCAAAAGAAATAAAATTTAAATGTCTTTACATAGCGATCAGCTCTTTATAAGGTTTGACTTTGTACCTACAAGGAAACACGTAATAAAATCATATTTGCAAATGTTTGTCGATTAACGAGAAGTAGATAGAATAAGATTTGTCTACGAAGTTTGTCGAGGAATTGGTAGAGAATGTCGTGTGAACGTAACATCCTAATCACGTTTATTACTTTATTCGTTGAAAATTAAAGGTGCACGAAGCTAAAGTGAATCAAATCTTTAAAATGGTGATATCTATGCTCAGGATTTGCTTAACCATCAGCAACAAAACAATAGAGACCAAGCACTGTTACTTTCACATGCCTTTCCCTAATCTCTATCAAATTATACTTACAGAAGCTTATTTTTATATCCACTTCATTTTAATCGAGATGTTTTAAGCCTTGGAGAAAAAGTTACATTGCATATTCTGTTGAAATACAAAGGGAGTAGGCCATAGTGAAATTGTTCAGTATTGAACACGCGCTCAACATAACATTCCATACTGTTTCCATGCAACTGAGAAAAAAACTGAAAATGACAAAAATACTGAACAATTCAGTACTATACCCGATAAGAATTATGCCTTAACAATTATTTGAAACAAATTCTGTGTTTAAAAGAGATTAATTTTTTGTCTATCGCTTAGATAACCTTTACCAGCTAGAAATAAAATTATATTAAATTCCTTCCGAATTAAAAGAACATCACAGGTTATTTCTGAAAATTCAAGTTATACATTTTATTTGCCATTAATTTGCGGTATTGGAATCAAAATCGATTTAGGGGGGAAAAAAAAGAAAAAAAAAATCGGAGACGGTTTCATGTAAGGGGTGGGAATTTTGCTGAAAGTGTTCGTGTCCCATGTTTGGAGTATACTGAATTTAAATACTCAAATTTATCCGACCGTTCGTTTTTAAGTTATGCTGTGCACATACACACACAAAAGAACCTTTTTTCTAAATATGCTTCTTTATAAGTAGAAGGGAATTAAGGGGATATATTAGGATAAAGCGAGTCAAATCTTTTAAAAGCTGGTCGGTATGTGGAGCAATTGAGGTTCGGTTGGTTTTGCATGGTTGGTTTGAGAAAAGTTAGTAAAATATTGAAACCAATTACAAGGAATATCTCGAAAAATGTATATGTCATAAATTATGTACTTTAACGAGATTTACATTTTTGTGCAGTGGGGTTTTATCTATCTCTTACTGTTATGCAAACAGGTCTGCAGAGGCTATTCCCAGAAAATTCAAACTATAAATTTTATTTGTCAACTAAATATCTTTAACATACAGTATTTTAATCAAAATCGTTTGACACATTTTTGAAAAAAACAAAACAAAAAAAACCGAAATTTTCAAAAAATTGTCCATGTAGACTGTAGAGGCTAGTTTTGGTGGAGCAACCTTGGAAGATACTAAACATATCAAGTTTGATATTTAATGGTATTTTCTTTTTTGAGCTAATGCTGTCCAATTTCACACGCGCGCGCGCGCGCACCAGCATCAAACTCAAAAGAAAACGAAAGTGCATTAAAATATAATTGTACATTTTTCTCATCTCTTCAAATTAACATTTATTTCTCTTTTGTTTCCGATTTGTTTATTTGTTTGAGAGACGCAGTAACACAAGGAAAATGGCGTGCAGAGATTGTGATTTCCTCGTACAAACTGACTGCTCCAGTCGTACATCAGATATCAAAGTATATGAAATATATGTCATCTCACACCTTGTGGTTCACCGGGAAACATGCGAGTCAGTTGCCGGTATGTTGCATGGTAGCTCAGTGGTAGAGCAACCGGCTAGAGACCGAGAGATCCGTGGTTCAAATCCCGGCTATGGCATGACTTTTTCAGTGCAACTCTACACACGTCTTGTATGAAAAAAACAATTTATCCAATACCTATATGAAATATAGTTGTGCCAGGAGTCTTAGTCTTTGTATCAATGCCATAATCAACAACGTTGTAAACAGCTGTCCTTGTGACCGAATAACAAATTCATATTGACTAAAGATGTACATTACGCATTTGATTCTATTCATATGACTTTCTCTACCTGTTCTTACAAAAGTTTATTTTTTATCTACTTCACACTAATCGAGTTTAACATTAGCAAAACTGCTCTCTACCTTTTAACTAGAAAATAAGTAAACGAATACTTATTTTAAAAGCTGGTCGATATGTGATGAATTAAAGTTCGGTTCCCTTTGCATTGCCAGTAAAACAAAAGAGATGAAACGAAAGGTGACCCCGTTTGTGAAAATTTTAAATATTTTAAAACTGAAACCAATAACAAGGAATATCTCGGAAACGGTTAACTACAAAAATAAATGTATATGACATAAATTGTGAGTTTTAGAGACATCTATATTTCTGAAGAGTGAGCTTTTTTCTATTTCTTACGGGTTCCAGTTATACAAAATTCAGCAATATTCATCCAGAATGAACGGATCTTCAGGAGCTATTCCCAGAAAATTCCTGATGTACATTTTATTTATGATGTAAATATATTAAATACACGGCATTTTAATCAAAATCATTAGAGCCATTTGTGAAAAAAAAAAAAAAAAAAATGTTCCACGTAAAGGGGTAAAGGGTAGTTTGGGGTGAGTGGAGTTTCTTATAAAGCTTCGTGTTGAATCCTTGAAAGATGCCAAACTTGAATCCAAAAGTATTTTAGTTTTTGAGCTATGCTGCCAAAGGATTTTTTTTCTAAAAACTGAACAGAAAGCCCAAAAATTGGTGTTAATAGCAAATTTTAAGTTGTTAAATTAAGCGGCAGGATTGACTCAATGCGTTGTATAATCTCCTCCTCAGTGTATTATTTTAAAATAACTTGCGAATTGTTCGTCATTTTGAGCATGGTGCCCAAGAAATGTCCACATGACCCTGAGCCCCAACACGCACGAGACCATATTGAGCAATTGAATTAAAACACATATAACATGTTAAGCTTTAAAAGTCGCCAGGGACTTCGCGGTATTAATAACCGAACTGCAATTTCTACTTCCGGTATATTAGTTATTTATTTATAGACCAAGGACTTAGAATGTTGTCGTTAGCATTACCTAAAGGTAATCCATTACATAATTTGGGGAAGGTTAATCTAATCTAAGTCAATTCTGTCACACAGAAATTAGATTGACTTGTGCAAATGTGTTTCAGTTCAAACCGTTTAAGACGTCCAAGTAAATTTGCCATACTGCCAGGGGCGTGTAGAGAATTTTATTTAGGGAGGGAGCCGAAAGTGTAGAATTAAACATTTGGAACACTTGCAAATTAGACACAGTCATATACACTTGATAGACCTATACATATTATTTTCGACTTTGGGTTATCAGTCACAACTCTACACTTTCTGTGCGGCGTGTCTATGCTCATCCCTACAAAATGCATTTTGCAAACTTTTTAATAAGTGTTTACATATTTTAATTTAACTTATACATATACTATAAATGCGTGTATGTGTGTTTCATAAGCTTAAAACCTTTTTTAATACACAGAAAATCTTTGAAGACCAACAATCTTATCTACAACTTCATCAGACATGAGAGTATCACGGCAAAATAAACTGGCGTGTTATTTATGGACGCTCTTTAACTACTAAATTGGGCGTGAAAGAGCGCTTAAGTTTGCTCAGAGGCCTCTCTATTAGGCTTGAGGTTCCTTTACATGCCGTAAATCTATGACACGCGACCAACGGATTTACTTCCCTTCCGAAAGAAGCGATGCACCCACGACCTTGGGTATACCACTACACCACGGAGGCCGTCACTTGACTATCCAAATGAATGTGCTACTCAAATACATATTTAATTCTTATCGTCTATTCATATCTTCTGCAGAATCAGAGGAAATGATAAAATTATTCATATTTTGAGAACACAGACATCCAAAGAATTCTTATACATATTTAAAGCTTCCCACAAAGTCAGTTTGTCTTCATAAATGCCTTCCTCTGGGACAAAGTTTTAGCTAAAATACATGTATATGATTAATGTTCCCTAAACATTGCCATCACTTTTGTACCAGAAAAGAAGACACTTGGGGCAGCAGACCTAATTGCATTTTCGAAATGAAGCAAGGCTCTCAGTTACATTTGATGGTGACCTCCATGTCGATGTGAAGACCTAATGCTTTCGAACAAACATCTTCCCTGAGAGCTAATAAAAGCTACATCTCAAAGTGACGTTAACAGCATTCAGCAGGCTGCCAACATATGAACATGCTCTTAAGAAAACGCTAATCGTTTTGCATTATATTCTGTTGGCAGTGACGTCACACAAGGTCAAGCAAAGTGTGTATGCACGGTACAATGTTGCGTCATCGTCATGCTTTAAATATTGTTTTATTGCACATGGAGATATGCCAAATTTCAAGGTTAGAATAAACCTCCTTTTCTTTATTAAGAAAGAACGATTGGAACCTGGCGGCCTCCATAGTGTCCCTGTTGCATGGAGGAAAACTCCTGAATTCCTTTCAAAGTTAGTTCATTATTGCTAAAACAATTGTCAATTTGTGGTGCCTTAGCGGTCCTGAAAGACACATTTCTGCGATGCACTCCAATTTACTCGTCTGAATTTGAATGTATGCATCAGCTACCATTAATTTCACACTTTAGGCCATTAACTCCATTCATATTGCACTACATCGTATTTTAGGCATTCTTGCTAATGTTCTACCTGTGGGTTTATGACTAAATAACGCGTTCGGTATTTAGTATACTGGCATTCTCATTACATGCTATACCATAATGCAGGGATAAATAGTATTAGGGTTACGCCCCTCCTCTTATCATCTGTCACTTTTTATCTCTAGTGCTTCCTAAATTCCAAGGTAGCAGTGATTAATGCAGTCACAAAAGGAGAAGTAAAAAACAAGCACTACGTTAGTTGTGGGAATTTCTGCTTCTGCTTTCGCACATGTGCGCACATGCTTTGACATTTTTCTGAACAGTAATGAGCAGCATAGTTACTTTCTTTATTCGAGCTTATTGTTTTATACACATCCTGTTAATAGAGACGCACTTGCACCAAGCATTTCATTGTACAAATAAGGATACATTAGATAGTGTGTGGCGAATTTAAATAGAAATATGAGACATCCTGAGATCAATTGCTTTCCGATGACCAACGTTAAACTCACAAAGAATATTTCTGCAATGGTCAACTCCCCCACAAAAAATGTGCCATTTGTGCAGTAAGATTCTCTCTCTCTCTCTCTCTCTCTCTCTCTCTCTCTCTCTCTCTCTCTCTCACGGCTTATGTGCTATACAAAATAAATTTAGAGCGAAGAGGACTTCACAAGCGATTTCCAGAAAATTCTAGATATACATTTGCCATGAAAATACCTTAAACATACATAATGCTACTTTGTTCAGAACGGATTTTTTTTTTTTTTTTTTTTTTACAAAATGAAGAATAACTTAAGTTTTTAAATGTAAATGTGGTATTTAACCGAGGTTTCTTTTTGAGTCATGGTGTTCACCTAACGGAGAAGACGTCACCTATGGACATTTTTTCTAAAAATGTTAACTTTTCAATTCAGGAGTCTAAAAGCCAGTATTTAAGGTAAAATTTCGACGTCGAACTTCTGAGTTGAATGCAATACCTATACTCACAATAGATATGCATTACAGAAAGTAAACAAAAATTGTGTATTTCACTCACATTACTTTCTCAACTCAACACTTCTATAAACTATTCTTACAAAAGCTTATCTTCTACTTCATGTTAACACAGAAGAACCATGATTAATCCTTACGTGGAAGAATACCAAAGTTGAAGTGACCAGTACTGCTAATACATCCGCTTCCCCATTATACCAATACCAAAATATGTGTTCCATTCACATGACTTTCTTATCAGAAATAATCTTACAACTTACTTCCTTGTAAGTAGAAAGGAAATAAGGGGGTAATCAAATGTTTTTGAAGTTCCTTTGTTTGCATGGCCAAAAGTTGACAAATTCCCGTACGAGAAAAGTATAAGTAGGTATTTTAAAACTGAAACCAGTAACAAGGAATATCTTAAAAACGGAAATAATGCACGAAATAATGTTTAAATTATGTGTTTTAACGAGTTCTACATTTTCTTGTGAAATAAGTTTCTGTTCTATCTCTTACCCTTTGCAGTTATGTAAAATTCATCCAGAATAAATAAGTCTAGAGAGGTTATTAAAGACATATTCGAAAATATTTCCATATTAAGGGTAGTAGGGAGTAGGGGGAATTTTCTTGAAAATCTTCGTGTCGCATCCTTGGATAATATTGAGCTTAAATACCAAGTTCATAATTTAACTGACTTTTCGCTTTTGAGCTATGCTGCCCACAGACACACACACACACATACACACACTTACTTTTTTTTTTATTCACGGGGTCTCAAAACATACATTTCCGGTGAAATCTCGGTATCGAATTTTTGAGTCCAATACAATATTCTCTATACACTATGTACATAATACGTGTAGAGAAAGCAAAAATCCACCCCAAAATCCGTAAAAAAATTAGACACTTCATATATTTCTGTAACAAAACAAATCTGATGTGTTCCATTCACATGACTTTCTCTAGCTGTTCCGCAAACAAACGTTACTTACAACGATTATTTTTTTATCTATATCACGCTAATCGATATGCATATCAAGAAGTGAACTTATTTCTTGCTTTCTTGTACATAGAAGGGAAATAAGGTAATACATTAGGCTAAAGCGATAGTCAAATATTTTAAAAGTCGGTCACTATATGAAACAATTGAAATTCGGTTCTTTTTGCTTGTAAGGAGTAAACAAAAGAAAGACGAAAGAAAGAGAAAAGTTTAAGTAGCTTAAAACTGAAACCAATAACACGGAATATCTAAGAAACGGTTAATTTTACAACAAAAATATACGACATAAATCATGTGGTTTAACCACGTCTGTAATTTTTGTGCCGTAAGCTATAGTCTATATCTTAGGTTTACCAGTTATACCAAATTTATACAAAAATCATTCAGGTTATTCCCAGAAAATTTAAGATATGCATTTTGTCATAAAAATATATTAAAATAGATATTTTAATCAAAATAAGAGCCATTTTGGGAAAATCAAATTTCGAAAATGTTCCATGTAAAGGGTATTTGCGGGTGGGGGGGGGGGATTTTCCTGAAAATGTTGTGTCACATCTTTTAAAGATCGTGAACTTAAATAACAAGATTGAGTATGTTTTTGAGTTATGCTGTCCACACACACACACACACACACACACACACACACACACACACACTTTTTCTTTTCTAAAAGTGCTGTGTTTGAATTGAGATGACCTTAAAACATGTATTTCCGATGACATTTCCTTATCAATTTTCTTTCTATACACGTACTATGTACATAGTGTATAGAGGAAGTATTGTATTCCACCCGAAAATTCGATACCGAGATTTCACCGGAAATACATGTTTTAGGACCCCCTGAATCCAAAAAAAAGCATTTTCATAAAAAGGTCCATGTGTGTCTGTGGACAGCATAGCTCAAAAACGAAAAGACCATTGAATACCAAATTTGGTATTTAAGTTTCGTATCTTGTAAGGATGCGACACGAAGATTTTCAAAAAAATCCCGCACCCCCAACCACTCTTTACATGGACCTTTTTTTCGAAAGTTTTTATTTTCGTAAAAATGACTAACGATTTTGATTAAAATGTCGTATATTAAAGATATTTACCTGGCAAATAAAATGTGTATCTTGAAATTTCTAAGAATAGCCTCTGTAGAGTACTTTATTCTGGATGAATTTGACGGAATTTTGCATAACTGCTAAACCATAAGAGATGGATAAAACCTTACCATACAAAAAATGTATCTTCTCTACATACTTGCTAAAGGAGTAATAAAATGAAAACGTGTTCTAAACATGCCACTCATAACATAACATAATAGGGGAAGAATGCTTCGAATTTTTAAAATAATATAAGTAATTATGCGCTTTATGCACTTTTTACATTACTTTGATTAAGAATCTCAGAAAGGTGAAGTCCTAGCTTATTGCTATTTATCTAGGCAACTTATTCTGACAAATCTCTCATGTGGCTGCTAAATCTTGATCCAACAACCAGGGTCTCAGGCAGCCTGATGAAATAAAAGTACTTCGTATGGTCCATCTTAGACAAATACATTTAAGTGTTTATGCCTAAGAAATTCTACAAAGAAAATAAACGGATTTTTAAAAATTAAATAAAAACCATAAAAATCTCTCAGAGAGATTCTTAATTTCCGTCAAACACATTTGCCCATCTTACGGCCTAAAAATCCCTGTATTTTGACGGAAAGTTCGTCAGATGGCAGCCAATCCTAATCAAAGCCGGTCGTTATGTGATGGCTTTGAAATTCTGTTATCCTGCGAGTGAAAGAATGACCGATTACATTCACATAACTTTCTCTACCCGTTCTTCAATAAATTCTTCTTATTACAGCTTATTCTATCTAGTTTAGTTAATCGAGATACACATCGACAGATATGTTTAAATTGCAAATTTCCTTGTAGAATACAATGTGAATGAGAAAAATGTATTAAACTTAAGCGATAAGAGATGGTCGCTATGCGATGGTTTTGAAATTGTTCTCTTAGCTCGGTCAGGAGAAAGAAAGACGATTAACTACTTCCCAGTTGAGAGAACTTTTAAGTATTACGGAACTAAAACCAACCACAATGAATGCCTTACATGTTAACTGAAAAAAAAAAAAAAAATTGCCATAAATTATGCGTTTTAACGGGATCTTTTGTAATAGTTTTTTTGTGTATCTCTTACAGTGTATCAAACGTCATCCCGGGCTTTAGACGGCTTTCCCAGAAAATTCAAGATATACTTTATCTTAATATAAACTATTTCAATGAAAATCGTTAAGGGTCATTTAGACTAAATCAAACTGTTCTAAAAAATGTCTTTTTCTTTAAATTCATGTCTCATCCCAAATTTGGGATTTAACACATATTTCTATTTAAAATACGTGTTCCGAATTTTCTATCAACTACATAGTACGCGGTGGAGATCGCAATTTGGTGTTAGAAAAAGTATACATGTATGAAAATTTACCAAAAACAAAGAATATCCCGGGAATGGTTAACGCCACAAAAAGTGTATTAGGCATTAATTGTGGTGTTTTTTTTTCCGAAGACAGGCGTATTTCTTGTGCAGAAATATTTTGTCTATTTCTGAAAGTTTATCAGTCATGTCAAAGTTATTAAATGAAGAAAACTTCAACATTTATTTCCAGAACATTCAAGATATGCATTTCATTTTGTTATGAAAACATCTTAAACAAATGGTACACATTTTAATAAAAACTTAGCCATTTTTTGAAGAAAAGATATCCGATATGTTTCCATGTAACGATAGTTTCGGATGGGAGGATTTTGTTGAAAATCGGTGTCGCATTCTTGAAAAATTAGGACTTAAATACTAAGATTGATATTTAAATAGTTTTTCGATATTAAATGTGTGTGTGTGTGTGTGTGTGTGTGTGTGTGTGTGTGTGTGTGCTTGTGCTTATGCTGTTCGTAGACACACACAGGCGCGCGCACAGAATTTTTTCCCAAAATGCTTTTATTGGTTTAGAGAGCCTGAAAACATATTTCTGTTGAAATCTCAAAGCTGGAATACCATATTTTCCCTATAACTATACGTAATAGATAAAGTAAAAATCTGGTGTTCCATTCACACGACTTTCTCTAGCTCTTCCACAAACAAAATTTCCTTACAAAAGATTATTCTTTTATCTACGTCAAGCTAATCAGGATAAACACCAGCAGAAATGAATTAATTGCTTCCTAGGAAATGGGAACACACAAGACTAAAACGATAGTCAAAACTTTTAAAAACTGGTTGCTATATGAACCAGTTGAAATTCGGTTTTCTTTTGCATTACCGGGACTAAAACAAGAGAGAGGTGAAACGACAGTTGTCTTCCCACTTGAGAAAAGTTTAACTGAAACCCATAACAAGGAATATCTCAGAAACGAATAACTCTATAAGCATATACTATATAACATATCGTATGTTTTAATGCTATTTACATGTTTTGTGTTGTAATTTTTTGTCTATTTCTTACGGTTTACGAATGAAGAGGTCTTCAGAGACTATTCCCAGAAAATTCAAGATATACATTTTCATTTGTCATGATAATATCTTAAACATATGGCATTTTAATCAAAACCATTAAACAATTTTTGAGAAAATCAAAATTTTTGAAAAATGTTCCATGTAAAGGGCAGTTGGGGGTGGGGGATTTTCTTGAAAATCCTTATATCGCACCTTTGGAAGATATTGAACTTAAATACCAAGTTTGTCATTTAACCGATTTTTCATCTTTGAGCTATGCTTCACATGCGCGCGCAGACATTTTATAAATACTTTTTTCTTTGTCTATTTAGGGTGAAAAGTCTATTTCGTTAAAATCTCGGTATCGACTTGAGTGGAATATAATACCTTCTCCATCTACTATATATGTTGTACACAGAAAAAGTAAATGCAGTTCTATAACAATAATAGCGTTTCGCTATTACCTTGTCACAGCAGCATGTTGTCAATAGACAAACGATGAAACTCAGTTTTATTTATAAACGCTCTTTAACTGCAGCGTCACCATTCTAATTCGGCGACAAAGACCACTACATTTTACACAGGGGGCCTCCTTGTGATTCTTTAATTTGCTGTAAATCTAAGGCACACCACCGGCTTTACTTCTCTTTCGATGAAAGCCATGCCCTCCGCCGGGATCTTTGGAACCAGATGCTAGCGCGGAGGGCAACAAAACATTAAAGGATAGCACTTTGAAGAACTGATTGGTATATGAGGTGTTTGTGGTCACGTGTGACACAGCGGATCGTCCTCAAATGAGGTGCGCATGGAGAGATCTGTTTTTGGAGCGGAGTGCTTAGGAAAAAAATGATGATACATTTAATGAGAAATGATGAACATAAGAGGCAGGTTTACGGGTAGAGACGAAGGAGTAAGCTAAAACACAGGAATGAAAGAAACCAAAAAGTTAGTTTTTTGCATTACAATTATGCTGCAAACAAAATATTGTTCTTTTATCTACATCACGTTAGTTGATATATCACCAGAAATGGTTTTATTACTTGTTTCGTTGTTTACTAGAAGGTAAATAAGGAAATATATTATGCTAAAGCGATAGCCAAATCTTTTAGAAGATGTATACATTGAAATCGGTTCTCTTTCCATGGCCAGGAGTAAAACAAAAGAGAAGTGAAACGGATGAGAACTTATCGTTTGACAAAAGTTCAAGTACTCTAAAATTGAAGCCAATAAAAGGCTGTATCTCGGTAGTGATCAGTTCTAAAAAAAAATCCAACAAATCCAGCATATATATTTTATTTGCCATGTAAATATCTTTAATACAGACATTTAATAAAAATAGTTAGAACCTATTTTGAGAAAAACGACAATTTCGATAAATGTTCCGTGTAAAGATTGGTTTGAAATGGGGGAATTTTCCTGAAAATCTTCGTGTCGCACCTTTTAAAGATAGTGAACATACCAAGTTCGGAATGTAACCTACTTTTCGTTTTTGAATTATGATGGCCAGACACCACACGGATCTTTTTTTCTAAAAACACGTTTTTTTTTTGTTTTTTTTTTTCGTGCGATTCAAGGGTCTTCAAAGTATTTCCGGAGAAATATCGGTATCAAATTTTGTATGGAATACAATACCTTTATATCTTCTATGTACATTGTAGAAACGTGCTAGAGAAAATAATAAAGGTTCAGTTTTGACCAAACACAGCCAGATATCTAGTTGTGAAATTACTAAATTCAGTTTTGACCAATCGGCCCAGGTTCGATCCCAAGTGATCGCACGTGGGATTTGTGGTGGACAAAGCGGCGCAGGGTCCGCTTTCTTTAGTTTCCCCCGCCATCACATTCCACCGGTGCTCCATCTTCATTCCATGCCTGCGGTGCCATGGTAGTTAAAGCGGAAAAAAAAAAAAAAAGCAGCAGCCAAATATAGTTGTGAAACAACTAAATTCCTTTAGTACGCTGTGAATACCGCTGCAAAGTGCATTTCTTATTTCTAAAATGTATCAATATTGATCGTTTCAGGATTTCTTGAAAAGGTGAATTATTCAATTTCGCCATTACTAGTGGTAAAGTGGCTTAATTCCTACTTAATTTTACGATGCCGTTTAATAAATGTATATTATTAATTCGGAAATACAATGATGATGATGATGATGATGACAACAGAGAATAAGAAAGTTAGCAGGTAGTAATGTTAAGCTCAAATGTAATTGTACATTTATAAATAGACTCGGAGCCAACCAGAAATGCAACTGTATTTGTACATCACTAAAGCTTCAAACTGCATTCTATGAGTTAGTCGTAATTTAAGAGTCTAACTTTGTATTGGCCACAAAACTCAAAAACAGCTCCCTGCCGTTGCTATTTTCAAAATGACTACTTGTGTGAGTGGCTCGGTCATTTCTCTTTTTATCCAACATGCTCACATAACTTCTTTTGCAATCTATATTACTCAAATGGATTTTCATCATCTCTACCAAGAAACATTAATTCTTTCAACAAACGCTTTCCTTTCTATTGAAAATAATCTTATCGTTTCGTAGTAGTAACTAACAGAGTAAGTTGTAGTCGAGTTCTGCGGAGTAACTCATCCTCGCAGTATGGACTTCCATAGTAAGCATTACTTCCGAAGCAATTTACTCCAGCATGGTGCACAATGCCCCCCAGAACCCAACTTGGCGTAAACATCATATGCGGGAAACTAAGCAACTCCATAACTTATAACATGTGAAAACATGCACACTTATCTCTGGGTTAAAAAACTGTATCTCTCTCACTCTATCACCCTCACTCTCTCACTCACTCTCACTCTATCACTCTCACTATATCACCCTCACTCTCTATCACCCTCACTCTCTCACTCACTCTCACTCTATCACCCTCACTCTCTCTCACTCTATCTCACTCACTCTCTATCACCCTCACTCTCTCACACTCTCTCTCTATCACCCTCACTCACTCTCTATCACCCTCACTCTCTCTCTATCACCCTCACTCACTCTCTATCACCCTCACTCACTCTCTCACTCACTCTCACTCTATCACCCTCACTCTCTCTCTATCACCCTCACTCACTCTCTATCACCCTCACTCACTCTCTCACTCACTCTCACTCTATCACCCTCACTCTCTCTCACTCTATCTCACTCTATCTCACTCACTCTCTATCACCCTCACTTTCTCTCACTCTCTCTCTATCACCCTCACTCATCTCTATCACCCTCACTCTCTCTCTATCACCCTCACTCACTCTCTATCACCCTCACTCGCTCTCACTCTCTATCACCCTCACTCTCTCTATCACCCTTACTCTCTCTCACTCACTCTCTATCACCCTCACTCTCTCTATATCACCCTCATTCTCTCTCACCCTCACTCTCTCTCCATATGTGTGTGTGTATGCCTCAACTGTTTATTATACTGAGCCATGGTAAAATGTTGAAGCGAGTGTTTTATCCCAAAAACGAAATACATTTATGAAAGAAGGGCAAACCTGTTGTTGAATTTAAAGGCACAGAATGGATGTATGATTTTGCCTTTCTGGTACATATAACAACGCAACTGAACGAACTTAATTCATGTCTGCAAGGTAAAGATAATTGAGGACCGTTTTAACAAAACTCAACAAACGACATTTTAAAAATGTTACAGAAAACGTTATTTTTAGTTTACTCTGAGACTTTTGATATAGTAAGTCCGGAAAAAAATGTTAGTGTTTCTCTTTTTCAGATGCATTTATTGATAGTACAACTAATTTTTTATTTTATTTATTTGGAAAAAAATACGACAAAACTTAAGAATTTTACAAAACTGAACATATTCATTTTTGAAATGCACATAACTTAACATGTTTAATTATTTTTTCATTCACAGCTGGCAAAAACCTCATCAAAATCATTAACATGTGTTTTATAATAATGCTTAAATGCAGCTGAATTGAAAAACACATTTAACCCTGATTTGTTCAAAATTAATTATTGAACTTCTGATTAATATAGAATGTTGCGATGTTGGGTCGCTGTTTCTGTGTATACTACACCCTTATACAGGGTGCGATGTCTATCCTCTCGTACTTTTAGTTTCTGCTACATGAATCGTAACATTGTTTAGTGAAACCCTTTACGAAGTAAAGAAACAGCTGAACTCGAGTCTACGGTATAACCTCAGCCTGCACTGTTAGCTTACTATTCATCATATTTATAACTGCATTAATGAAGATGATTCGGTTTATTTATTTACAACCCCTCTCAGTCAGTTTGGAATAACATGGGATATCCCTGTCTCTGTCTAACGTGTACACGTTGTCATTAGCTTCGTCCTTTTCTACTCTCACGCTGTTGCTAAATTGCTAATAATACGTCATGAATATTAAGTTGTTATAATTTTCAGTTTCAACACATTATCAAATGCAGAATTTTATTCCCTAGCAGATTACATCATTTTTAGAACCTTTTACATTTCCATGGGTACAAAAGTTCTGATTATTCAGGCAATGAGAGAAAGTTTTAAAACAACTTGGCACTCATTGTCTAAAACATTAGTTAACATCTATTCAGGCAACAAGCAGACAGCAAGTCACGTAAGTTTACAACACTATCAAGTGTAAAGTAGGTAATTTATTTTGTTTTTAGTAAACATTTATAGTCATGGATGGAAAAGCATGGGCGAGACGAAATGTTTATAAACTTCTTATAAAAGAGTGCTCTTTTCACTCCATGCTAATTAAGACAGCCTTTAGCAGCATGAATGGCTTATTACTTAGTTCCTTATAAGTACAAGGAAACTAGAGGAATGCGGTGCAAGTATTTTAAATTTGAAACCAATAACAAGGAATAGCTCCACATCAAAAATGTACAATAAGGTTTCATCTATCTCTTACGTTTACCCGTTATACAAAAGTCATTCAGAGGCAATTCCCATTTGTTATGTAAATATCTTCAATATACCGTATTTTAACAAAAATCGTTAGTCATTATTTCAACATGTTTCTATTTAAGGGACGGGGATTTTTCTGGAAAATCTTCACATCCTTGGGATATACTAAACTTAAATACCAAGCATGGTATTTATCGGACTTTTCTTTTTGAGTTATGCTGTCCACAGACACACATTGACATTTTTGTATAAAAAAAAAAAAAAAAAAAAAAAAAACAGGAGTCTCAAAACATGCATTTCTGGTTATCGAATTTTTGGGTGGAATACAATGCCTTCTTTATATACTGTGTACATAGTACGTATAGAGAAAGTAAAACAGAAACTAATGAAAGTGCTTGAAAGGGCGTTATTAAATAGAAAACAAAACGAGAATATCGTAAAACACACAGTGGCTCATCCTTTCCTTTTTTAAAACATACCACCCATCTAAATGTAAAATTTGTTCACTCCTGCCTAAAATTGTTTTAATATTTTATATCTCCACATTAGATATTTTATGCCAACAAAAAGGTATTTTGAGTACTATACTCTTGGAATGCCTGCTTTCAAGCATAGAAATTGTCCATGTTGCATGTTTCTAAGAGAAACTGAGATTATTTCGTAATGGATGCTAGATCCTCGGCTATGCACACACACCTGCTAAAATCGTTAGCTCTCAGTGTTCGATAATGACATATCGTTACATCAGGAATGTGTGCGCACGGTAGGCTTTCAACAGAGACTAGAGGACAGAAATCAGTTTCATCAGTAGAAGGCAGCCTTGTCACTACGACAGCAGTTATGCAACGCCACCTACTTGGCACTTCCTCCCACAATTTAATTTGGCATGTAATTCAATCAGCCTGCATAGAATAAACTATTATATAGGACAAATGAAAGTATTATAACAATGTAATATACAGAGTACCATTTTAAATGGGTCACTAAAGCCAAGTGTTGACTCTATTCTCTTGAGGGGTAGGGACTATCTGCACAGCGAAAGGTGCAACAATGACTCCAAGCGGGGCAGAATTTTAAATGGAACCATGCCATCAATTTTGAATATTCAGAGAGTCCTTAATAAACTATCAAACTGTTCTTTAAAACGTTTTTCCCTCAAGAGCAAATAATTTGTAGTATATTGAAA
Source organism: Hymenopus coronatus (assembly GCA_030762935.1). Classification (NCBI taxonomy): domain Eukaryota; kingdom Metazoa; phylum Arthropoda; class Insecta; order Mantodea; family Hymenopodidae; genus Hymenopus; species Hymenopus coronatus. Next base: position 3,201,955 of record CM060885.1, on the reverse strand, counting down.
TACTGCACAAGAATAACTTTTTTGGAAACGTTGGTTTCAAAGCCAACCAATTTACCGTTGTGTATCAATTTTTACAATCACAAGAATGTTTGAAGTGTGCACCATTTACTGTCAGACAGTTTCCCAGCTGTTCGAAAACTGTCTAATATCACGTGTGAAGTAAATTGGACGGATTTTGTTTTTTAAGGTTTCCAGTTTTTATTACTTCACGTCAAAGTCTTGACTGCAAATTATTAAATGCGAATATTAAGTGACAAGTTTTTATTTACTTCTGGAAACTACGTTTTTCAGAGACTAACGGAAGAAATCGCCTTAGAATAAATCATACGCAGCCAACTTTTTTTTTAAGCTTAACGCCCTTTAGGTCATGAATGAAATTGGTGAAATGATGCTCAAATGATCTCGGGTCCATGGAGCTTAGCGTTACTCAGGATAAGCGAGATGTCGCTTCTTATTGCTGAACTAGGACAGGCTACAGGGTACTGCCATAGAAAACGACCGCATACTACCCACCTTTGCCTGCCGCAACTCACTTGCCTAACTCTGCTTCCTGCAGTTTCGTTTTTCACGCTGAATTTGTTATTTTGGATTTTTGTTGTATTTTGTCTGTCTAAGAATCGATTTCTGGGTTGTTTGTTCTGAAGCATGGGTATGTTGATCATGCATGTAAATAAGCATTATGCTACCTTCATGAAAATACTCCCAGAGTTGTGCCCATAAACTGCGATACTACCACTGGTCATAGTGGGAAACTGCTCGGATAGCTTGAACTTCAGTCAACATTTTTCTGTTGCTGTCTGGAATTTCGCCAGCTGCCTTTTGAATACCTTCAGTTCAATACTTTCCCTTATCCGATTGTTGGACTGCGCCTTCAGAAGATGTTCTTTATTTTCTCCAAGATGGGTTCACCCTGGTTCTCTTCATCAAGAAGTTGGAGCGACTGTCGTCATCTGGCATATGTATTTCGGGTAGACATTGACTGCTTGTGCATATGTTTATTAAAAAATCTGATGTGTTCCATTTACATGACTTTCTCTATATCACTGCAACAAATTATTCTATTTACTTCATCTAATGGAGCAAAAATTAGTAGAAATATTCTTATTATTTGCTTCCTTGTTAGTAGAAGCGAAATAAGGGAGTACCATAGCTTAAAGTGAAAGCCAAAAGTAGGTTGTTCTGCGACTGAAGTTCCTTTGTTTATGTGGACACGAGTTCACAAAGTGCTGTATGGGAAAAGTATAAGTCTTTATAGCTGAAAAAAAAAACAAGGAATATCTCAAAAAACAATTAACTCCACGAAAAAAATGTATATAACATAAATTGTGTGTTTTAAGGTGCTCTACATTTGTTGTGTGGTAAGTTTTTGTCCATCTCTTATGGTTTAGCAGTTATGCAAAATTCCGTAAAATTGACAGAGGATAAAGCAGTCTTCAGAGACTATTCTCAGAAAATTCAAAATATACATTTTATTTGTCAGGTAAATATCTTTAATATACGATATTATAATCAAAATCGTTAGAGCCATTTTTTAGAAAATAAAAACTTTCGAAAAAAGTTCCACGTAAAGGGTAGTTTGGAGTGGGGAGATTTTTCTCAAAATCTTCGTGTCGCATCCCTGGAAGATGCTAAACTTAAATACCAAGTTTGGTATTTTACCGACTTTTCGTTTTTTAGTTATCGTGTTCTCAGACACACGGACCTTTTTCTGAAAATACTTTTTTTTTATACAGGGGACCCTAAAGCATATATTTCCGGTGAAATCTCGGTATCGAATTTTTTGGTGGAGTGCAATACCTTCTCTATACACTTGAGAAAGCACGTATAGAGAAAGTAAAAATCCTTGCGTTACTTCTATCTCTCATTAATAGTTCCTGAAAACCAGACCAAATGCATCTCTATTCTGAGCCTCTGTTTCAGTTCTAATAAATTAATGGGTATATTTAGGTACACTATAGATTTTTAGTAGTCCCAAATATGACAATCTAGAGGTTTGAGGTCTGGTAATCAGGTGCCCATTTGATATGCCCTCTCCTTCCAACCCATCAAACAGAACATATTGTGTCAAATGTTCATTATCTTACAAAGTGTGCAGGATGTTCATCTTGCTGAAACCAAACGCCATTTTTAAGCTGTTATCCACATCTAAAAAAAATGACAAGCTTCTGCAGTAAGTGTAGATATTTTTAAACTTTTAGGTTTCCTTCAATGAAAAATAACTTTCTATACCTATTTTGCAGCAAACTGTTTTTACATGTGCTCATTATTCTATCTACTTTATACTGCTGAGATAAGCATTAGCATTTAGTAGACTTACTACATATTTACTTGTAGATACAAGGGACAAAGAAAATACACCAGGCTAAAGCGATAGTCAAATCATTTTACGAGCTGGTCTATATGTGACACATTGTAATTCCGTTCCTTTCTTGGACAGGAAAAATAAAAACGAATAACGACTTCCTATTTGAGGAAACTATAAGCATCCGATAATTTAAAGCAATAACAAAGAATATCTGGGAAATGGTAAAATAAAAAAAATAAATAAAATGTATTTGACAAAGTATGTGTTTTAACGAAATCTACATTTTTTGTAGTGTAAGATTTCGTCCATGTGGGTATTATGTATTGCCAGTTATGCAAAAGTCATCCGAATAAAGAGAACTTCAGACATATTTCCCAGAAAATTCAGGATATTGCTACATTTCATCTGTTAATGAAAATATCTTAATCAAAATCGTTAGCAGCCATTTTTGAGAAAATGAAAATGTTCAGAAGATGTCCATCTAAATGGTAGCTTGGAGTTTGGAAATTTGGTTGCAAATCTTTGAGTCGCATCCTTGGAAGATGCAGAGTATCAATATCAAGTTTGGTATTCATTTGGTCACTGCCTGTAGAAGACGGAATGAACGATTTGCTGACACAACTACAGATTTTCGAGCGTTTCCGGACTGAAGTGCGAGTATTCGTGATATTGCGGAATACTGCATATGATTCTATATATTTCTATTCAGTGTGAGTTTATGGATATCTTGCCATTCACATAGCAAGATGAGAAAAGGTTGAAACCAAAGGCAGATATCGTCATTTAACCAGCGCTCAAGGAGATCTTACCAATCTAACGCCTCCTTATCTCAGTATCTAATAGTCACAGCTTGTTCACATCTTTATCTCAAATTGTGAAATATGTTGTATTATGCTCAGTCGCAACTGTAAATTTACTTCTTGTTAATTTTTATACAAATGTATTCAAACTTTCAGAGCTCAAATCTATTCTAATTCATTTATGTAAACAAGTTGTATTAAAATTGCATTATTGTTCAATTATTCCTAAGAAAATGAGGCTTTTGCAGAAAAAAGAGCTTAAGTTTCTTTAAGTATATAGGTACATAATCAACTTTTGTGCAAGTTCTTTACTAATACCAAGATAGAAAGTAGGAAAATCGTATTTCACATAACTCTGAATATTAGAGCTTGTTTCAGCAGAATTTATTAAACAATGAAATTTAGTATTTTAAAAATATATTCGTGCCCTCTTTTTCCTGAAATCACTGCTCTGAATTACGTTAAAACTCATTTGTAGATGTATTTAAAATAGTATTTAAAACAAGCGTTATATATGTTACAGCTAACGTTTTTAAAGTAAATAACAAATAACTCCTTCCTGTTCCTAATTGCCCTTGAGTGTTCTCAGCACGAAGAGAAGTGCAAAATTATAATCTGCTTATTATTTGAGCGCTTATTTAATTTATAAAACAAATATTGTGACCACTTCATGATGATTTACTTTGCAAATACGAATTCTTATTTGAAGTGCACGACAGAATAGAATTTCATCTATATTTTCTATCATCTGTACTTCGTTCCTTAAGCGCTGATTTCTGTTTTGTAAAATTGCAATTTTTGCTTGGGTTAAAAGGTTGCTTCTAGGTGACGAGGGCATTGGTATCATAACCTACACGATCCGGACAATTTGGATTTTCTGCTAAAGGCGGCATTTTTATTACAGTGTATAAAAGGGCTAGCAGCAAAATGATGGAAGAAGCTAACACATAATAATTTAAGAAGAAAAAAAAACAAAAAAAAAAACGCTGCAACGTTTGGATCCTATTACGAATACTGGTTGATATTAGTTTAAAAAAAGTCTTGATATAACAACATTCAATGCACTTTTGCGCATTTGTACACCCAATAATAATAATAATAATAATTATTATTATTATTATTATTATTACTATTATTGCCACAATATTTTTTTTTTCTTGGAAGCCAGCTGTTTTCAACTCAGCTCTTGCACCCTTCTTCCCTTTTAATCACGGGTTATGGTTAATTTTATGGACAGTAAAACTTATGCACATTATATTTATAATGAGAAAATTAAACAATAATTCTTAATATCAATGATAAGCAAGATTCTTTAAATGTGACTGTATCACAGATGTGCTCCATAGGATGAAGGCACTGCAGCAGTGAGTTCACATTTATTGTATAACAAACTGTCCCATGTATCGCTAAAATAACTGGATTGCACCAGTTTCATTTTCTTAAGAACATTCTATGGCATTTTGTAGCCTGGAGAATAACTTTGGGCGATCATGATCTGGCACTTTAGACAGCACATTGTTTATTTTTTTTTTTTTTTGGGATACATCTCAAGTGTTTTTATGAAAAACGTTTTACATACTCTTTTATCCAAAAAATACAAAATGAGAAGAAATTTATGGTGGATTTATAGCATTGTTGTTATTGTTTTTATGTATAGCCGTACCTGAGTTCGGGAGCATTTGATCACTTTTAGCTCCCAAAATTCTTCTTGCCTTACCAACTTTCTTGCTCTTTTAGGTTTAACATTCTCCGCCTCTCCTCCGATTAAGATCAAAAACTCTCAGCTTTATAATTCCTATCTTCATCCGTAATTTTAAGTGGTTGAACTATATTAGAAATTAATGTTCTTTTTGGTTATAATGAAGTTATCTTAATATCTATAAAAAAAAGTTTGTTTATATTACTATAAAGATTCTTATTATGAAAGATTATAATGAAGTTTATCTTAATATCTAACAAAGTTTTCCAGAAAACAACTGTTTTGCAATCCTATAGTGGAAAACACCCTTAATAACACCCGCAAAATTGTTTCAAGAACGGATAATTCTTATCATATATTATTATTCTATACGCATAAAATTTGTATTGAAGTTCAATCATAGAAAGCTATAACAGTTGAATAAATAAATGTTTTGCTTGTTAACGACGCTGCCAATTGCCAGGATCATATAAGCACCGCCGGTGTTCCGGAATTTTGTCCTACAGGAGTTTTTTACGTGCCAGTAAGTCTGACATGGGACAGCACACTTAAAAACCATCGGTCTGGGTAAGGTTTGAACCTGCAGCTTTGAGATAAGAAGACCAGCGCCTAACCCACACCGACATTGAGGAAGAATTTAATCTGATTACCTCTATATTAATTATCTTTTGAGCAGACAATATATTTCCCTAGGTATGCCATTATTTTCTCTTGCGATATTCGTAATTATATTCTTTGCTCATTGCATACAATTCTTTGAAAGTTATCCTCACTATTTTGAACAATCACATAATCTGCATATTTATCTTCTTATACAAGGCATATTCCAAAACTAAGGTCCGGAGAGATGATAGGCTTGAACGATGTTTCACGCCTGCAGTCTACCAACTCCTGGGGTGCCGGAGTAGGCGCTTGCCTGTCGATGAGAGCAGTCGCAATCGTAGCTGCCGCCAGCTACGGACGTCCATCGTGAGTTATGTCTAATGTATGGACCGGACATAATGACACTGGTGTTGAGAACCTCGAAATTGCACGATGACATCGTTGAACAAGTGACGATTAGTAGTCTGGCTATGGAATTCCCAAATGTTGCTCGAACCACACGTTGCAGGATTGTCACCGAAAAGCTTGAATATCGGGTGCCAAAACTTCACACCAGTCAGCACAAAAACCAACGAATGCATAGTGCAGGATAGCTTTTGGAGCACTATAAACAAGTTTTCCCGTATTGTTACGGGAGACGAGACATGGATAGCGTACACCAACAATACCAATGCAGTGGCACCATTCCGGTTCATCCATACCAAAAAAGTGTAAGCAATCGCCTACACGAATCAGAAAATGATGGCTACCGTGTTGTCCTGTTGATCGATTTCATGCACGTGGGACAACCATTATAGCTGATGCATATTGTGCAATGCTCAATGCTCTCGTGCGATCCAAAATCGACAACACGGGACTATCGCCTGGCATCATTATCCTCCTGCACGACAACGCACGTCCGCATACCGCTGACCAAACCAAAGAAGAAGAAGAACTCTTTGGCCACCCTCCCATTCTTGCACCAAGCGACTATTTCCTCAACGATTTCAAACTCGAGACGAGTTCACGACCTAGGCGGCAGACTTCTAAGACGATGGGTTAAAGAAGCTGGTGCAGCGTTACAGAAAGTGCCTAGATGTGAACGGCGATTATGTGGAAAAGTGAATTAGATATGTAGTCGCATATTACTGTTAATAAAAGCCTTGTCTCATAAGCGATGTTTTTATTACGAGGGTTGACTGATATGTCCCGGGCCTCTCAATGAAACAGCATTTAATTGTTTTTTTGTTTTTTTTTTTACTTTATTTTTCAACATAATCTCCAGAAAGGCTAATACATTTATCATCTCGGTGTAGTACGATTTATCAAGGTTCTCAAAATAGCTATTTACCTCATCAATAATCTCCTTGTTGCTGTGAAATCTTCGCCTTTCAAGAACAATTTTTGACGTTTGGGAACAGGTGGTAGAACCCAGATCTGGGGAATACGGTGGATGTGCAAGCAATTCGAACTTTAATTCGCACATTTTTCCCATTGCAATGACTGAACGATGGGCCGGAGCATTGTGAGATTTTTTATTTTGCCAAATAAGGTATATATTTTTTTTCAGCTCTATCACGCAACCGTTGCAGTAACTTGCGTAGTAGTCACCAGTGATACTTTTACCCTTTTCCAAGTAATCAATGACAATAATTCCCTGTACATCCCAGAAAACACTCGCCATAACCTTGTTAGCTGACAAAATTGACTTTGCCTTTTTTTTTGGAGTTGGTTCACCTAGCGCAATCCACTGGTTTGACTGTGATTTACTTCTGGAGTGTAAATGGTAATAAGCTGTCTCAAAAAATTCACTGGGATTTTTATGGCAGAGCTACACATTCTTAAAAGAAAGTTTTTCTTTGCAACTTTTGATCAGGTGTCAACAAACGCGGCACCCATCTTGCACAGACCTTGTGAAAGCCCAAAACATTACTTAAAATATTACCTGCACGTTCTTTTGATACGTTTACAGCCTCTACTATCTCAATCAACTTTAATATGCGGTCTTCAAGTACTAAACGATGAATTTTCAATGATCTCTGGAGTTGTCACTTCTACAGGGCGTCCAGAGCGAGGTTCATCACTAATGCTCGTACGTCCCATTTTAAACTGTGCAACCAACTTTTTAATGAAGGGGCAGAATCTTTCAATACTGTCCATTTCCTCCTTTATTTATTTAGGCGTTAACCTTTCAAATGGAAATGGTTACTCACTAGTCGTTTTTCCAAATCCTCCATTTTCGTGAAAACTTTGAAGTTGTCTTGTTTAAAATGCTGTCATTGGAAAACTAAACAAGCTATTGACCTGTGGATACAAGCTAGTCTAAGGAGTTAAACTTTACGATGCTACCGTCTAACTGGCCTAGTGGCGCCATATCTGTGTGAGGCCCGGGACTTATCAGCCGACCTTACTATAACCAAACGGGCCTTAGTTTTGGAACACGCCTTGTACATTGAAAAGTATGAGGAGTGGTCTTAATTTCGTTTCGTTTGTTTTTATTCCATTTATCTTTATCGCTATTCTTGTTTCTTTGTGTAAACTCTTTACCGTATTAATTATACATTAGGGATATCCTCTTTTCTTTATTATACTTTATATTTTCTATCTACAGAATTGAAAACTTTAGCAAAGTCAATGAACGCCACATGCACTCTAAATTGACTTCTTGTCTGTCTTCTACATTTTTTTAAACTAAAAATATTATTGTTGTAGGATAATAAACCACCTGTTCTTCCTCCAATAACGATTCGTTATAGTCCATGAATTACTTTTGCATATACATTCTAAACTGTGTTTAAAAAGATGATTCCCCGGTAATTATTGCATTTGTTTCTTAAACATAAATATGACTTCTGTCACTGTCCATGAGTCACGAACCATTCAGTATACAGATCAAATAATGTTAAGTGACGTCAATCTGAGACATTTAATCATCTCTGCAATGTATTAAGTCTGCAGGTCTTCCTATGCTTCATACTTTACAGTGCTTTCGGTAATTTCTCTAACAGTATTGAATTCTTCTTCTCCTCCTCAATCTGTTCATAGTTCATCTCATCGTTCCTTATACCATGTTTGATCACATTGTTTCTCATTTAAAACATTGATATCTATTTGCAGTGTCTTGATTGAGATATCTCAGTCATTACTTTATATGCTAGTGCTTGTCTCCCGTGCAATTATTCTCCATTTCACAAATATATAATTGCCATGATTCTTGATGTGGTTTTCTAGTTTGATCCTCATTTTCCTTTTAGATTCCCCGTTTTCGTTTGTAATAAAGTTAAATATGCCTTTTCTTCTTCTATATCTTTATTTCAAATTCTAAGACTTTTTCGACTTATTTTATTTTTGTCTTATCTAATGCTTCATAAGCTGTTTTAATTATACGTTCTTTTATTTTACTCCTTCTTCTAGATTATATTCTGTTCTTTCTTTTATTAGTATTCCTTTGTTTTTCTCTGATATGAATATCTTGAAGTACATCTTCGTTGAGATATGTTTGTCTTACTTCCATTTTGCTCTTACCGTAACGATTATAGCTACTTCCTCTGTGGGCTGTAATATCTGCAATCTGATGCTTTATTTCATGAGCTAAAAATAATACTATCTATGTGTATCATCTTTCACTCCTAGTGTATTTATATATATATTTTCTGAAAAGTGTTTGCTACCATTAATTTATTGTACGTAGCAAATTGTCTTAATTATTCTCCATTTATGTTTATACGGCTCTCTCTACAATTTCCTATTATGCTTGATACTAGATTATCTCCTACTCTAGCGTTTAAATCACCGCTTATTATGATATAATATGTTTCATTTGTCTTTGATATCAATTTTTGTGAGCGATCATAAAATATTCTTGTGCCTTTTTTTTCTCCTTCAGCAAGGGTATATGGTCCAGTAATTGTTTTAAGTTTACAAGTAATCTCACTTTCCTTTATGAAACTACGTGTTATTTTACTTTTCCATGCATTACTTCCTTTACTTATTAAAATAAGTTCATAACAACAGGTCTATGTTCTGAGGAACTCCACTATAAACCACTTATAATTCTTTTGTTTCGTTTAATGTCTTCTTAGTTCGTTAATAATGTAATGTCTATGTTTTATCTTTTAAACTCATTTAATTATTATTATTATTATTTGTACTCCCCTGACATTCCAGTCTTTTCTAAAACACCCAAAGCACAAGTGAATATTCGTGGTTAACTCAGCGCAAACTGTCAACGAACATGTTCAATACATTAATTTTGAGTTCTCAAGATGGCTTAAAGGTTAATATCCACATTGCCAACACAGAGAAAAGCACAGCAATTATGTACGATCTGTATATATCGGATGAACCCAGTGGATACCAGCACCGTTATCTAAATGTGGCATATTTTCAATTCCTTTTTAATATGGAAAAGAAGTTAGGCACACTTTTTGCCATTATTATTAGAATGTGCTCAGCGATTATCTTGTGTAATGAAGTTTTGTTTTGCTATGCACATTTCCGCGGTAATAATTATTTAACAGTCAACACATATTATTGATGCATACTTACACTGTAAATTGGGTTTCAACAGAGATTCTGCAAATCTCTTGCTTTCAGAATGACTTCAAAGCCCTGCATATGAACAATTCCGTTTCATTCTGTAGGAATGTTTATGGTAGAAAAGTCGTTGAGAAGGAACTAGTCTTCACAGGCTACACTCCAGTAGCGACTAGTTTGAGGCCGGAGGGGATTTTCGGGGTGTCCAATCCTCAGCAGACACTCAATACAGGACTTGGTATAACTTCGTTTTAGGATTATGCTACTGCTCCTCCCCCCCTCCCTCTCTTTATACATACACACCGGTTGAACTTATTCTAAAAATTATTTCTTCATTTAATTATTCAGCAATCCTCAAAGCGGGTATATCCGATAAAATCTTGGCAACGCATTTTTGGGTGGAATGCAATATTTTGCCTTCATTCCATGTACGAGATAGAAAAAGTATAGTGTAATTTCCAAACCACATATGAAGGTTTTATAGTCAGTATTTGAAACAGAACTTATTTGAAAATTATCTCTTTCTTAATTATTCAAGAAGTCTCAAAGCGTGTTTATCCGATAAAATGTTGGTATCGAATTTTTGGGTGGAATTTCCCTACATTCTATGTACGTGGCAGAAAAAGTAAAGTGTACTGTCCAAACCTACACATAAGAACATTTTACAGTCTGAATATTTGAAAGAAAAGTTTGTTTAGTTATCACATAGATATATTTACCGTTTCTTTCTTGTTGCAGAATGAACTGAGGTTTAATACTTTTACTGGTACTCCTCTCAAGACTATGCATTCCACTGTATCAATTGCTTTCAAGTCTTTTGTTGATATTTCTAACTTTGGTAATGAAATTACCGAAGGAAATTTATTCGACAATTGTTGAGGCAATTTATGGAAGTTAAGAAAGAACTAGACTTTATATTTGGAAGGGAAAATAATCTACGCGAAGAAAGGGCAAAGCATATTCACTTTTAATTTTAACAAGAGTCCAAAACACTAAGCGAGAACTCTCTATAAAATAAAAATATTAATGATAAGATAAAAAATATTCTCATTATTAAGAGTTATATGATGGTAGAGAAGTCAAAAGTAAATATAGGTAGATGCATATAAGACGCAGTGTGTTACATTTTGCGTTTAAAATACGTAATCCGTCATTCATAAATTAATACACATATTCTTGGTTCATGATTGGTAGATTCTATTATTGCATTAGTATATATAGAATATGAGGGTTTGGTAGTAATGGCAATCGCATTGTGTGAGAATCAACTGCCCAGGCATCTTGGTACTGTCGTACTAGGGTTACACAATGACGCTGCAAGTTCAATTTTCTGAGCGCAGACTAAATATTTCTACGGCGGCAGGAGTAGACACACTATACAAACCAGTTGAATTGTTAACACCTCACTTTTTATGTATTGTTTGCACTTCAACTTCAACATATAAGAGCCTTAGCCGAGATCTCCTAATTGTCTCAGTGCTAGAAATCCGATTCAGCATTGCAGCAGTCACATTAGGCATATCAATTTGGGTATTTCCTAAGCTTCAATCTCTCTGAGAAAATTGCAAGAAGTATACGTGTTACTGACACACACACACATGAAATACAGCATTTAGTTCTCTTAGTGGATTAACGGTTTGGGAAACTGAACGACGATCTACAAGTAAATGAAGCAATTTTCAGATTTTATCCTCTGTATATTTGCAATGTGTTGATTGTGAATGTCATTGGTTACCCAATTGAAGGAATATGCAGCTGCTAGCTTAATGCATCTGTTTTCGTTTTACCGAAATCTAGCACAGCAAGGTTTTACTTTCTCTACACGTACTATGACATAGTGTATAGAGAAGGTATTGCATTCCACCCAAAAATTCGAAACCGAGATTTCACCGCAAATATATGTTTTAGGGTTCCCTGTATCCAAAATAAAGCATTTTCAGTAAATGGTCCGTGTGTGTGTCCGTGTGCGTAACTCAAAAACGAAAAGTCGGTAAAATACCAAACTTGGTATTTAAATTTAGTATCTTCCAGGGATACGACACGAAAATTTTGAGAAAAATCCCCCAACCCAAAACTACCCTTTACATGGAGATTTTTTTCGAAAATTTTGATTTTCTGAAAAATGCTTTAACGATTTTGATTAAAATATCATATATTAAAGATACCTACCTGACAAATAAAGCGTATATTTTGAATTTTCTGGGAATAGCCTCTGAACACCACTTTATTCTGGATGAATTTTACGGAATTTTGGATAACTTCTAAACTGTAAGAGACGGACAAAAGCTTGCCACACAAAAAATGTAGAACACGCTAAAATATACAATTTATGATATATAAATTTTTTTTTCATGGAGTTGATCGTTTTTGAGTTATTCATTGTTTTTGATTTCAACTTTAAAAAACTTATGGTTTCTCATACAGGAATTTGTCAACTCCTGTCCATACACACAAAAGAACTTCAGTCACATAACAACCAGCTTTTGACTATCACTTTAACCTATGGTATTTACTTATTTCCTTCTACTTACAAGGAAGCAAGTAATAATACTATTTCTGCTATTTTTTTTTTTTTCGATTATCATGAAGTAAATAGAAACATGAGCTTTTTGAGAATAATTTGTTACAGCGATGTAGAAAAAGTCATGTGAGTGTAAGACATTACATTTTGTAACTGTGATTTAAATAAGAACAGGAACCATCAATATTCATCCCAAGTAAATACTTAAGTCTGTTTAATACACAAGAATTTAATGCAGATATATCAGAAAAACGCACGAAGCCATCATTGCTCTAATTTTTTTTTTTTTTTTTTCCTTTAGCTTTTAATCTGGTTGGTCATATCGGACGATGAATGCAATTGGTGAAATGACGCTCAAATGATCTCGGGGTCCAAGGAGCTTAAAGTTACTCGACATTCGTCTTCTCAGGATGAAGGAAAACCCCCGACATGATACGGAAGGTGAATGGAATGGATAAAATGCTGCGCAAACAAAACTCGGGCCTAGCAGAGCATATAGTCATACAACACTCGTTTTCTGATAGGTATTGCTTTTAATGGTAAGCAAATAGAATAAGGAGTTAAACAAACTATTCAATTTAATAATCTTCCTCCAAAAACTGCATATACTATTATCCCGGATAATCCTTTTTATTGTTTCAGAAGCATTTATGTTTTGAAGTGAGGAAGATAAAGGAGGGACAAGTAATGTGGCACCTCTTATACGCATTACCACATACCACGAAAACTGTTTCATTACACAAAATACAACATACATAATATTATTATTTGGTAAAAGTTTAATGTGTGAGTGCGTCCAAACATCAATAAAAGTAAATGCGCTTACCCTGAAGCGTTGCTCGAGCAGCTCAGCCTTCCTGGGGTCCAGCACGGGCTGGAAGTGGGGCTCCATCTTAATGGCCGCCGCGCCTCCTGCAACACCACATCAACCTTTAGCTCATTCAACTAACAAATAACATACGATAAATCCATGAAATAATACAACATTCCTCATGTAGATTTCTGGCCAAGGCAAAACTGTGGGAAAGGATGGGGAAACTCAGATAATACTTCATTTATATGTGTCTGGCCTAAGGTTAACCATACTGGTGTGGTCGTAGGTTCGCGCCCCTTTTTTATCTATTTTATCACATTGCCTCTATTATCGAGTATCCCTGAATGCGTTAATACTTACCATTCTATTCATTTTGTCTCCTGGGATCGAACCCGGAGTGTTACACCATGCCATGAGAAACAAAGGCACATTAATGCAAGGTGTAGCTCATGCTATCCATAAAATAATCACATCTCGGATATCCACTTGACATTTCCGTGACTTAAACACAACTGAAAATCACGGTATCTCGAAACATCGATTATTGAACCGTCTTAAGTTTCTTAGAAACTTGGCATTTTCTATTCAGAAGGACCAAGTAAATGTATTAAGTGCACCCTTAGACTGCAATGAAGCTTTAGAAGTTCAACGAAATATACAAGATAAGCACAAATTAGAAGTATTTAGTTTCGCAAATCATCTGCATTTAGGGGAACTCATAGCAAGCGAAGTTTTATTCATATGGGTTATGACAGATACTAGAAAAAATTGCATGCCGTTTCTCCCCCCCTCCCCCAAATAAGGTTTAGTGGGACGTGGTGTGTGTGTTTTCAGAAGGTCCTTAAGGTAAAATATTGCTGAAAGAGCTTGGAATTATTTGTGGGAGTGGACAGTCTCGATATTTCAAGTCGATGCTCAAAACGGGAAAGTGAATCTCAGATTAAGAGGAAACAACAACTACACGGATCGTGTTCATGTTAATAGCTCTTTCTCAAACATGAGACAACAAAATACACTAGGTCTACATTAAAATGAACCGCAGCCGTATCCTACGCTATCCTCCGGATGGTGAACAGAGCTAATAGCACTTGAACATTGTCTTGTTCATGGCAGTCTTTAATTCTAATACGTAGTTCGAGGAGTTTTGGAGATCTTGAATTGGACTGCCCTTGTACGTAATGGGTGTGGTGTGGTGGTTTCCATGCTAGCCTCTTATACCCAAGGTCACGAGTTCAAACCCGGAGGAGGGCGTAAAAACTCTTAACATGGCTTCCTTCGGAAGGGAAGTAAAGTCATTGGTACCGTGTCGTAGATTTACGGCACGTAAAGAACCTCAAGCCCGATAAAGTGGCCTCTAAGCAAAATTAAGCGGTCTTTCACGCCCAGTATAGAATGGGACGCTGAGAACCACAGGAGTTAAAGAGCGTCCATAAATAAAACTCCATTTTAATGTAGCTATGATGATGAATCTGGATTGTATTGGTTTTAAGACATCTTCATGGAAAGATGTGTTAATTCGAATTACATTCCGCAATTAAACTCAAGTTTGGAGGATGCCACATTTCTGCGTTTCAAGATAAACACTTAACTAGTGTTAACGAATACCTTGTACATGTTGGGTAATATTATAAGATGATCAAAAACGATTCTGAAATCATTGCAAGAATATTGCACATAGATCAGAACTTCTAGATTTCATCCCCCCCCCATACGACTCTTAATAGCTTAAATGCATAGTTTCTGGTCAGGTACTCGTCAGATAAAAATACACGACCAAATTAAGTTTTTACTTCTTCATGCACGAGGACATTTCTGAGTTATTTGAAATTAGTATAAATCCATAGCGCAAAAAGATGTGCTTGAAAATACAGAATACACACAACAAAGTCTCGGTAAACATGTGTAAGGTTCCGAACTCACTCGCACTATTCGGACAAGTGACGAAATCTGTGAACTACACTCATCGTGCATGGTTAATCTTTAATCTGAATCAATTCTAGTCTCATAAAACAAATGTTAATGCATGCTTTTGAAATACTGTAACAAATTGTTCTTACAAAAGCCTGTTTTAACGTCACCAAAATTATCAATATTTGGCCAAGCGAACCAGCAATAACTATAATCGGTTTAACGATAACAGACTTCTTAACATAAATAAAAGCTTGTCGAGATGTGTTCCAGTCACATATTTTTCTCTAGCTATTCTTACAAAAGTTTATTTTATCACCTTATACCACTAGCTAACAGCTCAAGTTTCTAAATATGGGGATTACATGTACAATCATCTTGCGTGTAAGGAGTTTACGTTGACTCTCGTGTGCCACGCTTGGCACGGTTATCAACTTCGCATGCCCATTCAAAATGATCTCACATAGCTGCTGACCTGCTTAATTAAATCAAAACTTGATGCCTATAAGCATCCGCTAAGAAAAGAAATGTGGCATAATTACCTTCGTGAGCTTCGGCACAAACTAAACAATCATGCGATGCGCTACCTAAAGAATTTCGAAGCTCGCAACTTCGGATGCATTGAGACATCAAGTGCGTTATACGAGGTCATCCTGATAGATACTGGCCTCAATGCACGCAATTCGGCTGGCTCGCGGTCAATACCATAATTACTGAGGACCTCATACATAGATAGAAACTTTCTCTGCTTCCCCGTGAATCAGCGCCCAAGAAAAGATGCGCGCATGTACATTCGAAACAACGAATCTATACACTGTTCTTACCAGGCATCTCCTCCCGAATGTATTACTTAACCGCTTGTGTAAGTGTGAAAGATGAACTATGGTGTTCACCTGGTCAGGCTAAAGAAAAAAAACCTGCCTGCAGTTAACTGAACTTACACTGCCCTATAATTTGAAGAAGTCTTGCGTGGTATACAAGCTGAAACGGTCTTACGGTGCTCGTACTTCAGCGCTTTACAAACAACCAAAAACAAATAAAGAATCGATTGCGGACATGTTTATGGTGGATCGTGCACACCTAGACAAATTTTTTTAGGCGCATAGCAATCCCGTTTTTAGAATTCTACGCTATTTGTATCAAGCACCTTTTTACGTTATGAAAAAAGTAGCTGAGTGGCGTTGGTCGTCCTATTTCCCGACAGAAACACCACACAACTAACAAATTATTACAGTAGACGCCTCACACTTTATATAAATGTTAAAACTGAGCTGGTGTAAAGACTGAGAGGGTGACAGGCCAAGGAACCACAGCATCCGGAGCTTCTACTTCGGAAGCAAATATCCCACTTCTACCATGTTTTTTTTTTTCTTTCTTTTTTTTTTTTTTTTCGATACTTGGATTTTTGAAATGTTTTGTTTTGTTTTGGGATTGGTAATTGTTAGATGCAATGACTGTCCCATTAGTATCCCACCTGATTTATAGATAGTGGTTGTTAATGATAAAAAGTACCAACCTTAGAAAGCTCAATTTTGAAGTTTGACAATTTTACATTGTTTAGCATAGGGGATATGTGGGCCCCAGAATACAAATTATTGAAGGGAGCTTGGAAAATAAAAAACAAGTCTAAAATATATTGATGGACAAACATTATATACCTACCCAAATGAGGACAAGAGTAACTTAAGTTTGTGAAAAGAATGGAATACGGAAATTGAGGAATGAGAAGAAGAAAATGTGGGGGAGATGAGATCCATTTATCATTAGATTGTTCAGGCACAGACCACTTGGAGAACCATAATTACTGATCTGTAGAAAATGGCTAACTGGAAATACTATTAACAGAAACATGTTTAAAGACCCGTCGCAAGGAGGGTTACAAAACGTGTGTGCATTATAGTAAAAATAAATGTTGTCAGCGGATAGGAGAGTGAAATCTTCAGACTTCTTGGGGGGGAAAAAAAAGGGAGTTTTAATCGTTATGGGTGTGTGTATTGTCTGGTGAATAATCAGGGCCAATAACAATACCCTTTGTAACATTAGAGTAACACTTATAAATATACATAAAAATGAAACAACTTTTTGTATCTTAGCTAAATAAATAAAATTGGAATGTTATTTCTTCCTCCTCCTTTACAGTTCTCCTTTCTATGTCAATAATAGACCCTAACCTCAAAGGCTTTTAGTATATAGTGACACTATCATATATTTATGCGTGTTGGCCTCTTCTATAGTGCAATCGCCTTTCGAAACAGTTGCCAGTCATAGTTTTTAGGATCGAAGCTGCAACACCAAGATCTATGCGCCAAGAACTTTTTTTTTTTTGGGGGGGGGGGGTCAGTTGAGAATGACTAAATCTTCTTCTTGAAACTTGGAAGTATGGAGAATATTGGACACCTGACCTACTGGAATTCAAATTTGCGATATATTGCTGATTTGTGCGTATGTGGATATATTGCAGATCTAGAAGTATATGGGTACATGTACATAAACCAGCATATAGTTTTATCAATCACATGAGGTTACTTGTCCCTTCTAATGATAAGACTAAGATTGTGGAGCGGTTCCGATTTGAATCTCGGTTAGGACGAGTTGCCCCATTAAGTTTTTTCCCGTGATTTCTCCTTATCGTGAGAGCACGAATTTGGATAGTTAAGCTTTAGGAATCTCGAGCCCATTTGAGTTATCATTTCAACCATTTCGTTCATTCAATGTTTTATATGCCTTATCCAACTAAAGGACTTAAAAGTTTTTAAAAATGTCAGCTTCCCTTATTCTATCTCGATATGACTGAAATGGATCAAATCCAAAAAAAATCATTCACATGACTTTGTCTAGGTGTTCCACAACTTTTCTTACAAAAGATTATTCCTTTATCTACTTCATGCTAATCAAGGTAAACATTACCAGAATTGGTCTTATTACTTGCTTCTTTGTAAGTAGAAGGGCAATAAGATAATGCACAGGCTAAAGCGATAATTAAATCTTTTAAAAGCCGATCGTTATGTGAAACAATTGAAATTCGGTTCTGTTTGCTTGCTAGAATTGACTTCCGTTTGAGAAAATTTAAGTACCTTAAATTGAAACCAATAATTCGGAATATCCTGTTAACTCTACAAAAAATGTATATTACATAAATTGCGTGTTTTAACGATATCTACATTTTTGTGGAGTAAGTTTTTGTCCGTCTTACGGTTATATAAAAGCCATCCAGAACGAAGAGGTCTTCAGAAGCTATTCCCAGAAAATTCAAGATAAACATCTCGTTTGCCATGAAAATATCTTAAATATGTGGCATTTTAATAAAAATAGTTAGCTACTTTTGAGATTTTCAATATTTTCGAAAAAGTTCCATATAAAGGATAGTTCAGCATGGGGTGGTTTTTCTGAAAATCTACGTGTCGCATGCTTGAAAGATGCTGCACTTAAATATCAAGTTTGGTATTTAGCCGACTTTTCGTTTTTGAGCTATGCTGCCCAGACAAACACACACTACACACAGCCTCTCACCTAGATTTGATTCCAAACAACCGCATGTGAGATTTGTGGTGGACAAAGCGGCGCAGGGGCGGGTTTTCTCCGGTGTCTCCGGTTTCCCCCGCCATCACATTCCACCGGGGCTCCATCTTCATGTATCATCAGTGTCATCGCCTGCGGTGCCCATTGCAGTAAAAGCACCACAAACAGATAAGGATAGACACGCGCGCAGACATCATTCTGAAAAGGTTTTTTTCAAGGAGCCTCAAAATATGTATGTACGCCAAAGAAAAAACCTTGTAATATAATGCCTGTTTCAGGTTAAGGTGATTATTTTAAATTATGACAAGCAGCCTACAGTACCTGTTTGGTGTTGAGCTGCATATTTACCAAAGTTCGCTTACAACAGCTTCCACAATAAAACCAAATTTAATCCTCAACGCACTGCCACAAATTTCACTTTCTCCAGGCCCACAATGTACATAGTAATAGAGAATGTATTGTATTCCACCCAAAAATTCGAAGCCGAGATTTCACCGGAAATATGTTTTGGGGTCCCCTGAGTCCGAAGAAAACCCATTTTTAGTCTGTGTGTGTGTGTGTGTGTGTGTCTTTGGACAGCATAGCTCAAAAACGAAAAGACCGTTAAATACCAAACTTGGTATTTAAGTTTGGTATCTTCCAAGGATGCGACACGAATATTTTCAAGAAAATCCTCCCCAACACAAATTACCATTTACATGGGAAAATGTTCTAACATTTTGAGTCTTTCAAAAATGGCTCTAACGATTTTTATTAAAATCCCCTATATTATGGATATTTACACCGCAAATAAAATATATATTTTGGATTTTCTGGGAATAACCTCTGAAGACCCGCTTATTCTGGATGAATTTTGCCGACTTTTGCTTGACTGCTAAACCGTAAGATAAAGACAAAAACGTACCACACAAAAAATGTAGATCTCATCAAAATACAAAATCTATGTCCTTTACGTTTTTGTTGTGGAGGTAACCGTTTCCCAGATATTCCTTGTTACTGGTTTAAATTGTAAAGTAGTTATACTTTTCTCAGACAGCAAGTGTCCGTTTTTCTTTTGTTCTACTCCTGGCCAAGTAAAGAAGCGGTCAATGACAATCACATAAGATAGCTTTTAAAACATTTGACTATCACTTTAGCCTAGTGCATTCCCTTAATTCCCTTCTACTTACAAGGATCTAAGTAATAAGAACATTCTGCTAATGTTTATCTCGATTAGCATTGTTTAGAAAGGAGAAGAGGTTTGGAGAGCAGCTAGAGAAACCCGTTAGGAAACAGAACATGTTGAATGCTGATGTAGCATGTATTTGTGCTGTTGTTGACTTTGCTGATCGGATTGTCTGTGCGCGCGCTTTTTCACCTTTCTTTGCAAGTTATCTATTGTTTTACCGGAAATAATGCGTTGATCGTAAAATTTTCCGACTGGTTTGTTACAAGTTTTATTTATTACGTTTTTATTACTCTATAAATAAAACGTTTAATTTGTTTTTGGAAATGTATATAACGTTGTTTCTGTTATTAATGTTATACATTGAAAATGAACAACACAAGGAAGCGAAAAGCTGATACCAATACATGGATATATAATAATTGAATTGGTTCTTTTACTTCAATTCATCGTAGACTGTATAGCATTGAAGTTGCCTGTTCAATTTGAACACTTAATGCTAAGGTTTCAGTGTAACAGATGCTCTCAATCACGATTCTACATGTCAATAACGCAATATAAGTTATCCCTTTTTCATTTCAAGATATAAGTAATAAAATTATTGGAAATACTTATAGGAATGGTTAAAATACTATTAGAGTTACATCATTTAAAAGTATATTCACAGTTCAAAAAAGTAATTGAATAGTCCTTCTTCACTCATCTAAAGTGGACACGCCTACATAACGATCGCACTACAGACAGAGGAAGCAGGTAGGACCTTGAAGCAACCGACCGACGGAGCGAGAGATCCTCGCATCGGAGGTCGCCTGTTCAGTTCCCCCATAGCTACGCGCATGTTTCAAAATGGAGTAGTATAGTAGGAGGATGATTGAAGAAAACAAGGCAGCTCGCACGGCGGCGTCACTAAAAATAGCTCTGTTGGGATTCACGTGTCTAATTGCAAGGACTTCCGCTACTGCTTGACCTTTAAGTGACATGGCGACAACTGAGCATCGATCGACAACTACAAGACGACCTACATATTGCCAACAAAAACGTAAAACACACTATTGCACATCATGAATATTAATTAAATTAAATAGTTTAAATGAATGTAAGTAGGTAAACATTAATCTTTCTATTAACACTATTGAAGGCTTTCAATGAACATATCGAGGATATCTGGATGCATACCAAAACAATATATGAGCAACAGCAATAAAATAGCTAAGTTCTACACATTTATAAATTGCAGTAAGTGAATTAATAATGTAGGCAATTTGTTAAATACGTTTTGGGCCTCAGAAGGCAAGTGGATTTAAAAATGCCGAGGAGGGTAATTTATTGGTTTTCTTTAATTTCTGCCAATTTAACAAATCGACATTTTCTTGCCTTTTCAATAAACTTTGTCCCACTTATGAAACAATGCCTGGCCTCAATCTCGCAGATCCAAAATTCTGGTACTGAAAAATAAGCATACTTACTTTGAGCAGCTACAGATACGGTAGATGTCAAGCAGAATACAAATAAAACGTTAATCCAGAAAGAAAGAAAGAATAAAGATAAACCCTTGTCACAAATTGTTGTAAAATTGTCCAAAATGTATTCTGGTTATGCATGTGTGAGCAAAGAGAAAGGCAAAATATATCTCTGAAGAAGAAAAGGATCCTCATTGGTCATTTCAAAGATATATCGTATCGAATAATTAATGACACTGTAGCTATAAAGTAAATAGTACCAGAAATGTGTGCAAGACTAACAATCAACATATTCATAATTGGTGCAATGTATGCGGTTATCCATGTAATTTTATTACTCTTGTTTCTGTCGTTTTATCTGTGCTTTCAAGCAAACCTAATGATTACGAGAGAAATTATATTCAAAATACTCAAATACAAAATTGTATACTCAATACAGGTAACACGATATTGATGAAACAATCTCTTTTGCAAAACTTATTCAGATAAACAGAAAATAAATTTTCACTGACGTAAACATCAATGCACAGATTACCGAAGTGCTATAACCCATAGGTTACACTTACCAAACAAATTTCATTATACACAACGGAAGCTCAGCTCCGTGGTGTGCAGGTAACGTTTCTGCCGAACAGTCAAGAGGTCCCGAGTTTAAACCCCTTTTACGACGAGTTACCTAGATAATACTTTCCCCTTTTTTCTTTTCCTTATTCTGAGAAGGGGAATATACCCGACTTGTTTGATCGTCATTTCCACCATTTTATTTATTCACCTTCCAAAGCAACAACAGCAAAATAGGAAATATTTATTGCACGGATGAAACTAAATTTTAACATTAGCATTATTTTGGTAGAATTCAAGGGAACGATCACAGTTTATAGTCTGCTCTTTAAACAAGAAATGTCAAGAAGCAGTTTCAAAATATCTGGATAACAAATAAAAATGAACATGCTTTAAATGTTAGGGTAAGTAGGAACAATCTGTGATTACTCATAGGAGGGAACAAACAGAAAGAGCGAAAGACTTTAAAATGTTGTACACGATTCGATGTACTAGGTGGACCTTGCATCATATTTATGGATTGGCAGATCGCCGTTAACGCCTGCACGGAAACTGGCCCGCCAAGCAGCGGCGCTCGAGAAGTTGCCGGCCCTCTGTCCCACACAGGCGGAACCACAGTGCCTTAAAACAGTCTCTTATCGACCCAACGTGAGATGCTGGATACAGAGTGACCGCGACACGCTTGCATAACAGCGAACTACTTGCTGCCAAATTATCGAGCAGGCAGTGATATTACGTTGGCACTATCTCCTTCTCAAGACTCATAGCATCGTTGCCAACTGTAACCATGACTATAACGATGTTTGCGCACAGCAATTGATGTTGAAGTTTCCTTGTAATTAAACGAAATTACATTTTATTTAAAAAAAAATAGTTACCAAAGCAACTTATTAAAACATTTTAATTACTTTCTCACGTTGTTCCTTCTTTGACTTTGTTACGGAAACCGTAATACCTTCCAGTAAGCAAACCAGGAAACATTTCAGACAGCATTCTAAAAGAATACCAAGCTTGTTTTGTTTTATTTGTTATATATTTTCTCTACCGGTTATATATCGTATGTAAGAGAAGGTACTGTATTCCACTAAATAAGTTGATGCCGAGAATTCATCGGAATATTTGGCTTCAGGCCCCTGGAAGAAAAGAAAAAGGCCTGGCATCTGAATAGCAAAACTGAGTTGTATAAATTCCAAACTTAACGTTTAATTTCACAATCTTCCAAAGATGCGACATAATGATATTGAACAAATCCGCTCCCTTTACATGAAACCATTTTCACAGCTGTCAAAATTTCAAATTCTCAGAAGTGACAACGATTTAGATTAATAAGCCATACATTTTAAGATGTTTACATCATATAAAACATGCATGTTTGACTATATAGACTTCAATCTAAATGGATTTGTTATAATCTGTAACCGCGAGAGCCAAAAACTTGCTGTACAAAAAGTGAAGGACTCGTTACATCGTACAATTTATGTCACGATAAATGTTGTGCCGCTCCGGGGTATTCTTTATGACTGTCTTTATCAAACATTTAAAACATTTTCAACTGCAAATTTTCATTATTGTTTTTTCGCACGTGCAAAGAGAACCAAATTTGAAAGCCATCATATAGTGCCCAAGTTTCAAAAGATTCACTACCGCTTAAGTTACTACATTCCCCTAATCACCTTGTAACTATAAGAAAATATGTAGTAAAATCGGTTTTGCAAAGTAGTATATAGAGAAATAAGCTTTTGTGATAATAGTTTAATCAAGATTGGGGGAACATAAGACATTTCACGCTCTTGCCTAGCTAAGCAAACTCAAATTGTCTATTCATAGCTTCTACGGCCTTTATTTCAAGGCAAGTTTGCAGTCCGGATGTTACTAGCGCAGAGAACAACGTCACTACTTACACGCTCGTTAGCCTTTCATTCGACGTTGCCGGTTCCATGACTTCAAGAAAGAAAGAACCTAGATATATTTTACTGTTTCAAGCATAGTGGTTTCAATTGGAGGCACCCCAGTATTTTCTTTTTTCTTCCCACTTATGCAGTGGTTCCAAATGAAAACAGTTTCAATGGCACAGTAACGTACTGCCATCTAAACCGTATTTCGAAAGTTCCTGAATCTCCATTTGAAGGTGCAAATGTTATCTTGTGTTGGATCGTTTTGAAGTAGTATCTTTGCATCGTGTTGCATCCACTTTATATATCCTTTGAAAGGGTGGAAAATATTCGGAATTTGCAGCACAACTGCTCTTTATTTACAAATGAATCAAACTTTGTTTATGATATTAGTTAAAGTATAGTAACATGTTTACAAACTTTACAAAACAAGTATCATATTAGGTGCTTCTACCTGCCCCGTCATCTGTGCCCCTATTATTTAACCTGGGCCCACTCCATCCTAAACATAGGCGAGAAAGCACCCAGTGTTTCTAGCCACTCTTCACCGCCAGGATATTTCTCTCCGTGAAAAAGAGGCTGTCAAGGTGTGTATCTTAAGTTTATTTTGGAGTTTTGTTCAATGCAAAAGTGTTAGATTCCTGAGCTCATTTGAGTTTTCATTTCATTCGTTATTATTCTTGGTCTGTTTTGATCCGTTTGGTCCTTTCACCCACAATGTTTCACCGGTCATTTCTAAACACAAAACTTTGAAATGCTCCTTCAACCTTGAAAACCTTTAAGTCATATAAGAGTAAAATTAAACTTGAAGTTCGATATAAAGGCTAATTAACATATGCTATAATTTTATCGTGTTATTAAAATAAAACACACATATACAGAAATTTTCGGCTTAAAGCGCTAAGCACGTAACAAGGTAGCCATATATGGAAATCCGCCCAGCAGCAGCAGCAGCAGCAGCAAAAGATGGACTCGACTCTGTGAAGCGAACATTTGGATGGCTCCCCACCCACACTACCGCACCCCACCAATACAGCGTTGCCAACGGAATGGAGTGAAATTTCGAGCGGAGAGAGACGGAGGCAAACTGAGCTGCCATTGGGAATTCAAACACACAACACGGTCCCGCTAATCCTCGCCTACAGGTGATCGCTTGCGTTCAACTACCCTCTGCGACGTGGCATCCAAGTCGCAGTTCTAATATTATTAGTTACGCTACAACTAGAATTTTCTATCAACAAAAGTTAGATATTAATTTAAATAATTTTTCTCCACACCTCAATTTGACAGGTCAAAAATGTTTTGTAGGCAAAAATTGTGAATATTCTTAGAGAAAAATTGTTTAGGCAATTATATACAGTAAAAAGTACCGCACATCTTGGCTTTGCGATAACAAATAGCACTGTGAACAATCACAATGAGCTTCAAACTTGTTTTAATCCCTCACTCAGGAAGATACGATTTTCTGTCTTGTTCTTCACATTGGGAGCTTTCATCAAATGAGATGCATTTTAGTTCTAACATTTTAAAAAAGTCATGTGCACAGGCACACATAAACAACATTTGGATGTGGATTAAAGACTGATGTCCCACTTTTCGTTTGACTACCGTTTATCAACGGTAGGTACAGAAACTACAGAATTTTATCCTAAAATACAGAGATTGTATTGAAAATGCGCGTTTGAGAGCCCCTAAATCCAGAAAAGAAATTGGAGTGAACTGTGTGTGTAGAGACCGGGAACGACATAACGGCAGCTAATAAAAGAATGACATACTTGAGTCCAACATTTTAAGAGTCATGCGAAGAATGATATTCCGCTACGCAGCCACCATTTACCTCGAAAAACCTATATTTTGACTAACATTTTGTTTGAAATATCAACAACTGATGAGCAGTTTTTGCTTTCTCTACCAAGCGAAGATTACCATAGGAGAGTAGATTATCACTCAACATTTCATTCGGAATAAAGTTTTAAGAATTCCTGAATAAAACAAAAAACAAAAGAAAAATGTTTATTTAATTCGAACTAAGAAAATACTTCAAAGCATCTTTCAACAAAATCCGCCTACCCCTTACAAAGGAACCTAACGATTTTCTCAACATATTTACGTCACAAACAAAATGTACATTTTCTGTGAAGTCAGATTCTGTATAACCGATATATTTAAACACATTTACGTCACAAACAAAATGTACAGCCTGTGAAGTCAGATTCTGTATAACCGATATATTTAAAGACATTTACGTCACAAACAAAATGTACATTTTCTGTGAAGTCACATTCTGTATAACCGATATATTTAAACACATTTACGTCACAAACAAAATGTACATTTTCTGTGAAGTCACATTCTGTATAACCGATATATTTAAACACATTTACGTCACAAACAAAATGTACATTTTCTGTGAAGTCACATTCTGTATAACCGATATATTTAAACACATTTACGTCACAAACAAAATGTACATTTTCTGTGAAGTCACATTCTGTATAACCGATATATTTAAAGACATTTACGTCACAAACAAAATGTACATTTTCTGTGAAGTCACATTCTGTATAACCGATATATTTAAACACATTTACGTCACAAACAAAATGTACATTTTCTGTGAAGTCACATTCTGTATAACCGATATATTTAAACACATTTACGTCACAAACAAAATGTACATTTTCTGTGAAGTCACATTCTGTATAACCGATATATTTAAAGACATTTACGTCACAAACAAAATGTACATTTTCTGGGAAGTCAGATTCTGTATAACCAATATATTTAAACATATTTACGTCACAAACAAAATGTACATTTTCTGGGAAGTCAGATTCTGTATAACCGATATATTTAAACATATTTACGTCACAAACAAAATTTACATTTTCTGGGAAGTCAGATTCTGTATAACCGATATATTTCAAACAATAAACAAAACTGTACTACCACAAAAATACACGTCTCTTTAAAACACATAATTTACTTCTAATAACTTGATTGTGCTGTTAGTTCTTTCTAATTGTTTCAATCATTCACTACTTTGGCATTATTTTAAAGTCCTATGCAATTGCTTGTAAAGAGAGCATGGAGCTTCACATTCCCAGGATACGGAAAACTACCGAATTATCCGGATAATACTGACAGCAGACGCAGAGGCGGCAGCTATTTCCACAGTATTATAATGAAAGTACACTGTAGCTATTTTTGCGAAGTTTTATTTCAAAGTGAAATAGATAGAAATATAAACTTTCATAAGTGTAATTATAAACGATGAGGTTAGAGATGTGAGTGTAAAACTTCATAAATAATTGTATTTATTTTTTTTTTATTTTATTTCTATTTGTAGTCTGTAAAGTACTGTCCATTCTCATTCAGCTGACAAACTATTAGCAAGCTATGTCATTTGTTTATGGTCTCCTAGCTACATTAGATTCAATAAAAACCTGATGGTTCCATCCACATGACTTTCTCTACATCTCTGCAACAAATTGTTAAAAAGTTTATGCGTCTATTTATTTCACGCTAATCGGAAAAAAAACAAAAAAAAACAAAAAAAAAAAACAGAAATAATCTTACTACTTGCTATGTGACTGAAGTTCCTTTGTTTGTATGGACAGGAGTTGACAAATTCCTGTATAAGTTTTTCAAAGCTGAAACCAAAACGATCAACTCCACGAAAAAAATGTATGCAACATAAATTGTGTGTTTTAATGTGCTCTACATTTTTTGGGTGGTTTTTGTCCATTTGTTACGGTTTAGCAGTTATGCAAAATTCACCCATAATAAAGTAGTCATCAGAGGCTATTCCCAGAAAATTCAAGATATACATTAATATACGATATTTTAATCAAAATCATTAGAGCCATTTTTGAGAAAGTCAAAATTTTCGAAAAAAAGTTCCATGAAAAGGGTAGTTTGAGGTGGGGGGGGGGGATTTATCTCAGAATCTTCGTGTCGCATCCCTTGAAGATACTAAACTTAAATATCAAGTTTGGTATTTTACCGACTTTTTGTTTTTGAGTTATCATGTTCACAGAGGCACGGACCTTTTTCTGAATATACTTTTTACTTTCTCTATACGTGCTATGTACATAGTGTATAGAGAAGGTATTGTAATGCATTCGATACCGAGATTTCACCGAGAATACATGTTTTGAGACCTCGTGAATTAAAAAAAAGCATTTTTATAAAAATGCCCGTGTGTGTGTGTGTGTGTGTGTGTGTGTGTGTGTGTGCGCGCGTGCGTGTGTCTGTGGGCAGCATAGCTCAAAAACGAAAAGTCCGTTAAAAACCAAACTTGGTATTTGGGTTTGGTATTTTCCAAGGCTGCGACACGAAGATTTTCAAGAAAATCCCCCCCCCCCACTCCCAACTACCATTTACATGGAACTTTTTTGGAAATTTTTATTTTCTAAAAAATGACTAACGATTTTGATTAAAATATCGTATATTAAAGATATTTACCTGACAAATAAAGTGTATATCTTGAATTTTCTGGGAATAGCCTCTGAAGAGTACTTTATTCTGGATGAATTTTGCATAACTACTAAACCGAAAGAGATGGACAAAAACTTAACACACAAAAAATGTAGAGCACGTTAAAACACACAAAAAATGTAGAGCACGTTAAAAACACAATTTATGTTATATGCGTTTTTTTCGTGGATTTGATTATTTTTTAGATATTCCTTGATTTTGGTTTCAGCTTTGAAAAACTTAACTTTTCTCATACAGGAATTTGCCAACTCGTGTCCATACAAGCAAAGGAATTTCAGTCACATAGTAACCAGCTTTGGCTTTCACTTTAACCTACGATACTCCCTTATTTCGCTTCTACTTACAATAAAGCAAGAAATAAGGCTATTTCTGCTAATTTTTCTCGATTAGCATGAAATAAATAAAAGAATAAGCTTATTAACAATAATTTGTTACAGATATATAGAGAAAGTCATGTGAATGGAACGCACCAGATTTTTTTGGATAAAGAGACCCTAAAACATATATTTCCGGTAAAATCTCGGTATAGAATTTTTGGGTGGAATACAATACTTTCTCTATACACTATGTATATATTCCATGTATACAACCTATTCTCCATCGCAATCAAGATTAAGGAACAAGGGAGTATACTAGACTACAGCTCGTTTAAGCGATGAACTTGAACTAACGTTCTCTTTTGCTTGTTAAAGACGCTGGCAATCAGCAGCCGGGTTTGGAATGAGAAAGCCTGCACCTCACCAAATGAGGCACCCAGACTGACTCTTTGCTTGACCAGCCACAACCTCTCATTTCACAAACACATAAGTATAACAAACTTGAAATAATAACAAAGTAGATTTCGGAAGTGGTTAACTAATAAATGTAATTGACATACATTGTGAATTTTGATGATCTCTATATTTTGTTGTGTAGTAAGTTTGTCTCTTACGGTATACCAAGTTGCAAAAATGAATCCAGAGTGAAGATTTAAGATATGCATTCCATTTGTGGTGAAAATATCTTAAACATGCTGCATTTTAATAAAAAAAAAAGTTAGAGCCATTTTTATATAAAAAAATTACATTTTCAAAACAGTTTCCATGGGGAAGGTATTTTGGGTTGGCAAATTTTCTTGATAATCTTCCTGTCGCAAACTTGGAAGATGCTTAACTTTTATAGATATATATCAGAATTTGTATTTAACAGACGTTTTGGGTGGGGTTTTTACTTTTTTTATTTAAGGGGATCTCAAGCACGTATTTCCGGTGAAATCTCTACATCCACTTTTTGGCTGGAATACAACATTCCCCTTCATAGAAGACAAAAGTAATTAAAACATGTTTTATCTTGTCAATACTCAAAATGATGTATTACTCCCAGGCGATTGGGTCCTGTGATAAAGGAGCTTTTAGACTTGCAGTCTTAAAACGTTGTTTGACGTAAGAATGAAGTTCTGCAGTTAACCAAATTAGGATATTTAGGCAAACTATGAAACAACATTTTGGAACCAGTTGCTCAGAATAAGGGTCGTCCGACGAGTAAAGGCGAGTGTAGAATTGTTTGCCACATCTTGTCTTGTATTCTTTATCGAGTATCCTCGGCCGCAGAATAATAATTATCAATAGAGTTGCTGTGGAGATAGTTTAGCGTTGCTTCTCCATGGCAACCAGGTCGAGTAAGCGATATGTAACCTGCTTCAATCGAACACAGCCACGTCATCGAACCATTGTGCATAATTCCCACGTCACAACACTTTACCGGTAAGAGATGAAAATGGAACATGCTTTATCACCTCGTAAAGCTATGTCAGCCATTTTGCTGTAAAGATAAGATAACAAAGAACACAAACTTATTTGTGGCATTCGATCATACATTCGTGTAAATCGCTTGATAGCTTGTTTTTTTTTTTTTTTTTTTTTTTGTTTTTTCCGCCTCATTTCACAATTCTTAATATGTTCCTAATATTTTACTCAACAGTAATCTCATTAATATTTTACTCAACAGCAATATTACTAATATTTTACTTAACAGTAATCTCACTAATATTTTACTCAACGATAATATCACTAATATTTTACTCAACAGTAATCTCACTAATATTT
Organism: Hymenopus coronatus; assembly: GCA_030762935.1. Taxonomy (NCBI): domain Eukaryota; kingdom Metazoa; phylum Arthropoda; class Insecta; order Mantodea; family Hymenopodidae; genus Hymenopus; species Hymenopus coronatus. The sequence goes on along the minus strand of CM060885.1, from coordinate 3,171,609 downwards.
TACTTAACAGTAATCTAACTAAATATGGTGTTTTTATCGATGAATCTGCTGTTCCCCTTGCAGCTATAGAAAATAAAAGCCCGGGAGGAACAATAATTGACTATTTCACGATTATAATAAACTTTAAACAGATTATAACCAATGAGTACAATAAAAGATTAACTGGAGTATTTAAACACTAACCTCTTGAAATGTATCATCCGCTAGATTGCAGTAGTGGATCAAAATGAGCTATTCCTCTGTTATCAATTGTGCCAATTAAAAGATGATTATTGATCTCTATGGACGATTACTACATAAATGAAGGTGTTGTCGATTCGTTTGCTTATTCTGTAAACATAATCTAAATAATATAAACAAGATTAACGAAAACCCATCCCCGTGATGTTAGGATAGCGTGTCTGCCTCATATTCAAGAAGTCTCCACTTCAAATCTTCGTTACGATGAGTTACCCCAATAGTTCTTTCCTGGATTTTCCTTTATCCTAGATGCCTAAAACGCTCAACTAAAATAGAAAACTATGAAATGTTTTTTAAGCTTCATACCTCAAAAGTAACTATTGCTCAAGCAATTGAAAAATAGGCGTTTAAAAGTTCGTATCTCTAGACACTAGAAAGGTGATTCGTTTCTAACAAAGGAAGTATGAAAATCTGAAATGGAGAAACGTGAATACAGTATTTGTACTACTTCCTGTAGAGAATGAAGGCTTTTAAAAATGATCGCTAGATACTTGGATTGGAATGCTGCATTTCGCGGTCCCCATTTTGACTTTCTCTCCCGAGTACTAATGTATTCTACCCAAATACTCAATACCAAAATTTTACGGAAAATACATATTTTGAGGACACCTGAAAAAGCCTTTTCAGGAAATGGTCCTTTGTACGTGCAAGAACGTGTGTGCACGCGCAGCATAGCTCAAAAACGAAAAATCCGTTAAATACCAAACTTGGTATTTAACCCAGATAAGACAGAATTAATATTTAAAAAAATGTATTTCTTACAGAAATGTGTTACATAGACATCATGTAACCTGCCAAAACTAGTTTTGTCCTAAAATGTAACTATTGTGTAATTTAGAGGGCGGCCTATGTGAAGGGCGTGTCATATAGGTAGTAGTTCATCACTTGTTATGATTATGTTATTTATAACACAAAGTGACATTTATACAGTTCAAAGTTAATTGTTGTTAACAATGGATCAAACGATTTTAACCATCTCTATCTTTAATGGCCTCGCTTTAGACATTAGTTTCCAGGATAAAAGCTACAATACGGCGACAAAATTCAGTTTTGTTCGGCTACATTTATGCAATGCGCTTGATACCATTTTTTCTCTGTAACAACCTGATCAGTTTTCATCATAAAGACGAATCATTTGAGGCTGTTTGATAGCTATACTTTTCTTTTCACCATCTTGCTATATTTGTCACTTCCATCTTCATACTGTCCAGTAGGACACATTTTGAAATCCGGTTTTATCTAATTGTCCCTGTACCTTGGATTTCTTTAACACGTAATTCAGTAAGGAGGGAAAATTATGCAGAGCAATTGTCAAAAAACAGGGATAAGTGTATTTCCCCAAATTCAATAGGACATCAGCCAGTATATTGCTCCTGTGATCCAGTTCTAGCAATGTCGTGCTGGAACTGCTTCACTTTCACCGTCACGGAAAGAGCTCCCGCAACAAGATTCCACCTGAGTAAGTAAAAGAATTGCAATAAATCATCACCCAGTCGATTATGCTTAGCAGAATATTGGTCTGTGAATGTAACAATGGTGTCAATAACATCGTCGTCAAAAGTGACCAAAATATTTACGAAGGGCTTCGATATTTGGGACAGAATAGTGTTGAGACCATTCATTGTTGCACTCTGTAAGATCACATTTATTCAAGTGATACAATTAGCTTCGTCTTTCTCTTCGTATCACCATTTTCACCCTGTCTGCCTTCCACTGCCCCTGCCTCTACCACTACCTTTTCTACCCTTACTGCTACTCTTTCACTAATTACTTTTACTTCTGTTTCAGTTCTCAATTAGCTACCTTGTAAATTGTCTAAATTCAAAACATTTTTATCGCCTGAATCCTCATCAGTCAAAACATCACAAGCATTAGTGGGGGTGTCAACGTCATTGACTTCATTGTTTTCAAATATTCTCATAGCTTGATCAGAGCTAATACCCCTATATAAAAGAAATACTAGTAAATTACCCCCTTTGTGACCGGCGTACGGCAATACATAACAATGAATATGTTGATATTATACTAGTTTTACACTAAAATGTTCAAGCTGTGGGTATATTACACAAAAAATGGCTTGAAGTAGGTACCAACTGTTCATTACATACAGCAGGGTTAGGCATAGCGTCCTACATGTAGCACGTCCATCTTATCTGGGTTAAGGACAAGGATGCCACACTGAGAATTTGAAGAAAACCCTGTACATGGAAAATGTTTCGAAAAATTTATTTTACTCAAAAATGGCTCTAGCGATGTTGACCAAGACACGAGAAATAAAATGTCTTTCTTCATTTTCTGAGAGTAGTATCTGCAGACTCCCTCATTCTAGATGACTTGCATAACCGCAAGAGATGAGAAGTAAAAGTGCATCTCGTTAAAACACACAATTTACGTCATTACTGATGACCCACCACAAGAAGGCAAGGTAGAGGAATGCGTAACGTAAGCACTTTTGCTGTCTCCATGATGTTTATGCTCGACATTTGGACAAGACAAGGACGTTAGGTGCATCTAAAATACACAGTGTTGCCACATAACTCACACATAGCTAGAAGTCCAGTTGTGGTGCACGATCCGAGTCGGAGAAGTCCTCATCTTCGCTGCTATCGCTGCCGCTCTCTGCATGTAAATATTTAAATATTAAACCAAGAATAAAAGTAACAAAATATCATATAACTGTAGTACTATGCCGTAGCGCGTGTTAGCAGCGAGAGCCAAATAATGCATAATACATCACAGCAGTTACTGAAACGAGCATTAGATCTGGAAGCAGTAGGTTGGTTCATACACACACGTAGTAAATGTAAACAGATTCACTAGTTCGTGACCAAATAACAGTTCAAGCCTCCCCCCCCCCCTTCCTCGCTCTCCCCTCAGGCCACGCTTGCCTTCTTGTGTTGGGTGGACAGTACTTTTAACATTTGTGAGCTATTCCTTTTATTGCTTTCACCTTTAAAGTACTTGAACTTTTTTTTTTTCAAACAGAAAGTTGCCATTCGTTTCACGTCTCTTGTTTTACTCATGTCCATGCAAAGAGAACCAAATTTCAATTTTATCACATAGCGACCAGCTCTTAAATTATTTGACTATGGGGTTATCTAGTGTATCCTCTTATTTCTCTTCTGCTTACAAGCAACTAAGTAGCCAGATTATTTCTGCTTAACATGATTAGCACGAGATACACAGAAGAATTGTGTAAGAATAGCTTATTACAGAGTAGGTAATGAAAGTATTGTGAATGGAACACATTAGCTTTTTGTGTAAACAATAATGATGATGACTGCATTTGCGGTCCAGTAATCATCGTTCTGGCTTCTCACCCAGATGTCCCGAGTTCGATTCCCGGCTAAGTCGCTGAGTTATTCTTTAACCATAATCATTCCATATCCCTCACAGTCTAGAAGTATGCATATAAATAAAGTAACATGAATAAGAAGTTTTTCATTAAGAGTCTTTATGCTTCACAGCAGATTGCCAAAAGTACATTTTCCGGTGGAAATCGTAGACGAGCAATGATGACAACGAGCACGGAATAACATCAGCTTAGACTGCATGCAAGGTTGAGTATGTCCATGTACAAATACCAGTGTCTGATACCATTTATTGATTATACAGTTTAGCTTCACTACAGCCAACATTCGGTAGTGCTGAATTCATAAGTGAAATGGTTTTTAGGTTGTCTATCATCGTTCAAAGAGCCGTCATTAACTCCTAGGCATTGGTGTTCACTCGTTTACTGCTATAATACATTCATATTTACTTTGCGTTCCTTTCATACTTTCTTTACACGTACCATGCACATAGTGTAAAAAAAAAAAAAAAAAAAAAAAAAAAAAAAAAAAAAAAAATCAGAAAAAGGTCCGTGTGTGAGTCTGTGAACACAACTCAAAAACGAAAAGTCGATAAAATATCAAGCTTGGTATTTAAGTTTAGTATCTTCCAGAGATGCGACACGAAGATTTTGAGAAAAAATCCCCCACCCCAAACTACCCTTTACATGGAACTTTTTTCGGAAATGGCTCTAACGATTTTGACTAAAGTATCGTATATTCAAGATATTTACCTGACAAATAAAATGTATATCATGAATTTTCTGTGAAAAGCCTCTGAAGACTACTTTATTCTGGATGAATTTTACATAACTGGTGAACCGTAAGAGATGGACAAAAACTTACCACACAGAAAATGTAGAGCATGTTAAACACACACAATTTATGTTATACGCACTTTTCCTTGGAGTTGATCGTGTTTGAAATATAGCATGTTTTTGGTTTCAGCTTTAAAAAACTTATACTTTTCTCATACAGGAATTTGTCAACTCCTCTCCATATAAACAAAGGAGCTTCAGTCACATAGCAACCAGCTTTTGACTATCACTTTAACCTATGGTACTCCCTTATTTCGCTTCTACTTACAAGAAAGCAAGTAATAAGACCATTTCTACTAATTTTTTTTTCTCGATTAGCATGAAGTAAATAGAAGCATAAGCTTTTTAACAATAATTTGTTGTAGAGATGTAGAAAAAGTCATGTGAATGGAACACATCAGATTATTTCCCTGCACTATTCGATACATAAATTTCAGTGGAAATACACGTTTTGAGGTCACTTGAATAAAACATGTTTAGAAAAAGTATCGCGCTCGTGCGTACGTGTGTGTGTGTGTGTGTGTGTGTGTGTGTGTGTGTGTGTGTGTGGTGCGAAAAGCACAACTAATAAACAAAAAGTCTATTAAATCCCATATTTGTTTTTAAGTTCAGCATTTTCCAAGAATGCGACACACTATAGAGAACTTAAAAGTTACCCGACATTCGTTTTCCCTGAAACCGAGAATACGAACGTCGAGAAGTTTAAGCTCTATGGTAACCAGGTTTCACTGATCATTTCATTCACCGTCCGATATGACATACCAGTTAAGGTCCTCTCCATTGATATAGATATACCGAGAGACAGATTTATTTTAGTAAAATTAATATACAGAAAATTATAAATCAATAAATACACTAGCATTATTATTACACAAATAGAAAACAATTGTATAAAGGATACTTACAACATAACTTACAAAATCATTAAAATATATTTGCCTCAAGTATAAATAAAAAAAATATTAAGAAAATTGTTATTGAAGCAGGTCTTAAGATACTATAGTATTAGCTCTACTGAGTTCTAAGATTATACAATATTCATTACAAAATTACTTTAAATTCTTAATTTACAGAATTTCAATAATTTTGCAAATAAAATGGACTTACACAAAGACGTGAGAGGGAAAAGTGGCCTGTCTCAGCCCCGCTTCCCTCTCAAGACTGTTAAATAGCAATGTGCATTATTGCCAAGGATGGATGTACAACGTTTATCCGTTGAATAGTAAAAATTCTGATTATAACCTGTTAATGTAAAACTCTTTATGTATTCAATGTAAATACCACAAAATTACCAAAAATCTCTAAGAATAGAAAATAAAAAAAATAAACATAAGGTGCGTCTGTCGACAACGTATTGACATGCTGTCATGGTTAAAGCAGAAACCGAAATTCGTGGCTCTAATCCCGGCTATGGTATTGAAGTTTTCAGTTTGATTCTACCTTTCCTATCTTGTTCCACACGCGGATTTTGTAAAAGAACAATTGCCCAAGTACAGAACTGGTGAAAAATATAAACTGCGATAGCAGTCACAAATGAAGAACTTGCATCAACATACAGTTGTTTTAAAGCGGTAAACTAAGTATAACCATTAGTATAGTCAAAGGTTTAATTTTGAATAACACAATTCTAGATTATAAAAAAAGAGAAAAAGCTGAAATTCTTATATGTTGCGTGTTATTAATGTGAATGTTGTAATGCCCATACAAAGAAAAGTGTAAAAGAAACATGTATTCTTTTAATATAATGTAAGGGGGGGGGGATAAATGCATCTTTGTCCTTGCCTCTATCTCAAAAGACGCTAACCAAAGAACATGTAATCGGACATACAGATGATCAATAAAGAAAAAACAGACCTGAAGAATTACATTCGCATTGATGTCTCTATCCATTCTTCAACAAACTACTCTACTAAAGCCAACTCTTCTGTCTACTTCGTTACTTCATTTTATTACTTATTTCCTTGTAGGTACACAGGCAATAGGGGAAAACGGTATGCTGAAGCAAGTCAAATCGTTTAAGAGTTATTTGCTAGGTGAAGACTTTGAAGTATCGTTTCCTTGAATCAGAAAGGAAAAATACGAATGAATTCGTTCCCATTTGAGAAATTTAAATCAATAACAAGTAATATCTCGGAAATGGTTAAATCCACAAAAAATGATTTAACAAATTGTGTAGGTACTTCGACCACATCTACTTTTTCGTGTACTTCAATTTAATCTACCTCATATGGTTGACCAATTATGCAAAATTCACTCAGAATAAAGAGGACTTCAGAAACTATTCTAAAAAAAAATTCAAGATATACATTTTATTTGTCACGAGAATATCTTAATCAAAATCGTTAGAGCAATTTTTGAGACAAAGTTTTCGAAACATAAATTTGAAGTGTGTGTGTTGCAGCCTTGGCAGATGCTGAATTTAAATAGCAAGTTTGGTATTCAACCAAATTTTATTTTAGTTATGCTGTTAAACGATCTCTCTCTCTCTCTCTCTCTCTCTCTCGGACCTTTTCTAAAAGTTTTTTTTTCTGAACTCAGCTATGTGTAAGGGAAAAAAAAAAAAAAAAAAAAAAAAAAATACATAACATACATACGCACATAATACTGTCTACCAAAATGAGAATATATCCTACAATCATTTACTTTAATTGAAGGGATGAAATTGGTACATTCACGAATGGAAGACCAATAACTCCTTGGAAAGAAGACATCGGGACAAGCTTATGCCCTAATCAATTACCTGTCCGGACTGGCCAGTAAGGAGGATTTAAAGCCGCGAATACGAGAATGTTACTGTTAAGGACATCTTAGAGATTGTGTTACTAAAATTAAACGAAGCAGCTAATATTCTGCATTTTGTTTCGAAACTGTGAATAGTAAAAACATGTTCAAGTGATGCTATCCAATGTAGGTATACAGAGACTGTTGATTTGGGTGCAGAATGAATTGAAGTGAATAATTCAACCATGTAATATTTTTGCTCAACCTATAGAAATATCAGTTTTTTGAAATGCCATTATGAAGTACATAAAAAAATCCGATGTATGCCATTTGCATAACTTTCTTTAGCTGTTCCATAAACAAAATGTTCTTATAAAATATTATTCTTTTATTTACATCATGAAAATCGAAATAAACATAGCAGAATTGATGTTAAACAAAAGAGAACCAAGGCAATACATTAGGCTAAAGCGACAGTCAAATCTTATCAAAGCTGTATGTAATAACAGTTGGGACTCAGATCGCTATGCATGGTCCCGTTTGGGAAAGTTAAGCGACTCAAAATTGAAACCAATAACAACGAATATCTCGAAAAGCATCAACTCTACACGAAAAACATGACCTGTTTAAACAAGAGCTACTTTTTTTTTTTTTAAATAAGATTTTGTTTATCCCTTGTTGTTTAACAGTTGTGCAAAATTCCGCAAAACTCATTCAGAATAAAGAGGTGTTCAGAGGCTATTACCAGAAAATTCAAACTATACATTTTATTTGCGATATGAATACCTTTAATATGTGTTATTTTGATCAAAATCGTCAAAGCCATTTCTGAGAAAAACAGCATTTTGAAAAAAAAAAAAAAAAATCCATGTAAAAGGTAGTTTGTGGAGAAATTTTATTGAAAATCTTCGTATTGCCTTCTTGGAAGATACCAAACATCTTTTCTAAAAATGCTTTTTCTGACTCAGGGGACTTCAGAACATATATTTCCGGTGAAATATCGACATCGAATTTCTTGGGTAGAATATAATACCTTCTCTAACTACTATGACATTCTATGTACACATGTGCTAGAGAAAGTAGAACATCTGTGCTCCATTGACATGATTTTCACTGCAACTCTGTAACAAAGTATTGTTAGTAAGCTTATTCTTCTATCTACTTCATTCTAATCGAAAAACACATTAGCACAAACGGCCTTATTACCTAGATTCTTAGAAGTAGAAGGGAAATGAGCGAATATTCATTAGGCTAAACCCACAGTGGTTGCTATGGGATTGAAATCAGTTTTTTTTTTTTTTTTTTTTTTTTTTTTTTTTTTTTTTTTTTTTTTTTTTTTTTGCAGGTGTTGACAAGTTCCCGTGTGAAAAACGTCTAAGACGCATTTTAAAACTGAAACCAATAAGAAAGCATATCTCGTAAACGGTTAACTGATCGAATAAAATGCATATGACATAAATTGGATGTTTTAAGTGATCTACATTTTTCGTGCAGTAAGTTTTTGTCTATCTCCTACGGTTTACCAGTTCTGCAAAATTCAGAAAAATTCATCCAAAATAAAGGTCTTCAGAGGTTATTCACAAAAATTTAAAAATATAAATTTTGCCATGTAAATATCTTAAATATAAGAGATTTAAATCAAAATCGTTACACCATTTTTGACAAAATACAATTTTTTTTTTATTTTTTTTTTTTTCATGTAAAGTGTAATCTCTCGAAAATCTTCGTGACGCATCCTTGGAAGATACTGAATTTAAATATAAGTTTAGTGTTCACAGACTTTTCCTTTTTGAGCTATAAAACACACGCGCGCGCGGATGTTTTTCTAAAACTGTTTTTTTTTTATTCGGGGGGTCTCAAAACATGCACTTCTGGTGAAATCTCGGTATAGAATTTTTGGATGCAATACAATATCTCCTTTACGTGTAGAGAAAGTAAAAATATGATGCGTTCCACTCACATGACCTTTTCTAGCTGTTCCACAAACAACTTATTTTTTTTTTTAAACTTAACATTATTCTTATATCTACATCATGCTAATCGATATAAACATTTCCAAAAATGGTCTTAATACTTGCATTTTAATTCTTAAAAAAAAGTATATGACATGAATTGTGTGTTTTAATGAAATTACATTTTTTGTGGAGTAAGTTTTTGCCTATCTCTTACGGTTTGCCAGATATGTAAAAGTTATCCGAATGAAGAGGTCTACAGAGGCTAATTTCAAGATATACATTTCGTTTGTAATAAACATATCTTAAACAAATGGCATTTTAATGAAAACAATTAGTCATTTTTGATAAAATCAAAAGTTTCGAAAAATGTCCCATGTAAAAGGTAGTTAGGGATGGGGGAATTTTCTTGTCGTATCCTTGGAAGATACTCAACTTAAATATCAAGTTTGATATTTAACCGCATTTTTGTTTCCGGAACTATATTGCCCACAGACACATACACAGACCTGTTTTCAAAATTTTATTTTTAATTCATTCGTCTCAAAACATTTTCGGTGAAGTATCGATATGACATTTTTAGTGAAATTCAATACCTTTTTTATCCACCATTCATAATGCACATATGAGCTAGAGAAAGTATTATATTGCAGCTTTATATTGCATGGTCTTTTACTGTTATGGAGCAATTTGTGGACTGTTAATTTTAAATGAACATAAAATCCGAGTTTTTTTTTTTTTAAAAGCATGTAAGCTCAATGTCTACTACTAAATTAAATGGCTATACACTTACGTTTTTATACCAACAGACTGAAGTGGTAACACATGGAGAAAGTTATGTTACTGTTACTCAGTCAAACTTTGTATTATTCTAATTTTAATTTTAAGAGAAACCTGAGTTTACACTAGCTTTGAGCCGATTCGCTCGCTCATTAACTGCATCATTATTCAGGCGAAACCCTGGCAGACTCCAAATGATATGCACTCTTCTATGAAGAAGCTCTTCATGTGTTCTCTGCAATGACGTCCAAGCTGTAAAGTATTTGCGAGTCGAGTTTTTAAGGATATTGTGCATTCAACATGGGGATTTCTAAAGTGATAACACTAATTACCCAATTAATATAATTAAGAATAAGCTATATACCGATGCAGATCTGGGTTCTTTCACTTAAAAGTTTCCTCGTAGCTAAATTTTCTCTAGGGATTGACATTGTACTTCCTTCTGCCCATGTTCAGCATAAATGTTAAAACGTTTAAGGTTTATAAGCTGTTGATGGACCACTCTACCTCAAGGATTCAAATTAGTGCACAGGTGTCCCATTTATACCTAACATTTCAGAGGCTGAGAGTTACGTCATTAACGAAAAAAGCAAAGGGAAAGTTTTAAGAACCTCCACCGGATGGTAAAAACTGGATCATATAACAGTTAAATTGAGCCCAAAAACTTAGCCATCTTATTACAACATTCACTACTTAAAGAGTGGGTTTATCCTTTCGGTAATTCGACTTCAGTTTAAACTTAGTGAAAAGTCCCGAATGCTAAACTTTTCCACGAGTGATTAGACAGAAACTCGAGATTAACAGTTTTGTTTAAATAAACTCCATGCATTTCGAATACTTGTAGGCAGCATTCATATAGGAAGTAGTGAGCGTCATTTATACGGAGCCATTCAATCGAGACCAAGAGGCCAATGAAGACATGAGTAGGTACAGAACGTTCATCCTGGGCAAGATTTGCATATTTAGAGCAATTAATTTGCGTATCAAAAAATTAAATAATTAGCGAAATGTATTTGTATATCTGACAGCTATTAATCATTGATGTATATTAATGAGCCATCGCCACCTAAATCGCGGATCGGCAATTATTGGGGAACATATAACTTTGAAGGGTAACTTTCAATTGAAATTTAATGAGGATTAAATGAATTTTAATGTGAACGTGTCATTTTTCACTGGCATGTTATTTTAGGCTAGCCTTCCCTACATGGTGTATATACAAGGTATTATACCCAAAAATTCAATACCAAGATTTCACCGGAAATACATATTTTGAGTCCCAAGGAATAAAATACATGTTTTGAGTCCCCAGGAATAAAAAGCATGTTCAGATAAATGACAGCGCGGGAGAGTTTGTAGCTCAAAAACGAAAAGTCCGTTAAGTGCCAAACTTGATATTCAAGTTCAATATTTTTCAAGAATGCGACTTGAAGATTTTCAAGAAAGTGCCCCTTTACAAAGAATTTAGATCTTCTCTAATATGGCCAAACTGTTTTTATTAAAATCTCTTATATTTAAAATATTTACATGATAAATAAAATGTATATCTTTACTTTCCTGGTAATGGCCTCTGAAGACCTCCTTATTTTCAATGAATGTTGATTAATTTTACATAATTGGTAGACCGTAAGAGAAAGACAAAAAAAGACTGCACATAAAATGTAGATATCTTTGAAACACATAGTTTATGTCATTTACATTTTTACTTTATCCACACGCACCATGTAGTGCATAGTGTATAGAGAAGGTATTGTAATGCACACAATTCCATAACGAGATTTCTCCGGAAATACATCTTTTTGGATTACCCGGAGTCCAAAACATCTTATGTGTTCCATTCACATGACTTTCTCTACATCTCTGTAGCAAATTATTGATAAAAAGCTTATTCTTCTATTTCATAATATTCGTGATAAACATTGTCCTTATTGCTTGATTAGTAACTAGAAGAGTAAAACCTAACGTGTTGCATTCACATGATGTCCTCCAGCATTTCGTCAAACAGACCTTTTATTTAGAAGATTAATCTGTTATCCACATCATGCTAAGCAAGATAACCATAAGCAGAATTAGGTATATTACCAGCTCCTTTTAAGTAGAAGGGAACTAAGAAAATGAAAGCGATAATCCCATCCTATAAAAGCTGGTCGCTGTGTAAAACAACTGAAATTCCGATTTCTTTGATTTCCAGGCAAACGAGAAACGAAAACACAGATATCTTCCCGTTTGAGAAAAGTTTAAGTGTAAAATTGAAACTAATAATCCGGAATACCTAGAAAACAGTTCACTCTGTAAAAAATGTACATAATAAATTGTGTGCTTTCATAGGATCGACATGTTTTGCGTAGTTAGTGAAATACCTAGTTTAGCATTTAACGGTCTTTAGTTTTTTAGCTATGCTGCCCACAAACACACAAACACGCACACACACACACACATTTCTACGTTCTCTACAACTACTATATATAGTGTACATATATGGTATTGCACTCCACCCAAAAATTCGATACCGAGATTTCACCGGAAATATGTTTTAAAGTCCCCTATATAAAAAAACATTTAAAAAAAGATCCGTGTGTCTGTGAACACCTTAAGTCAAAAGCGAAAAGTCGAAAAAACACCAAGCTTGGTATTTAAGTTTAGTATCTTCCAGGGATGAGACACGAAGATTTAGAGAAAAATCCCCCTACTACAAACTATGCTCTACTTGGAAAAATTATCGAAAATTTGGCTCTAACGATTTTGATTAAAATGCCGTATATTAGTTACTTATATGGTATATAAAATATACATTTTGACTTTTCTAAGAGTAGCCTCTAAAGACCTCCTTATTCTGAATGAATTTTGCTGAATTTTGCGTAACTGGTAAACCGCAAGAGGTAGACTAAACAAAAAATGTAGATCACGTTAAGATACACAATTTATATATCATAAGTTTTCTTTGTGGAATTGACCATTTTTGAGACATTCGTTATTTTGATCAGATTTAAAACACTTCACGCGGTAAGTTGTAAACACCTGGTCCTGCGTAGCAGCGAAATTCAACCACATTGTAACAAGCTTTTAAAAGATTTGGATATCATTTTAGCCTTGTGTATTTCCTTCTACTTACTAGCAGCAAGTAATTAAGACAAATTCTGCTAATGTTTATCTCGATTGTCATAAAGTAAATAGAAGAATATGCGTTTAACAATTTTTGTGATGTAGAGAAAGTCATGTGACTGGAACACAATATTTGTCTAAAAATATGCAGGGTACTCAAAACATGTATTGCCGATGAATTCTCCGTGTCGAAATTTTGGGTGCATTATACCTTCTCTATACCCTATGCACATAGGAAATGTAGAGAAAGATTTTTGAAAAAGGTCCTTATGTGGCTGTGGACATTATAGCTCAAAAACGAAAAGATCGTTAAATATCAAACTTAGTATTTAAGTTTGGTATCGTCCAAGGCTCGACACGAAGATTTTCAAGAAACTTCTCCCACTGCCGTTTACATGGAATAGTTTTCCAAAAATTTCTATTTTCTCAAAAATGGCTATAGCGAGTTTGATTAAAATCCCAAATCATAAGATATGTTATGACAAACGAACCGCATATCTTGAATTTTCTGGTTGTAGCCTCTGAAGGCCTCTTCATTCTGAATGAATTTTGTATAAATGGCTAAAATATAGATCTCGTTAAAACACACTTTATATATTATACATGCTTTATATAGAGTTAACGGTTTTCGAGATATTCCGAATTATTGGTTTCCATTTTAACCCCTTCAACTTTTCTCAAAACTTCTCAACTTTTCTTCTCGTTCCTAGTTTGTTTACTTCTGGCAGGAAAGAGAATTTCAATATATTCATAATGCGACGGGCTTTTAAAGGACCGCTTTAGCCTGTGCATTTTCTATTTGGTTTCTACATACAAGGAAGCTAATTATAAGACTAATTCTCCTAATGTTTATTTTGATTAGTATGATTTAGATAAGATTAATGTTTTCAATAAAAGGCTTGTTTATCGAGCAGCTAGAGGACATCGTGTGAATGGAACACTTTTTCCCTTCTACTTACAAGGATTCAAGTAATAAGGTTAATTTTCGCTAATGTTTATCTGGATTATCATCAAGTAGATAAAGATTAATATAGAGATACCATGTGAATGGAACAAATCAACTCTTTTTGGTGGCGTTGACCGTTTCCGAGATATTCCTTGCCATTGGTTTCATCTTTAAAATACTTGAAACTTTTCTCAAACTGGTCATGCGAAAAAACGGATTTCAATCCCATAGCAACCACATATTAGAAGATTTGACTATCGTTTTAACCTGGTGTATTCTCTTATTTACTTTCTACTTAGAAGGAAGCATGTAATAGGATAAAATAAAATAGAATAAGCTTTTTAACTATGTAAATAGGGGCTGTATAGTTATTTCCGGCTGTTTTGTGTGATCTACTGGATGTTCCAGACGTTTCGTCCACAATTGCGGTGAACAGTCGAAGTGGCGCGGCCGAAGTTTCCTCGGAGGTTTCGCTGAATCTGAAGCGCTGACACGACCCGAACTTTCGACAGGCTGAGGGCAGCCCGGTGGTGTGTTAGACGTGTACCCATTCTTGTTGAATTTAACCACGTACTAACGGAAATATAGGGTTTTCAGAATGGCAGGCGAAAATGAGTTTGGGGAGTAAAGGGAGGTAGCAAATTTGCTCCTCAACGATTGCCAGTCACGGTGCAACGGCCTTTGTACACAGGTGGTGTAAATTGTTTACAAAATACTTATTTATTTTGGCGTTGACATTTTGAAATCCAAGTAACTCTTGAAGCAGAGTCACTATATTTATGTAGATTGGGAGCGGAGCTTGGCCTTTCCGGTGCAGGTGCCTTCTGATTGGCTCGCTTCGATGTTGCCAGTTTTATGACGTTTCCTGCCTTCGATGACAGGATGTCAGTTTCTGTCGAGTTTTAAAACTACTTCTTTTTTTGTTGAAAGTGTTAGGCTGCATGTTTATGTTTTAGCTCACTTTAGTATATATTTTCCATTGTATTTGTTATTATAGCCGGATCTGTGCATTGAAAGAATGAGAGGATGCTGGTGTCATGAAAGTTTACGTGTTCGCCTCCGCCTCAAGCCCACGAGAAAGCTGAACAATTTATTACGCTCAGCTAAGGACCCCCGGGAGCCTCTGTTATCAGCCGGTGTATACTACATTCCCTGCTCTTGCTGCTCGGTATACATCGGAAACACAGAATGCAGTGTTAACACCAGAATTAAGGAACACAAAGACAACTGTCGACTGGGCCACACAGGAAATACCGCGGTCGCCGAACACGCCATAACATTCCAGAACACAGTGCATTACCAGTGCATTACCATGTCCGACTATAGCGACAAGGCATAGCAATTTACCAGCACCCTATCAATTTCAGCAAAAAAGAAGAGGCCTTAAAGTTCAACAGAAACTGGCGTCCTGTCTTCGAAGGCAGGAAACTTCATAAAACTGGCAAGATCGAAGCGGGCCAATAAGAAGTGCCTTCGCCGAAGAAGCCAAGCCCCGCCCCCAACCAACCAGCATAAATACAGCGACTCAGTCAGCCATATCATATATCCTAAAGAGGTCTGCCCGATAGTCCCCACCGTGAAGCCAGTTTGCGTTAACTGTGGTGGCGACCATATCGCAAGTTATGGTGGCTGTCCCAAGAGGTTAGCTGTCATAGCTGTTAGGCGACCGCCAATAGCACAGCAGGAGACAAGAGCAGCACCTGCAACTAACCAACGCCAAGCAGAGGCAACACCAGAAACAACACCTGCACCAGCACCTGCTCCACGACCTAGACAGCCGGCGCAGGACAGGATCGCCACCAACACCACTACGGCGCAAAGGGCTGCGCGTGGCCCTGCGATGTCACGAGCTGGTACAAATACACGCCAACCCCCACACAAAACACAAGCTCCAGCCAACTCCAGACAAAAGCAACCCACTCAAGCTAAGGTGCGCTGGCCTGCTAGGCAGCCTAACTTCTTCCCCAGGGCTGCGTAAGGGAACGGTACTCCCGTGCCCGAGCGTCAGCAGGGGCAGGAGGCGGCTGGCGGCGTGCCAGCGCCCCGACGTACTCCTCCCACACCATCTCTCAGAAACATCACCTCCAACACTCCTGTCCTGCAGCTATCGTTGGTGATGTGGTTACAGCAGCTTCTGCTGAACCACGGCCAGCGCATCTGTGAACTGCTGGTCAGATTCCTCTCTGCCACAGACCCAGCCGCAAAGATGGCTGTCGCCATGGAGGGACTTGCCCTCCTGACCGTGATCGTCCAGACCGCCCAGAATGGCGAATCGAACTAGGACTCGTACCTCTTTCCGATTCGCGTTCTGGAACGCGTGTGGCCTGAACGGTCAGGGGAGTGAGCTCCAACATTTTGCCGCCTCATTTGCCCTAGACCTTGTGCTGGTCAGCGAGACACATCTCCGTCCAGACACCTCATTCCGACTTCCGGGCTACAACTGCCTCAGTGTGGATCGTGTGGGTCACCGAGGATCAGGCACAGCGATCTTCGTGAGAAACAGAGTAGTCCATAAACCCATCCAGCTCCCGCCTCTTCAAACCATGGATGCCACGGCTGTCTGTGTTGACCTTGGCGGTAAGGAAGTTTTACTTGTGTCTGTTTACCACCCACCCCATAGTTTGTACTAAACGATTACCTTTCCTTCCTAGCCCTTCATCCTAATGTCATCCTGGCCGGGGACTTCAATGCCAAACATCCGCGTTGGCATTGCGGCCCCCGGGCGGACGCCCGAGGCAATGACATCATACGCATGATAGATGCGGACCCTCAACTCAGAGTAGAGGGCCCCTGGCAACCCACACACCATCCACGAGGTCAAGGACGGGCATCCTTTATTGATTTCGCGATCATCAAACAATTCCCTTTTCATACATCTGTCACTCGATCAACGCACTTCATTCCGATCATAATCCCGTGTTAGCTGAGGTTAACACACGGGTTGCCAGTCATGACGTCTCGGTTCAAAACCGCGACGTCGACTGGGAATGAGTCAGGGTTTGCCTCAATGACTCCATCCCGCCAAACCCTAGGATCACAGACATCCCATCCCTAGAGGCTGCGGTCCAATCCTTTACCTCCATCGTGGTGCGAACTGCTCATAACTTAACTGTTCACACACCAGCACCTCTACACCCGGATGTTCTTCCCCTTAAACTCCATCTGCTAATACGCCGCTCCTGGGCTGCCCGCAGACTTTACCAGCGTCACCGCACGCCACATAACCTAGCACTCCTGAGGCGTTTACGCCGTGAGGTCCGGATCAGACTACGCGAGCACAGGGTGCGAGCGTGGGAGACGATGACACGCTTGAGGCTCGAGGATGGCGACGTGTGGAGAATTGCCAAATCTCTCCGACACTGCGGAGGTCAAATCACCTCCCCAATCCTAGGCACTCAAGGCCTGGCTTAAGAACCTCGAGCCAAAGCCGATGTGTTCGCTGACTACCTCGAAAGGTCTATGAGGCCACGAAACGACCCCCAGGACAAAGACTTCTCGGACCGTGCTCGGCGGGAGGTTCGTCGTTACCTTCGACGTCCCCTCGACGAGGCGGACCGACTTCCTATCATCCGACTCAGTGAACTCCAGGGCGCTCTCCGGCGTCTCAACCCCAAAAAGGCAGCGGGTCCTGACGGTCTAACCCCCGTCATGCTCCAATGCCTTCCCATCAAGGCGGTGCTCTTTCTAACCAAGGTTTTCAACATGTGCCTCACCTTGTGCCACCTTCCACGCGAGTGGAGGGAGGCGCGGGTGATATGCATCTTGAAGCCGGGGAAAGACCCGATACACCCTTCCAACTACCGATCCATCAGTCTCCTATCAGTTCTCTCGAAGGTTTTCGAGAGGCTAATACTTGTCCGCTTGTCCCCTCTTTTGGGCGACATTCAAGCCATCCCAGATCACCAGTTTGGTTTTCGTCCTGGGCATTCTACACCCCAGCAACTACTGAGAGTGGTGGAGGCCGCTGCCCTGGGTTTCCAGGACAGAGCCTACACTGCGGCGGTGTCGCTGGACGTGGAGAAGGCCTTCTCTACGACCTGGCACGCAGGTCTGCTCCTCAAACTCATCCGACTGGAGCTCCCGACACATATCATACACCTACTACACTCATACTTCAAACACAGATATTTTGTAGTTTCAGTTGCGGGACACAAATCAACACCTAGGCCAATAAGAGGCGGAGTCCCCGAAGGCTCTGTACTTTCCCCCACGCTCTTTAGCGTCTACATGGCCGACCTACCAACAGTGCAGCAAGTCAACATAGCCCAGTATGCTGATGACGTGCTGTTATACTGTACAAACACCCACGTAGAGCCTTCAACCCCATTCAGAGACACCTTTGCCTCATCCAAGAGTGGTGCGAGCATTGGCGATTGTCCATCAACCCGGAGAAAAGCCACGCTATTCTCTTCACCAAGCGCCGCTTTCCCGCACACTTCCCCACATTCACGTACCTCAGACAAAGGATAAAATGGACCAACACCATCACCTACTTGGGGGTGAAGCTTGACAGGGGCGTCACTTTCAGGGAGCACATCAGGGGGCTGTAGTGCCGGGGCAATGGGGCTGCGGCCTCACTGTACCCGATGCTGAAGTCCTCGATGGCGGTTCCCCTTAAGTTGCGCCTCTTGAGGGCTCTCATAGTCCCCTTGTTAATCTACGCCTGTGAGATCTGGGGCATGGCGGCAGACTCCAGTCTGCTGTTGCTTCAGCGGGTACAGAATAGGTGTCTTCGGGCTATATATTCTGTGCCTCAAGGCTTTCCAACGAGACTCCTGCACGAAGCCTCTGGTCTGCCATACCTGGAGGACGAGATTAGGCGTCGGGCAACAAAATTCAACGAAGGGTTACCATTCCATTGGAGCGCCCTCGTTAGGTTTCTTGGGGATTACGATCCCACAAACCGCCGCTTCAGGCTATACCGGCTTCCCCGCATGGCTTGCGGGCATCCCCGGTAACGAAGGAGCACATCCAACAGCTGCTACGGCTAAAGCTCCTTATAATCCTTGAAGAGTTGCTTGGATTCAAAATTAAAACCTCAAAACAAACATTTTGATAAACACATACCAGTGGTGCACAAGGGCCGTTGCACCATCATAAGCAACCGTCGAGGGGCAACACTTGCCTCCTCCCGTCACTCCACAACCCCAGCACTCACCTGCCATCTTGCAAAACCCCACAATCCCGTCAGAACGTGGTTAAGTTCTCTCCGAGAGCAGGGACACGTCTATCACACCTCGGGCTGCCCTCAGCCTACCAATTGCTCTGGTCTGGTCTGGTCCATATCATATACCGCTTTAGGCGTCATTGGGTTCCCCGCATGGCTTGCGGGCATACCATATAACACGAGCAAATCCACCAGCAGCAAGAGCTGAGCACCATTTTTACCTAACCAAGAGGTGACTAGCTTCAAAATTCTCAACATGCAAAATTTTAAAAACAGGTTTATTAAAAAATTTTTGAAACACCATACACCAGACTTACAGAAGGGTCGCTGCAACAGTTGTTGGGGAGCAATATGCTACCTCCTTACTCCCACACCCATTCCAAAACTGAAAAAGCCATCGTGATAAACCCATCCCGAAACTAAAACCCTGCGGTAAAACCTGGTTGAGGGTGGGTACGCAGCAAACCCACTATGGCTGAACCTCAGCCAGCCAGTATCATCGCTCACTCAGCCATATAGCCACGCTATCCTCTTCACCAAGCGCCGCTTTCCCAAAAAACTTCCCTTCATTCATACCTCAGACGAAGGATTGAATGGACGAACACCATCACCTAGTTAGGGGTGAAGCTTGATAAGGGCGTCAGTTTTGGGGAGCACATTAGGGAACTGAGGTGTCGTGGCACTGGGGCTGCGGCATCCTTGTACCCGATGCTGAATTCCACGGTGCCGGTTCCCCTTAAGTTACGTCTTTTGAGGCCTCTCACAGTTGCCATGCCTATCTACGCCTGCAAGACCTAGGGCATGGCAACAACAGATTCCAGTCCGCTGTTGCTACAACGAGATTAGGCGTCGGGAAATGAAATTCAAAGAAGGCTTACCATTCCATCGGAGCGCCCTCGTTAGGTCTCTTGGGGATTACAATCCCAAAAACCGCCGCTTCAGGCGACACCGGCTTCTCCGCATAGCTTGCGGGCATCCCCGGTAACGAAGAAGCACCTCCAACAGCTGCTACGGTTCAGCTCCTTACAATCCTTCAAAGGTTGCTTGAACTTTAAAATTTAAACCCCTAGAATGATATTGTTTTTGTAAACTAATTACACCAGCGGTGCACAAGGGCAGTTGCACCATGACTGGCATCCGTTGAGAAGCACACTTGCCACCTCCTATCACTTCCCAGCCTCATTTTGACCTGCCATCCTGCAAACCCCACATTTCAATTAGTACGTGGTTAAATTCTAGCAAGAGTGCCTCCTTTGCTTGCACTCTTGAAAATAAAGTATTCCTGATTAATGGTTCATCTGAAAAAGGGTGCTGTTGAACTATTTGATAGGGGAGCAATTATGAATTCATATCCCAAACCAGGAATATGGTTACGTCAAGCTGATACAGGCATAAACTGTTAAGTCTCTCCATTTGCTATGACATGGGAATATCGAGTTCAAACGAGTTATTATTCTTATATACATTTTCTGGATGTTCTTTTCAAAATCTTCAAACAATACTCATTTTTCTACTTGTGTGTTATATCCACATAAAAATCTATTTATAACTTTTAAGACACTAATTTTAACAAATTTGATAAATCTCAGATTTAGATCATTTTTGTTAAGTAATTTTAAAAATATATATCAGGATATTTATAAAGGCACGTTTTTAAACATTTTTACGTTTTAGATCATCGATATCGCACTCGCTGATGATCTCAAGAGGCAAAATTCTTTTGGGAGATAGGTTACTGCGATTAGTGACCCTATGGCCCTATGGTGTACTAAAGCAGAAGTCACACGTTGATTGGAAACGATAAAGTGTTGCACCAAGGCAATGGTTCTGGGGACAAAGGTATTCACATCCACATTGTACTCTTCAGCCAACGTGCCTAATGATTTTCGCGTACTTAACCAAGTAAAATAAACATAGAACGAAAGGGATAGGGTTTAATACATGCCCAGTACTGCTGAGTTCGCAGTTATAGTGAGAAGAACCGAGGCATTGCCTCATAGTTTAAAAAGGCGAATTGTGTATAGCAGTACAACTTTCTTAAGTAATGCATCTGTGAAATTTCTAAATCCTACAGTTTTCAAGTAATCAGTCTGAAATTGTAAACATGCATTTTTGTTGTGCAGTAGTTACATGCTTTAAATTTTGGTTTCTGTGTCATAAGTAGTTTTTGAGTTATTAGTGCAAATTATTATAATTTCAACTTGAAATAGACACATTTAAGGTCAAAAGTTATTGGCCAAAACCAAATTTCGGATTTTTACCAATTTTTCACCATAGTGAAAAGGTTAAAGCTCCACACCCACTTAGTCATCCATTTAAATCGTCAAGTGATATGGTTTAAAGCACCGCATGGTAATAAAAATAACAGGAAATTGAACTACAAGCATCACATTATTTAATTAGGCAAAAACAAGTTTTTCATTTTATGCACTTTTTGATCAAATTTCAGATGCATTACCTTAAAAGATTCGTCCTCCGTGGTGTAATGGTTAACATGCTAACTTCATATACCCAAAGTCGCGGGTTCAAACCCGGCGGAGGATTTCTTTGCATATAAAAATCCTTAGCATGGCTTCCTTCGGAAGGGAAGTAAGGCCGTTGCTTCAGAGACGTAAATTTAAGGCCGTAAAAGAACCTGAAGCCTGATGGAGAGGACTCTGAACAAAATTAAGAGGTCTTTCACGCTTAATTTAGAATGGGACGCTGAGAACCACAGTAGTTAAAGAGCGTCCATAAATAACACGCCTCACCGCTCCAATAAGAGGGTTCAGAAGGTTGAACGTTGAAAATGTGTTTTGAGAGAAAGAGAATAGTTTCTCAAAAATGAAATGAAAGCTATAACACATACGATATTGTGAGCGCGCAAGTTGCTGCCCGCGCCATTTAACGGCGCGGAACGAACATAATAGCTGCACAAACAAGCTAATTGTGTCATTCTCTACTGTTTGGAAATGTTCGTGATTTCGGAAAATTTGGGGACTACAAACTTCGCTCTGGACTATGTGACGTATATAAGGGGCCGAAATTGAGTTTTATTTATGAACGTTCTTTAACTTCCGAGGTTCTCAGGTTCCACTCTATACTGGGCGTGAAAGAGCGCTTAATTTTGCTCAGAGGTGTCTCTATCTGGCTTGAGATTATTTTATGTGCATGGGACCAACAGCTTTACTTCCCTTCTGAAGGAAGCCATGCTAAAGATTTTACCCCACGGAAAAAATCCATCGTCCTCCGCGAGTTTGAATTCGATACCTTGGTAACCACTACACCACGGAGGCCGAGAATCCCCGGGCAGTGAGTAAGAAGTGAAGCGCGAACAGTTGAGTTCAGTGATACAATGTGTGACGTTACTGTTACAGGTGTACCGTGGTGTATTACATTTGGTGTCTTAGCTGCCCACAAACAGTGTTTGGCATTTGTTATAATGTTATACTAATGTCCAGGTTATAAGCATAGCTAATGTCGAAAAATTCCAATAAAATTTTAAAACTAGTTAAAATAAGCTAGTTTACATTTTTAAAATATTGCACCAATATAACCAAATAACCATATCCCAATGACAATACCAATAATAAAAATAGTAATAGAAAATATATTAACTGTACAATTGAACAGGTATTTACCTTAGATTATTCCCCCCCCCCCCTTTTAAAGCGATCAAATGGAATCGGCAAATTACATTAAAGATGTAGAGTATACAAACAAACATTACTAACAAAAGTCTAGGTTCAGATGCCTGGGGAGGAATAACGGTAGAAATGAAATTGCTATCTGTTAAGGACAGCACAAGGAAGAGCATGTTATAAACGAATAATTTGGGTAATATCTTGCAATAAAAAACAAAACACAAGCTTATCGGAGTACTGGAAGAAACGCAATTGCCAAAACACTACATATACCTAATGTAAATACAATAGATTTGTCAGGAAAATCATTTTCTGGGAAAAGATGATTAGTTATTATTTAAAAGACAAATCGTAATCAGTGATGCCAAGCATGTGTCATTTTCTTATCACAGTTGATCAAATAATGGGCGAAATCGTGGGTCTTAATGGCAGGATAGTTAATTTCAAAGAGAACGTTGTGAGTTTATGACATATATAATCTCCCATCAATTTAGTATTGCACATTTTACTGAAAACAAACTTTATACAAATCGTCAGAAGTTATGAATCTGTATCGAAGAAATGCTATGCTTAAAAATACTTATTGAATGTAAAATGTGCACCATCAATTTGTAGCTCTTCAACGCTATTTGCCCACCTACACATTTTAAAATGTGATAACAGGATGTAAAAGCTGTTCGTTAAGCATGACTTTAAGGACCAGATAGCAGCTTCGTCGAAACAAGACACTTCAAATGCTTCCACAAATATTTAGTTATTGTTAGAGACCGAGAAGAAGGAATTTGTTAAACATCAGTACACGAGATAATTTGGAATAGAAATGCCTGTGATATATATTTAAAAATAAAATGTAAATGGCGTGTTATTTATGGACGTTCTTGAACTGCTGTGGTTCTCAGCGTCCCATTCTAAATTGGGCGTGAAAGACCGCTTAATTTTGCTCAGAGGCCTCTCTATCAGGCTTGAGGTTCTTTTACGTTCCGTAAATCTACGACACGGGACCAGCGGCTTTACTTCCCTTCCGAAGGAAGCCATGCTAAGGATTTTTACACCCTAAAACATATATCGTCCTCCGCCGGGTTTGAACCCGCGACCTTGGGTATATGAATATATAATTAAGCGAACTAATGAGTTACAAATGGATTTTAGAATGAAAAACACGATGTTAAGTCAAAGAACTCAAAATTGATGCCTTTGGACTAAAGGAACAAACCAAATGTTCTTATGAATGAACGCCTAACTCATGAAATTTTGAATTACTATGGTTTTATATCTGGCATAAAGTGTTAACCTTTGCATATAATTGTGGTTTTTTATTATTACTATTATCATCATTATTTTTATTACTACAGAGCGTAACATCATCACTTGCTTAAATCAATAATTTCGAGGTAATTTCCTCATCAATGGAAGCTGCCACCACGCTTTTGATAATTAAATATACCAAGATGGATTGCTCAAAATTATATTATTATTATTATTATTATTATTATTATTATTATTATTATAATACTAAATTTAGTATATTTATAGATGTATTAAAATGGAATTGCTATATTTTCGGTGACTTGTGGCACAGCACGCTAGTAGCACTTACACTGCTTACATCTTACAGCAGGTTCTTTGCTACAACTTGGCCAAGAGATATTATATGAGTTGTTATAATCCACATAATGCATTCTTACTCGCCATTTAATAGAGTCGCAGCGGTTGAAAGTTGTCCATTTTTCTATAATTTAAGTGCGTTGCGTTCTTACCGAGTGTCCCATATATCTTGCGGTCGGGGGATCTCCGGTTCAAATACCGTACACATTTATGGCTTAAGTAAATATGAAGCGGATACTTCAGTGCCACGTGCACAGAATTATATGTCTGACGTAAGCAGAGGGGCAGATAGGCGTAAAGTTTAAAAATGCGCCAAAACCCATGATTGATTCAGAGAGAGAAAAGCATGATGTGTTCCTTGCACGTGACTTTCTCTAGCTGTTCCAAGAACAAAGGATTATTCTTTTATCTACGTCATGCTAATCGAGATAGACATTAGCAGAATCGGTATTATTAGTTGCTTCCTTGTAAGTAGAAGGGAAATAAGGGAGTACCATAGGTTAAAGTGATAGTATAATCTTTTAAAATCAATCGCTAAATGAAATAATTAAAATTCCGTTCTCTTTTTCATTCTCGGAAGTAAAACAAAAGAAATGATACAAAAATTGACTTCCAGTCCAGTCCAGTGTGATTGGCAGGCTGAGGGCAACCCGAGGTGTGTTAGACGTGTCCCTGTTCTCAGAGAGAACTTAACCACGTTCTGACGGGATTGTGGGTTTTTGTAGGATGGCGGGTGTTTTCGGGTTGTGGAGTGACAGGAGGAGGCGAATATTGCTCCTCGACGGTTGCCTTGATGGTGCAACGGCCCTTGTGCACCGCTGGTGTGTTTTTATCAAAATATTTCTTGAGATTATAATTTTGAATCCAAGCCACTCTTGAAGGATAATAAGGAGCTTAGCCGTAGCAGCTGTTGGTGGTGCTCCTTCGTTACCGGGGATGCCCGCAAGCCATGCGGGGAAGCCGGTATCGCCTGAAGCGGCGGTTTGTGGGATCGTAATCCCCAAGAGACCTAACGAGGGCGCTCCAAAGGAATGGTAACCCTTCTTTGAATTTTGTTGCCCGACGCCTAATCTCGTCCTCCAGGTATGGTAGACCAGAGGCTTCGTGCAGGAGTCTCGTTGGAAAGCCTCGAGGCACAGAATAGATAGCCCGAAGACACCTATTCTGTACCCGCTGAAGCAACAGCAGACTGGAGTCTGCCGCCATGCCCCAGATCTCACAGGCGTAGATTAATAAGGGGATTATGAGAGCCCTCAAAAGGCGCAACTTAAGGGGAACCGTCATCGAGGACCTCAGCATCGGGTACAGTGAGGCCGCAGCCCCATTGCCCCGGCACCACAGCCCCCGGACGTGCTCCCCAAAAGTGACGCCCCTGTCAAGCTTCACCCCCAAGTAGGTGATGGTGTTGGTCCATTGTATCCTTCGTCTGAGGTACGTGAATGTGGGGAAGTTTGCGGGAAAGCGGCGCTTGGTGAAGAGAATAGCGTGGCTTTTCTCCGGATTTATGGACAATCGCCAACGCTCGCACCACTCTTGGATGAGGCAGAGGTGTCTCTGAATAGGGTTGAAGGCTCTGCGTGGGTGTTTGTTTGTACAGTATAACAGCACGTCAGCAGCATACTGAGCTATGTTGACTTGCTGCACTGTTGGTAGGTCGGCCATGTAGACGCTAAAGAGCGTAGGGGAAAGTACAGAGCCTTCGGGGACTCCGCCTCTTGGCCTAGGTGTTGATTTGTGTCCCGCAACTGAAACTACAAAAATCTGTGTTTAAGATATGAGTGTAGTAGGTGTATGATGTGTGTCGGGAGCTCCAGTCGGATGAGTTTGAGGAGCAGACCCGCGTGCCAGGTCGTAGAGAAGGCTTTCTCCACGTCCAGCGACACGGCCGCAGTGTAGGCTCTGTCCTGGAAACCCAGGGCAGCGGCCTCCACCACTCTCAGTAGTTGCTGGGGTGTAGAATGCCCAGGACGAAAACCAAATTGGTGATCTGGGATTGCATGCATGTCGCCCAAGAGAGGGGACAAGCGGGCTAGTATTAGCCTCTCGAAAACCTTCGAGAGAACTGATAGGAGACTGATGGATCGGTAGTTGGATGGGTGTAACGGGTCTTTCCCCGGCTTCAGGATGCATATCACCCGGGCCTCCCTCCACTCGCGTGGAAAGTGGCACAAGGTGAGGCACATGTTGAAAACCTTGGTTAGAAAGAGTACCGCCTTGATGGGAAGGCATCGGAGCATGGCGGGGGTTAGTCCGTCAGGACCCGCTGCCTTTTTGGGGTTGAGGCGCCGGAGTGCGCTGGGTCGGATGACGGGAAGTCGGTCCGCCTCGTCGGGGGGGCGTCGAAGGTATCGACGCACCTCCCGCCGAGCACGGTCCGAGAAGTCTTTGTCCTGGGGGTCTTCTCGTGGCCTCATAGTCCTTTCGAGGTAGTCAGCGAACACATCGGCTTTGGCTCGGGGTTCATAAGCCAGGCCTTGGGTGCCTTGGATTGAGGAGGTGATTTGACCTCCGCGGTGCCGGAGAGCTTTGGCAATCCTCCACCCTGTGCTCGCGTAGTCGGGTCCGGACCTCTCGGCGTAAACGCCTCAGGAGTGCTCGGTTATGTGGCGTGCGGTGACGCAGCACTTGAGAAATGTTTATATAAATGTTAACAGAGACAATGGAAAAAACTTGAACACCATTTGGAGACCTCTGCTAAGAAAAGCTCCTTGGTGCCAGCGAGCCAATGGGAACGCAGGAAGGCGGTACTTGGCAGGTCCCAACCACAGTATAACAGAAGGAACGCCAGCTGGACAAGACGCAGTTAGCCCTGAAGAAGCCACATCATAAGATGAGCGAAAAGTTGGGATTTTAGCTTCAAGACGCGGTCTACACCAGAAACACTGGACCAGGATAATTTTAATTTTGTCCGTGGGAGTTTACGAAAACATATAAAAGTTTATTTGTAGTATTTCTTGCTTTCTTGTAAGTAGAGAGGAAATAAGGTAATACACTAGGCTAAAGCGAAGTTTTGACATCTTCTAAAAGCTGGTCGCTATGTGAAACAATTGAAGTTCGTTCTATTTGCATGGCCAGCTGTAAAACAACAGAGATAAAACGAAACGTAGGTAGTTTAAAATTGAAACCAATAACAAGCAGTATCTCAAAAACGATCAACTCTACGTATATGATATAAATTGTGTTTTAACGGGATCTGCAAATTTTTGTGTGGTAAGTTTTTGTCTATTTCTTACGGTTCAAAAGTTATAGAAAATTCTGCAAAATTCATTAAAAATAAAAAGGCCTTTTAGAGGCTATTCCTAGCAAACCCCAAAATATATATTTTATATGTGATGTAAATTCTCTAATATATGGTTACTTAATTAAATTCGTTAATCATTTTTGAGGGGGAAAAAAAAAAACGTTACAAAAATGTTTCCCTGTAAAGGGTAGTTTGTGAGCGGAAATGTTCTTGGAAACCTTCGTGTTGCATCCTTGTAAGATCAAGTTTGGTATATAACGGTATTTTTGTTAATACCTTCTCTAGCTACTATGTACAACCGTGGACACAAAAAATTAGTCATCTACAGAATCCATGTGTCGAAGAGCTTCGTGTATCTTCGTAAAAGCTGTGTTCACAATGTACAGGAAAGAACTACATTGGTCTGTGACTGACAGCGCAGTGCTTAACTTACGAGTATAACACAGAATAACGTTACAGTGGCCGAGAGTCAAGAAGGCCTTGCTTCTACTCATAAGTTCCGAGGTTCAAATCTCGCGCTACTTGTGTTTTTTTTTTTTTTTTTTGTTAATTTTATGACTGATATAAATTGGTATTTGAAGTAATGCACTTATCTATGCACAGAAAAACATAATTCTACAAACACTCGCGTTAAATAACTGAAAAAAAATGATGTTACACTCACATGACTTTCTCTATCTACAAACAGACTTCTTACAAAATATTCTTCTTCTTTCTACTCCATGCTAATCGAGATAAACATTGGCAGAATGTTCTTATTACTTAGTTCCTTATAAATAGAAAGGAACTAAAGGAATGCGCTAAGCCAAAGCGATAGTCAAATATTTTGAAACGTATCGTTATGTGTTATTCATTAAATTGGCTTCTTTGCTTGGCGAGGAGTAGAACAAAAGAAAAACGGGCACTTCCTGTCTGAGAAAAGTATAAGCATTTTAATTAATGCCAATTACAAGGAATATCTTGGAAACGGTCAACTATACAACAAAAATGCATGACATAATTTGTGTGTTTTAACGAGATTTATATTTTTCGTATAGTTAGTTTTTTTTCTATCCCTTAGGGTTTAACCGTTATCCAAAATTGTGCAAAAATTAACCAGAATAAAGTCCTCTTCAGAGGTTATTCCCAGAAAATTTAAAAACTTACATTTTGTGTTGTGAACAACTTTAATATGCGGCACTTTAATTAAAATCGTTTGATCCATTTTTGAGAAAAATGTTCCACGTAAAGGTTAGTTTAGGATGGTGGGATATCGCATCCTTGGAAGATAAATAAGATAAACTGAAATACCAAGTTTGGAATTAAACAGTCTTTAGTTTTTCAACTATGCTGTCCACAGACACACGCACACAGGGACCTTTTTCTAAAAATGCTTAATTTTTTTATTCAGGGAGTCTCGAAACATATATTTCCGGTGAATTCTCCGTTTCGAACTTTTGGGTGCAACACAATATTTCCTCTATATACGATGTACACGGTACGTGTAGAGAAAGTAAAAATGAGTAAATAAACTATCTTCTACATAAAACTAAAACACAAAAAGTAAACACAATTAATATCGGGTGTATAAAACCTCGGCCCGTAGGTATAATCTTCGAGACAGACAGTAATGTGGACGAGAAACTACAAGATCGGAGACTTCTTGAATTTTTGTCCTTCACCCATCTACAATTAGATTGTAGCACAGCTCCCTTTTCAGCTGAGCCCATTCTCAATATGGTCAAATCCGGCCAGTATACCACTCTTATATCCTGTCTCTCTGAAAACTAAACTGAAACCTTTCGTGATGTGTGGAAATGGAAATGGCGTTTTATTTTAGGACGCTCTTTAACTGCTATGATTCTCAGCACCCCATTCTATATTGGGCGTGAAAGATCGCTTAATTTTGCTCAGAGGCCTCTCTATCAGGCTTGAGGTTCTTTTACGTAAATCTACGACACGGGACCAACGGCTTTACTTCCCTTCCGAAGGAAACCATGCTAAGGATTTTTACCCCCAAAAAATCCATCGTCCTCCGCCGGGTTTGAACCCGCAACCTTGGGTATATGAAGTTAGCATGATAACCATTACACTACGGAGGGCGACGTGATGTGCGGACAAGATATCACAGAGGGAATCAAAATATTTCCGAGTATTACCGTGCAGTGTATCGTCAGGCCGCCAAAACACACCTAGACTATCCCTTGATATTCAGCCCCAACACGACAAAGATACGGGACCATGATGGAATTGTGAAGCCACATATTTTGCATTGTATCGGGACCCTCTGGACAATATATACGATCACCTTTCCCTTGCGTGAGGAATAAAATGTTACCTCGTCCGAGAATATCATGTTATTCCAGTTGCGCTTGGCATATCGGTTTGTGAAGGGTGTGAGTGTAGAAACAATTATACAAATAAATTTCTATCTTTTAAAAAATCAAATTTTCCCAAAATTGATTTCCTAAAAATGTTCAAAACATTGGTTTTCTTAAAAGTCTTTTGGTATGTTTTGAAATATAAGTTAATCGTTCTGAACACATATTCGGCAATGTTAACTTGCATTACCGAATGAATTTACAATTCATTTATTAATAGCCATGTCAACAAGCACTGTAAGTACTGACAGTAAGAGATTGAGAGGCCATTAATACAGTACAATTAGGAACTGATGTAACACTCTAGACATGTGCTACTTCAAGTAAAGAATCTATTGCTATATTCATTAACTAAACAGTGTATAAAAAGTCTTTGTCCATAAAATTTAGATGTAACTTTTCATTTCTTCACATCGAGAATTCATTTTTTCTTAATGTTCAATAAAATATTGAAAAGCAATTTTGATTTATTGTTTTTTTCAAATCTTTCAAAAAGTAATTATTGGCTAACCACGAACTGCAAGTTACTCGGCTCTGCGGGCCTTGTATTCTCAATATACAATATACAATCGTACATTCTCGACCTGATAAGTACTACGACTTTTCATACTATACAAATTCCAATTTTGATTTCTTTCTCTGAGAGAGAACTGTTCGTGCCACATGATTTCGTGTGCAGCAAATTGCTGTTCGGTAGAATACACACTTAAGGAAGCACCATAATAACCACAATATAACTTACCGAATGTCCCGTATGAAATAAATAGTCGCTATGTGTTGACACATCATCATTAAGAGAACGAAAACATGCAAGAAGCGAACCTGCGACCCTCACAACAGTAACATAATTATGAATACACATGGAAGATGGCAGGTTTAGTAATACCGTACAATATAAACTGTATTATGTTTTGTATCAATATTTTAGTTAATATTGATAGTTTGTTGTTGATTTTTGATCGTATTAAGATTTGGAACTCGTGATACAACTTGCTGTCGCTACACAATCGCGGATGGTGTACAAAAGACGCTGTGCAAACGAATTTGTCATTCCAGACATTCTTCTTTTTTTTTTGTTTTTGTCCACGTGTGTACATTGTATGTACTTGCTTGCTAAAGAAAGTAAAAATGTATATGACAAAGGATGCGGTGATATACATTGCATTTGTAATGAAAATATCTTAAAAACATATGAGATTTTAATCAAAATCGTTAAGAGCTATTTTTGAGAAATTCACAATTTTAAAACATTTTCCATGTAAAGGATAGATGGGGATGGGGAATTTTCCTGAAAATCTTCGTGTCGTATCCTTGGAAGATACGCAACTTAAATAGCAAGTTTGTATTTAACCGGCTTTTCGTTCTTGAGCTATGCTGCGAGGGCGGGCACATACATTTTTACTTTCTCTACATCCTATGTATATGCATCCCACTAAAAAATTCAGAATATGTTTTGAGGTCCCCTGATATTAAAAAAAAACATGCATGTGAGTGTCTTTGGACAGCATAGCTCAACAATTAAAAGACCGTTAAACACCAAAGTTGCTATTTAACTGTAGTATCTTCCAAGGAAGCGACACAAAGATTTTCAAGAAAAGCCCCCTACTCTAAACTACCCTTTATATGAAAAAAGGTTTGAACATTTTGTTTTTCTGAAAAATGGCTCTGAAGATTTTGATTGAATACCATAAATTATAGATTTTACACACTAATGAAATGTATGTATATCTTGAATTTTGTACAACTAGTAAACCGCAAGAAAGAGTCAACAACTTACTACACAAAAATGTAGATCTCATTAAAACACAAAATTTATGTTGTAGAGATGTCCTTGTAATTAGTTTCAAGTTTAAACTACCTAACTTTTCGCAACTTTTCCTTTCATCTCGCTGGCCTTGCAAAGTGAACTCAACTTCATTGGTTCATATAGCGACCAGCTTTTAAAAGATATGACTCGCTTTAGCCGCTGCTTACAAGCAATCAAGTAGCAAAACCATTTCTATTAAACCTTGTTTGAATTAGCATGATGTAGCTAAAAAGAATCTCTTTGTAAGAATAGATTGTTAGCAGAAGGGTAGAGAAAGTCGTGTAAATGGAACATATCAGAAATGTTTATCCAGGGGGTTCTCAAAACACGTACTTCCAGTGAAATCTCGGAATCGAATTTTCAGGTGGAATACATCTTCTCTATTTACTATTACATCGTACACACGCGGTAGAGAAAGTAGAAATCTCATAGTCCATAGGTTCGGAAAGTGTTGCACTCCACCCCAAAAATTCTATATCGAGATATCACTGGAGATACAAAATGTAGGCTCCCTAAATAAAAAAATAGAAAAAGGTCCGTGTAGAATGTGTGTGTGTGTGTGTGTGTGTGTGTGTGTGTGTGTGTGTGTGTGTCCGTGAAGGCGATAATTTTATTCAAAATAGAAAAGCCGGTAAAATGCCAAACTTGATATTTTAACTTAGTATCTTCCAAGAATACGACACGAAGTTGAGAAGAAACATTTTCTCACTTCAAACTACCTTTTACCTGGAAAAAGTTTGAAACATTTTGAATAAAATACCATATATTATCTACGTATAGTTTATATACCAAATAAAATGTATATCTTGAATTTTCTGGAATATCCTCTGAAGATCTGTTCATTCTAGATGACTTTTGCATAACTGACACCGTAAGAGACAAAAATTTACTATATAAAAATTTAGATCACACACAATTGTTCAACCCTTTTTCCGTGGAGTTGCGCATTTCCGAAATATTCCTTTCTATGGTTTCAGTTTTAAACTTTTCTTATACTGGAATTTGTCAACTCTTGGCATGCAAAGAAACCAACTTAAATCACCTAGCAACCAGCTTTTAAAGATTTGTCTAATGCTCTGACCTATTATATTCCCTTATTTCCCTTCTCCTTAGAAGAAGTATATAATAATATTATTTCTGCTAATGTTTATCTCGAATAGCATAAAATGACAGAAAGAGCTTTTTACCAATAATTCATTACAGAGATATACAGAAATTCATGTGAATGGAACACTTTTTATATACATTATGCTATTCGAGATAAACATTAACAGAAATGTTTTCGTTTCTTTCTTGTACGTAGAACCGGTCAAGTCAGCTTTCAGTCTCGCTCGTTTCTCGTTACCGCTAGCTCGCCTCTCGCAGCTAGTTGAACGCATAGCTGGCTGGCATGAAAGGTTGACCAGCGAGCGTACGGGAGTCTCGAGAGTCTCGCTAATAGCAAGTGTAATGCGCGGAAACTCGCATAATCAGTCTTTCAAGTTGTATTATTTCATGTTTAAATTATTTAAAAGTTAAGTAGCCTACCAGGATAAAGATGGTATTTAAATAACTCACGCTAAAGAAAGTTTAAAACGAAATGTGGTACAAAGAATCTGCAGACATGTGAAGGTGGTTGTTTCAAATAAGTGTGCATATATTTTATAATTCCAAGACGTTTATGTTGCAAGAAGTAATTCCATTTTCAGTTGTGATCTGAATATGTTTATACATAGTAACACAA
Source organism: Hymenopus coronatus (assembly GCA_030762935.1). NCBI lineage: Eukaryota > Metazoa > Arthropoda > Insecta > Mantodea > Hymenopodidae > Hymenopus > Hymenopus coronatus. The sequence continues at coordinate 3,138,195 of CM060885.1, read as the reverse complement.
AGTATAGGTATGTCAAATGGTTTACTGTGAACGCATTTTGGATATGAGTGCTGTTAAACGATAAGTCACCTTGTGTTATAACTAGGACCTGGATTTTGAGATTTTTATACATGCAGGTTTAGTCTTTTATTAACTCTTTAGGGTTTTAAACAAGTTTTCTACCGATTTAAGGAAGTTGACAAACGCCTTTTATAACATAATATAGATAAAAATATTAAAACTATTTTACTTCACGGAAGTGTTATTATTTTGTACTATAATTTAAGGTATTTTATTACACAGTATACTTGTGCTTGAACATTTTACTAAAAAATTAACATGTACTTTTAATATATAGCACTCATTTAAATCAAACTTCACATATCAAAATTTTTGCTGTACACAACTAGCCACATTTGCATTTTTTTTTAAATACATTCCTGTAGACATAAACAGATCTTTCAACGTCTCAATTTCTATACAAGATTAAAATCGACTAACCTCACATGTACATCAAAACAAAACTAAACGAATTGTTAAACAAAAACTGTAACTCAAATGAATTGAAAATATTTTCAACCAAGGTTTAAGTCTTAATGTCACTTAGCTTTTTTTTTTAGGTTGAATAAGATTCAATTATTAGCATCCAAACGGCTTGAAACTTTCTAACTTGCATATAAGGGAGGTTATAACCTAAAAATCCGGGCCCTAGTTTACGTAAGCAGTTTATACTACGGATCATACGTGAACCTACTTCGTCTGCAGTTACGAGAATACTCGAGTCAGTCGCCTCGCTGCTAAGCACTAGTTCTCGATACTGTGCCACACACTCGAGAAGGGGCGAGCGAGAATGACACGGGTTTTGACCGCCTCTACTTGTAAGGAAGAGAAATAGGGAAAACATTACGTTAAAGCTATAGTCAAATCTTTTAAAAGCTGTTGCTATGCGATATACGTTGAAATTTTCTTTGTATGGCCTAAAGAAATGTATATATTATAATTGGTGCGTTTTAACGAGATCTACATTTTTGTGCTGTAAGTTTCTGTCTCTCTTAGGCGAAACAGTTACTAAAAGCCATCTAGAATGCACAGGTCTTCGTTGGCTGTTCCCAGATAATTCAAGATATACATTTCATTTGCCTTGAAAAGTCTTAAAAGTATGATATTTTAATAAAAATCGTTAGCCATTTTTGAGAAAACTAACATTTTAGAAAATTGCCCCATGTAAAGGGTAGTTGGGATGCGAAAATTTCCCTGAAATCTCCGTATCGCATCTGAACGAAAACACACAGTTTGGTGTTTAACCTATATTTCGTTTTGAGTTATGCTGTTCCCCCACGCACAGACACATAGGGGCCTTTTTTCTAAAACTAGTGTTTTTTGTTTTTTAAATCGGAGAACTCTAAAACATGTCAATATCGATTTGGGTAGAATACCATACTTTTTCAATCTAATATATACATTGTACATACGTGCTAGAGAAAGTACAAATATATACATTTGGAAAAACTAACAAAACAATTACATATTTTCCTTACATAAAAGTTGTTTTGTTTTTGTTTCTTTTTTCATTCATGACATTTCATTTAAGTGTGAAAACAAAAATCTAATTCCAAGTTCTTTAATTAAAAAAAAAAACCACTGATAAACCTTTTTTAGTTTCAACCCGAAGCGACTCCAAACACAAAAGAAATCCTTGCAAAGTCAAGTCCAGTGTAGGTAATTTTAAGGAAGGTTTTGAAGAAACTACAAGATGAGTAAATATAATAAACTAACATAACTTAATTCAGACTATTTCAGAAATTAAAAAGTGCCGCCGGATTACACTTTAAACCGCAGAGGAATGTTGAACCAGCAAGTTTGGAAGTATAAACCTCCTATCTATTTACTCAAACGTGCTGCTCAAGGGAATCAATGGCCAATTCTCTTTGTACTTCTTGCTTTTATTCAAATAATTAATCTGTTTTCTACATCATGCTAATCAAGAATTAGTCTTATTACCAGCTTCCTTGTAAATAGAACGGAAATAAAATGTACAGGCTAAAGCGATAGTTTTGTCCTACAAAGCCAGTCGCTATGTGAAACAAATATTGAAATTCCAATTTCTTTGCTTGCCAGGAATAAACAAACGAAAAGAAAGATGTTTTCCCATTTGAGAAAAGCTTAAGTGTCTCGAAAACGGTTAACTCTAATATATATATGACATAAATTGTGTTTTTTAATGAGATCTACATATTTTGAGTAGCAAGTTTTTGTGTATCTCTTACGGTTTGCCAGTTATATAAAAGAAAGAAGAGGACTTCAGAAGCTATTCCCAGAAAATTCAAGATATACATTTCGTTTGTCATAAAAATATCTTAAACATGAGGCATTCAAAATGCAGCTTCATTAGAGCCATTTTTGAGAAAATCAAAGTTTTCGGAAAATGTATATAAAGTGTAGTTTTGGGGTAGGGGAATTCTCTTGAAAATCTTCGTGTCGCATCCTTGGAAAATACCAAACTTAAATACACACACATACACACGGACCTTTTTCTAATTTTTTTTTTAGATTCAGGGGGACCCAAAACCTGTATTTCCGGTGAAATCTCGATATCGAAAATTTGGGTGCATCACAATACCTTCTTTAAATAGAATGTACATAGAACATGTAGAGAAAGTAAAAACTTAAGAGGAGAAATGTAATGGCAGTAAAATACGCAATTTGATTCTCAATTTTTTTCGAGGCACGTTGAAAATTTATCGTTTTATTTTTCAAGTCGTTTGAGTGCGCCATCTACGAGTTTGCTTGAAAACTTATGATTATTTTTATTTCTATCGCAAGAAATTGTTACCACGAAAACATTCGCATGCTGAAATTAACCATCTCTTGCTTAATTTGAAAACATAACAAATATAGCATTAGTAATAACATGGATGGGGTGCAACAGTAAACTCACACCCACATGGTGAATCCTGGAAACGTTTAATAAAAGTTTATATTATTTATTTATTGTAATTTAACTTCCTTTGATCGGACGATGGGTGAAACGATATTTATATGAGCTTGGGTCCATGGAATTTAAAGTTACTCGACATTCGTCTTCTCAGTAATAAGAGAAATCCCTTGGGGAAAGAAAGAGTTGTTGGAATAATTGTTTTTCATACAAGCCGTGTGTAGGACAGGAGTTGGATAGGTAGAGTCAGACTGAAAAATTCAATGCCATAGCCGGGATTTGAACCATGTATCTCCTGATCTCAAGCCGGTTGCTCTGCCACTGAGCTACCATGGCAACATGGCGGCATAGCATTGAATCTTTCAACTGAGGTGATCTCAAATTATTCCGAGATGACAACCCCAATGGCGACTTACAATGTTGTAAGTACTTTAGACCCAGGATTCATAGTATAGCCAAATATTATGGTCATTTGATATTGGAATAACTGTTTTTCACACAAGCCGTGTGTAGGACAGGAGTTTGGATAGGTAGAGACAGTTGAAAGATTCAATGCTATGCCGGCATGTTGCCATGGTAGCTCACTGGCAGAGCAACCGGCTAGAGATCGGGAGATCCGTGGTTAAAATCCCGGCTATGGCATTGAATTTTTCAGTCTGATTCTACCTATCCAAAGGAAGACTTATTCGAGCAACTCACCCTAACCGAGATTCACACTCTTGATTGTGAGGCAGACACAATCTGCAAACGTTTACTAAACGGCTAAGATGGCAAAAATAAATAAATGGCTAGAAAGGCCAATTTTTAAAAAAACATTGACATTAGTAATTGATAGAGAAAGTAGTGTGAATGTACCAAGTAGGCATCATGGCGGAACCTGAGGTTGCTATGGAAACATGGCATGAAAGTTTATTGTGATTAGAGCTGAGCGGAGGTACGTAGTCTGGACCGATACACCTCCTCACTTCAAATCAATACCAGCTCCAGCACCCAATCTCCTCCTTACGATCGCTCCGCTTCTGTCACCAGCCGCACACTTTCCGGTATTTTATTTGCCTTATTCAATGTCAAACTCATATTATGTTGGTACACGCACGTAGCATTTCATCAGTCAATATGCAGAGTCAAACGCACCATGTTCGTTTCACCAATATATTTCAAATGCAGCTTCAAGCGGTCCAGCAATCATTATTGCCCAGAGATATGCAGAAACGTCAAAATTTCTGTACGAAGCTTTAGGACATGATCAACACTCAGATGTTGCTATTTATCGGGCGCCTACCTGTCCTCGTCACGAAGCGTAAAGGTGCATATTTTTTTTTTAGAATGATGCAGATAATGTAGTATCAGAGCGATGTTATGATGCAGGAAGAATACTTATATACAATCGTTAGGGTTCCAACAGACCGGTGCTACTGCACACACAGGGCATCTAGTTTCCCGCTTTCTGATGTCAACTGGCTCCTCGTTCACCCGATTTATTGCATGTGATTTTTTACTATCTGATACTGGTACACAAATATATCTTTTAGTATTCCCTGTGTCCAAAAAAAAAACAAAAAAAAAACACACTTTTAGAAAAACGTCCATATGTGTGTCAGTGCGTCCGTAAACACGATAACTTAAAAACGAAAAGTCGGTAAAATACCAACATTTGTGTTTAGGCTCAGTATCTTTCAAGCATACGAAACGACGGTTTTGAGAAAAATCCTCCCCACACCAAACTAGCCTTTATATGCAAAAAAAATTAAAAAATCCTGATTTTTCTCAAAAATGGATCCAACGATTTTGTTTAAAATACCGTATAATAAAGGCAAATAAAATGTATACCTTGAATTTTATAAATAGCCTCTTTATTCTGGATGAATTTTGCGTAACTGATAAACCTTAACAGAAAAAAAGAAGAAAAACTTACTACACAAAAAATGCAGATCTCGTTTAAACACACAATTTACATTTTTTTCGTGGAATTGATCATTTCCCACTATTTAAACCTTTCTCATACGGGAACTTGTACACTCCTGCCATGCAAAGAAACGGACGTGATCCACATGGCAACCAGCTTTTAAAAGATTTGACTATCCCGTTAGCCAGTTATTTCTTATTTCCCTTCTACTTACAAGGAAGCAAGTAATAAAGACAATTTAGCCCGCCTGGGTAGCGTGTCTGCCTCACGTTCAACAAGTCGCGAGTTCGAATCTCGCTTAGGGTGAGTTACTCGGATAAGGTTTTTTTCGGGGTTTTACCTTATCCTGAGAAGACGAATGTCGAGTAACTTTAAGCTCCAAGGACCCCGAGATCATTTCACCAATTTCATTCATCGTCCGATATGACCAACCAGGTTAAAGGAGGTTAAGCTACAAAAAAAAAAAAAAAAAAAAAAGACAATTTCTGCTATTAACTCGATTAGCATGAGTAGAAGAATAAGCTACATAGACAGGTGAATGGAACAGATCAGACGTACTTTCTGAAACCAAAGATATCCTAACAGTCCTCGTAACAACATTCACAACGAAATAAAGGCCATAACACTCTTTGTTAGGTTAAGTCTAGCGTTCGCCAACAAGGTGTTCACCTAAAGGATATAATTTATAAAAGGTTACGTGTGCAATTAATGATATGAAGGATTCACTAACAAGTACTTATTATTTTACATCCTTAAATAACGTGTGTAAAATGGATCACTGTTGGAGCAAATATGTTCATCTTTAGCAGTACTGATTACTGCTCTGAGCAATTTTAATCTTCATCCATAGCAATGTCAAGCACTGTATTTTCAGACGCACATTTGAATTAATAGCTTTCTTCGCTCATGCCACTCTATTAATTAGCATCCATAAGAACTAACAGCTCTTGTAGCAAATTACCAAGTGTAGCCAAGCAAGTATATTAACTATTAGTTAAGTCCTATATCATTCTCAACCATGTGGGAGTCAGGCTCAAAGCTTTCCCAAATGACCAAGACAAATAAATGACATCTACAAATAGCTCACTTTGCAATCGGTTATTACAGTTGGAAAAGCTCATTTCCTTGACAATGACCACAGAATATGAGAGATAAATGGGAAGCAAATATTGTATATTCGATCCAACCATTACTTTTCAGTTTAGTTGCTATACCTGTTTTTGTGCGTAGTTGTTACGCTTAACGCCTAATCTCATTGCATACGGCAACACAGACGATGGACGTAATATATGAAATGAAACAATTAGGAAAACAAATTTGGGAAGGAAACGTTCTAAGCCTAAGTTTAGCATACCTCTCCGCATTTACGAGTCATGAGGACCGTAGAAAACCTAGAAAAGGCATCAACCAGTATTTGAAATGCAGACTCCTCCAAATGCTTTTGGCCACCCATGTCCGTTCTGTGTTGTGATGCACTCAAGCTCGGTGATGAGAATCAAGTGCATGGAACAAATACCCTCCGCAGTTTTCTTCGGCTTAAAACCCTATTGCTCGGATCTTGCATACCGCATGAGTGGATAATTTGTAATTATTCCGGGAACGAGTAAACAAATAACGAGCATACTAAATTAAGACATACCGATAAGCCAATGTTAATTATTTAATTATAGTCATTTGCTACATGCAGGCAAAGCACGAATTTGAAAAGACAATGAATTGCCCTTCCGGAAATATGCGCGTGCAGTGCGTTTAAGACTGAAAATACGGTAAAGCCCATGCAACATATTCAAACTCTGAGCATTTCCAACACTGGATCATCCAAGACTACCTCCCATTAGCTTACAGGATAATACAGAGCGAATCTGGCAAAGGGCCTTCTCCAACTGAGGCCTTACTTCACTGCAGGTTATCTTCAATTAGACCAACTATTCCCGGATATGTACCAAGTTCATTATCTCTGATACAGCGTATTACTTCACCTGTAATCTTCAGCATCAAGTTTGCTTAGGCCGAAGGGCCTATACCATTCACCTGGCATGTTGAATCTTCCTTTAGATCTTGTTGCAGCTCATTTTGCTCCCCCTCCTGCTCTTCGTTCTCAATCAAGCTAGTTTTAGGCTGAATTCTAAATGACATGTTAAACCTACTCTTTTTCGGCGTCTTGGAGGCACATCTTATCTTCCTTTATGTCTTCTTCAGTTTTATCAGCGCTATCATCTTGTCTTCAAGCCGAATAACCTTTGATATACACAGCATGTTAAAACTAATCTTTCTGGCGACTTGGGACCCACACTCTCATCAAGCTTATTTTAGGCCTAGTAACTTTTCCATTTACTTGCCATGTTAAAACTAATCTTTTCTGCGTCATTTTCCTGTATCCCAACATCGTCATCACGCTTGTGACCTATACCATGGTATACTAAGAGTAGGTAATCACCAACCACCCTGCAAAAGAAACGTGGATTCTGGTTGACTCTGCGAACTTCTGCGGCAGATTGTTACACTCTACTCTTCCAAGCAGCAGTACTCGTGCGTATTCACCACAAACCTCTGAGCACGAATAAAGGGGAAGGTGATATTCAAAGGCCATAGCACATTCAAGCGCTTGCATTCCAGCCATGACGATAGGTTATCGTATTTCTTTTGTTTTACTCCTCGTTATGCTTTAGCCTAATGTATTCCCTTAGTTCCTTTCTAGATATAAGGAACCAAGCAATAACACCAGTCTACTAATGTTTACCTGGATTAGCATAAAGAAGAAAGAAGAATTGTTTGCAGACCAGGTGGAGTAAGTCATGTGAATGGGACTTTTTTTTTTTAATTTGTCAAACTCGTAAATGATCGTAAGATTTTATTATCACTCCTGAGACTTAAATTAACTTTTGTAACAACAAATCGAGCGCGTTTATGCTTCTCCTGTCAATCCTGTTATGTTGCAGATCTCTAGACCAAGCTGGAACAGCGAATTACACGTGCCAAATAGCAGCGAATTACTCGCCCGCAGTTTGCAAAATTCATAGGGGATGAATCTTCATAGGCAGTCACATTTTTTATAAACTGGTTGCTATGTGGATGAAATCCTTTTCTTTGGAATGGCCTTACAAGTTGACAAATTCCCGTATGTGAAAAGCTTTAAAATGATATAATTGATGTTATTGAAAGGGAAGTGGTTAGGTTAAGATCTTCATCTATTGTTGTAACTTTATTATTGGATTGAACATATTTATTTTAAAAACGAAACAAATAACAAGGAATATCTAAAAACGTGTTCACTCCAAAAAGTATATGAAATAAATGTGCTTTAACGAGATATTCGTTTTCTGTGTAATAACTTCTTATCTATCCCATACAATTTACCAGTTTTGCAAAATTCGTTCAGAACAAAGAGGTCTCCAGAAGCTATTCCCAGGAAATTCAAGATATACATTTTATTTGCTATGTAAACACCTTTAATATGCGGTATTTTAACCAAAATCGTTAGAGCCATTTTTGAGAAAATAAAAATTATTTAATTCTTTTCCAAGTAAAGGGCAGTTTGGGGGTGGGGGGATTTTTCTCGAAATCTTCGTGCCGAATCCTTGGAAGATAGATTACGAGGGCCGTGTTTTTTTGTTTTTTTTTTCAACTTTCGATAGGCTATAAATAAAAGACAAGTTCATAAAAAACAATTATTTTATTACTGAAAGTTTTGTACACTTATGGTTAGTTTTCAACATAATCACCGAAAAGATGGAGACGTTTATCGTACATGTGCACAAGTTTTACAATATCCGCTGCAAAAAAATGTTGCCGCCAATGATTTCAAATGAACATTGACGTTGTCTTGTACTTTACGACGTTTGCGGAGAGCCATTCAAAACAAACGAAGAGGGATGCTGACTTCAGGAACTGTGCTGATCCATGACAACGCTCGTCCACACACTGCTGGAACAACCCATCGGCTCCTTGAACAATTTCAGTGGGACATTTTCAATCATCCGACGTACAGTCCTGACCTGCACCCAGCGACTTTCACCTTTTCCCTAAACTGAAGACGTGGCTAGGAGGGCAGCACTTTCAAATCAACGAAGATACTCAAAACAACGTCAATGCTCGGTGATTATGTTAAAAAGTAACCATAAGTGTACAAAAATTTTAGTATTAAAATAATTGTTTTCTATGAACTTGTCTTTTGTTTATATTCTATCGGAGGTTCAAAAAAACAAACCCCCTCGTAAATACCAAGTATGGCATTTTACCGACTTTTCGTTTTTGAGTTATCGTGTTCACAGACACACTCGCAAGGACATTTTTCTAAAAATGCTCCTTTTGGATTCCGGGACCTCAAAATGTGTATTTACGGTAAAATATTAACATCGAATTTTTGGTTGGAATGCAAGTACCTTCTCTATACATAGTAAACGTAGAAAAAGTAAAAATGGTTAGGAATTTTAACGGCCACTTCGTTTTGGAGTTATGGGTCCTCTCTCTCTCAGACACACACACACACACACACACACACACACACACACACACGGAGATATACAAATCTATAGTCTTTTTGAGAAAACAGGAAATTTTGAAAAATGTTCCACATAAAGGGTAGTTTAGTGTACTGAGAATTTTCCTGAAAATCTTCGTTTCGCACCCTTCGCTACTTGGTACTTCAACGACTTTTCGTCTTTTAGTTATGCTGCTTATAGGTACACAGTTTTCTAAAAAGATGCGTTTTATTCAGGAGTATTCAAAACATGCTTTTTCTGGTAAAATCTCGGTATCGAATTTTTGGCTGGATGGAATCAATACCTCGAAATCAATGTACATACGTGGTAGAGAAATTATTTTTTTTCGATTCAGGTACCTCAAAACATATATCCGGTGAAATGTAAACATCGGATATTGGATGGAATCTTCTCTACTTACTATGTAGAGAAAGTAAAAAAGGGACATTCAAATGCAGACCAGTGGCTGGCTAAGCGGGTACCTTGCAAGGAAGCGCCAGGCAACTAGAGTGATGAGACGCATCACACACAGTCATATACAGTCATGGAAATAAGTATTCATACAGTACTGCAATTGAAATTGACCACTGATATTTCCATATTAAATGACAGCGCTACGACTCTGTGTAGGAAGCCACCCCATTAAATAAACAGTGTCATGGTAACAAAGATTTGAGTATTAAATAAACGTACCTCAAGAAAATAAACGATATCCCAATGCTGGCTGTATTTGACAGTGAAAAAAAGTATGTAAACACAGAAACCACCAACGAACCGTTTGCAGCAAGCAAGGCCTTCAGTGGCAATTTTACACTCTTGTTGGTTCTGTTACGTAGAGAATGCCGTGCGACAGAAATATGGGCCGCAAAGGTAAAGAAACAACTGTAGAGGAAAGATAGATAGTTTTCTCTCAATATCAAATGCGAAAATTATTTTCAAACTTTGCTGATGTTATTGGAAGAAGCCGGGCAACTGTGCAGTCCATTATAACACGATATAGCGAAAGAAGAGCACGACCACAGAAGCTAACGCAAAGGGAAAAGAATATGTTAATAAGAATGATAAAAAAAATATCCTAAATTGACAGCCTCTGCATTGTCTGCCTATGTTAACGATCAGTTCGGAAAGGAAACAACACCAAGGGCTGTTCGCTAGTTCTAAGTAGTGCAGGCTATGGAGCTAGGGTACCTAGAAAGAAACCATACATCAGCAACAAGAACAAGAAAGTCAGACTTGAATTTGCTCGAGAGCATCTAAGCAAGAACACGAGTTTCTGGGACAGGGTACTGTTCACAGATGAAAGTAAATTGAATGTATTTATAAATGATGGCAGAATTTTGGTGTGGAGAAGGCCAAATACTGAGCTTCAACCTCAGCGCCTTCAAGCCACAGTGAAGCATGATGGAGGTGGAATTATGGTATGGGAATGTATGGCTACATCTGGTGTTGGGGAACTTGTTTTTGTTGAAGGTAACGTGGATAGATTACAATATTTAAATATCCTAAAGAATAATCTGCAAAAGATTTTGATTTTCTCATTAACAGCTTAAACGAATTGGATTAAAAATTTAAGATATTTGCATGACAAAATGTACCCTTGGATTTTTGAGAATGCCGTAAGTTCCGAAAGAATCCTATATAATTTGGATAACTGATAAATGTTCTGACAGACAAAAACTATTGCACAGAAATTGTAGCTGTATAAAAAATGTAACTTTTTCCATTTCCGAGATATCCGTTATTATTGTCTGAAAAGTAAGTGCTATGGTTGTTCTGCTGTCAGATTATTATCGATCCGACTAGCTACTGCGCTTAGGCCTAGTTCAGGACTTCGGTTCATTTCTAAACTGTGCGATGGAGTACAACTTTGCTACTTGATTTGACTGAGTCAGCACTTTTACAACATAATTTCAGTGTCCCAATTCTGATATCATACAATATTAACAATAGTTTTATGTTATTTCTGCTTCTACACTTATATTACAATACAAAACTGATGCATTTTAACAAGCAGATAGTGTATTTTCAATTACATGTTTGCCAAACTTAGTCATATTTTGGAATTATAGTGATTCTGGATAAAAATCTTTCTCTGGCGTATAAACTATATATCACTTATATATTTCTTCAAAACACAGTGAAATACCCATCCATATATTCAAGCAACGTGATGTGTGATCCCGAAATTGGGCCAAGGGGCGGCCGCGAGTCCCTCCATGGTAGCGGAAACCGAACCCCGACTTCCAGCTTGGTGGTTCTGTGCTCTCCTAAAAGCCAATTACAGAATTCTGTGCGCGTTGTCATATAGCTAAACTGGAGGGATGGAGTTGACGTCAAACGCGGGGAGAACTCGATGCACAAACGTCTAGTACATCTATTTCTGTAAACGTTTAACATGAAGTAAATAAAAACAAATCGCATGTTATACTCCCATGGCTTTCTCTACCCATTCAACAAATTGCTACAAAAGCGAATACTTCCATCCACTTTTGCAGAAAGTCTTATTGCATATTTCCTTGTACGTAAAAGGGACCAAAGGAATACTGTAAGGCTTTAAGCGATAGCCAAACCATTGTCCTGAAATGCTGCTCTCTTTGCATGGTAGAGAGAGAGAGAAAAAAAAAAGCATTTTCCTCTTTAGGTACGCAACAAAGACCGCTTCGAAAACACGAGGGTTGGGGCAAAAGTCAAAACAACTATCTTTACTTTCTCTACACGTACTATGTACATAGTGTATAGAGAAGGTATTGTATTGCACCCAAAAATTCGATACCGAGATTTCACCGGAAATACATGTTTGGGTCCCCCTGAATAAAAAAAAAAGCATTTTTGGTAAAAGGTCCGTGTGTGTGTGTGTGTGTGTGTGTGTGTGTGTGTGTGTGTGTGTGTGTGTGTGCCTGTGTGTCTGTGGACAGCATAGCTCAAAAACGAAAATACCGTTAAATACCAAACTTTGTATTTAAGTTTGGTATCTTCCAAGGATGCGACACGATTGTCAAGAAAATCCCCCCACCCCCAACTACCCTTTACATGGAAATTTTTTCGAAAATTTTGATTTTCTCAAAAATGGCTATCGATTTTGATTAAAATACGTATATTAAAGATATTTACCTGACAAATAATATGTATATCTTGAATTTTCTGGGAATAGCCTCTGAAGACTACTTCATTCTGGATGCATTTTGCATAACTGCTAAACCATAAGAAATGGATAAAAACTTACCACACAAAAAATGTAGAGCACATTAAAACACACTATGTTATATAATTTTTTTTCGAGGAGTTGATCGTTTTTGAGATATTCCTTATTTTTGGTTTCAGCTTTGAAAAACTTATACTTTTCTCATACAGGAATTTGTCAACTCGTGTCCATACAAAGGAACTTCAGTCACCAGGTAATCAACTTTCGACTTCACTTTAACCTATGATACTCCCATATTTCGCTTGTATTTACAAGTAAGTAATAAGACTATTTCTGCTAATTTTTTCTCGATTAGCATGAAATCAATAGAAGAATAACCTACCCTATTAACAATAATTTGTTACACAGAAGTAGAGAAAGTCATGTGAATGGAACACATCAGATTTTTTTTCTCGTAGATATGTGAACGGATCACAAACCTATATGTGTCGTGTGGAAGTTCCGCAGGCATAGTGTGTATGCAAAACAACAGATAGCTCTGTGATATCTGGTAGTAGCGCAGCGAGGGCTGTGAAATCTGTCAGTTGGTGAGTGTCAGGCGAGATGGAAGTAACCAGTTTTGAGCAGCGCGCTTACATTAAAATAGCCGTTCTCCGAGGGAGAAATGCGATGGAATGTCACAATGAATTAGTGGAAGCCCTTGGGAGTAAAGCCCTACCATACCATACAGTAGCACGATGGGTAGGAAAGTTTCAGGAAGGACGTGTGTCAACCACTGATGAGCAACGTTCGGGACGATCTGTCAGCGTGCGGACCGACGTGGCAGGTGGTCATCGAGCAGCTCCTCAATGAAGACAGACGATAGACTCTACTGGAGTCAGAGGGGGTAAGTGGCATCGAGAAACGCACCGTCCACAGGTGCGTAATGAGCTGCAACTACGCAAAATCGCATCGCGGTGGGTACTGTATTCACTGACGGAAGTTCAAAAGTGGGTGCGCTATGCAATATGCTCCGCCCACCTTGCACGCTGGCAACAGGACGGCGATCAATTCTTGTCACGAATAATCGCCATTAATGAATTTTGGGCCATGGCATACGAACCAGAACTGAAACGTCAGTCCGCGTTGTGGCGATATGCTGGATCACCAAGGAGGCAGAAGTTCCGTCAGAATCCTTCACCAGTCAAATTGATGGTGATCGTCGCGTATGACGTCAGGGGTGTCATTGTTTGCCACTTTGTCCCACTTGGCAGAACCGTGACTGCACAGTACTACAGGGACTTCCTGGTGCAACAGACGTTCGGGAGTAACGTCCGGATCTTGTGGGCAGTGCACGACAATAATCCTGCACGACAATGCAAAACTACATAAGGCAGAGTGTGTAGGGCAGCTACTGTAACGTTGGGGAGGGGAAGAATTGTAGCACCCACCGTACTCTCTCGACATTTCGCCCCGTGACTTTGATCTCATTCGAAAGATAAAAGAACCACTACGTGATAAGCGGTTTGCAACATGAGAGGACATTGCTAATGCTGTGCGCGAACAGATGACCCGATTCACACTTGGTGCGGCAAATGCTGCGGTAGTTGGTATTCAGAGCCTCCCACATCGTTGGCAGTGTGTGTTGACGGTAGCAGGGAACTACCTTGAGGGTCTTTAGGCCCACATTTGTCATGTCAACTGTACTATGTTGTCATTCTTTTGCACCGTGAAGGTCATATTGACCTGTATACTACCGTAACAAATTAGTGTGTTACGATATTCAGTGCTATTCACTGTTCACACATGTAGTTAACACATAGTTCTTTCGACTGTATATGTCACATTTTCCAACCGGACTGGCGTCTTCAAGATAATAAATAGTTGCCATGACTTTTGCCCCAACCCTCGTAAATACCACAAACATTTTATTTGACATACCTATTACGATCTACATTGTTGTACAGTAAGTCTTTGTCTATCTCTTACCGTTATCAGATATACAAAAGCCACTCAGAAAATAGTGGACCTCAAAAGACTTCCCAGAAGAAGTATTAAAAAAAAAAAAAAAGGTGTGTTTAAGGACGCTCCTTAGCTGCTATGGCTCTTGGCGTCCCATTGGACGTGAAAGACCGCTTAATTTTGCTCAGATTCTTTTACCTGCCCTAAGTCTACGACACGGGATACTTCCCTTCCAAAGGAAGTCTGCTAAGGATTTTATAACGCCCGAAATATCCACCGTCCTCCACAGGGGTGAATCTGCAATCTTGGGAACCAGAGGCTAGCGTGTTACTTATAGAACATGGAGGCAATATTCCCAGAAGACTCAAGTTATATGTCACGAAAATATCTTAAACCTAAATTTTAATAATTGCCCGTTTTTGAGAAAACCAAATTATCCACAAATGTCCCAGGGAAAGGGTAGGTGGTTTTGAGATGGGAGGACTTTCTTGAAAATCTTCGTCTCTCACTTGGGAATATGAACTTAAATACCATGTTTCGTATTTATCCTACTTTTTGTTCTTCAGTAATGCTGTTTACAGCAGATACACAGACGCACGATCGTTTTTCTAAAACTACCTCATGAAGGCTCAAAATAGGTAAATTTTCGGTATGAAATTTTTTAGTGGAATACAATAAGTACTTACTGCAATATAGTAGAGAAAGTAATAGACAAGTTTCGAAAGAACAATTTCTAGATGGTGTATATAAAAAAACTCTGTGTTCTCTACAAACTATTGCTACAAAAGATTATTATTCTATCTGCCTCGTGGTAGCTGAGATGGTTGTATTAATTCCTTTTAAGTAGAAGGGAAATACGGCAATATAGTAGGCTGAAGCGATAGTCACCTTTTAAAAAACCGGTCGTTATGTGAAACAATTAACATTTGGTTCGCTTTGCATGGCCAGGAGTTAAAGGAAAGACAGATGACTCCCGTTTGGGAAAAATTATTGAAATCAATAACAAGGAATATCTCGGAAAGAATTAACTCCACACAAAAAAATAAAACATAAAAAAAAATGGCATAAATTGTGTGTTTTAACGTGATCTATATTTTTTGTATAGTAAACACTTACAGTTTATCAGTTATGCAAAATGTGTCCAGAATGAAGAGGTCCTGAGAGGCTATTCCCAGAAAACCTAAGAAACATATTTTATTTGTCATTTAAACGTCTTTGATATACAGTATTTTAATTAAAATCGTTAGTCATTTTTGGAAAAATAAAATTTTATAAAGGGCAGTTAGGAGTGGAAGACTTTATTGGAAATCTTACTAACGCATCCTTGGGAGATGCTAAACTTAAATACCAAACTTGGTATTCTACGGCACTTTCGTTTTTGAGCTATGCTGTCCACAGACACACGCGCGCGGACATATTTTTATTTTTGTTTTTTATTCAGGGACAATAAAAAATATTTAAGGTAAAATATTGATATCCAATTATGGGGTAGAATACAATATTTTCCCTATCTACTATATGCATGGTACGTGTAGAAAAAGTCTGGTAGAGATGCTGTGGATGGGCACACGGCGTTGTACTGAACGGGAAACTCAGGTGATTTTATTCGTTCTCTCTCTTAACGGGACAGAGAATTTCATTTTAGCAAAAAATATTGAAGGAGTGAAAAGGAAGACTGAGTTGGGAATAGTGTTGAATGAAACTTGCTTTTTTCACACTCCTTGGACTGGTTCCTATCATGGAACATTTAAGCCTCGAGGTTGTGGCTGCAATTCTACTATGATTTCTATGTTTGCCTCACGGCAACGAGAAACTTGCAACCTCAGCGTCACGAACTGGCATTGCTGCTACCTCAGCAAATACAATAAAGTCTAAAGATGGAACATAACGATCTTCATGCTTCGTAAATACAACCTGCCCTCAAACCGTTTCAAAAATCTGATAGCTTTCTCTACATCGCTGTAACAAATTATTGTTAAAAAGCATATTTAAGACTTGGAGCTTTCACGGCGAATGTTATTCATTATGGCTTCACGGGTGATCAGCTCGGATTTTATACACCTGACACGCCTGATCACCCGTGAAGCCATAATCAAAAAAGCATATTCTTCTATCTACTTTTTGAGAAATGTTCTCGATCTTACTTGCTTCCTTGTGCGTAGATGGAAAGTAAGGGAATGTAAAATCTCGCGTTACAGATAGCCAACTTCGAGGCTTTTGGCTTCTTGTCGTGGCGTCACACTGACCAACTTGTGCCGTTATTTAGCACCAAGAAGAGCAAACAGCAAAGGTAGTTTTCTTTGCTGCTATATTAAAACATAACGTGTGGCACCGAGTTGCTCTTACTTGCACGTAATCGTGGTCATGTACGAATCAAAACATTGGGTGCGCTCATAATATATGAGGAGGAGGGGGGCAGACTTTCACCACTTTATGGGGTTTTAACCCTGTACCACCAGACTAACAGCCGAACACGCTAATGATTGCGCTACTACTATTCTTAATGTGTCTTTGTGATGCATTATGATTCTTCGTTTGAAGTGGAGATATCAACGGTACACTGGCATTTCTCCAGAAAAAGTTACTTTGAAAACATCACAATGATATTTGGGGGGGATGCGCTTGTAGAAGAGAAAATAATTATTTAAAAATGGAAATCAGTACTCCATTTGTACTAGGTCTTTACTTGCTTTATCAGTGAGAATATTGAAATTAAATATCATAAAATCATTAATAACAAATCTGTTTGTCATTACACCTATTCGCAGAGAGAGAGAGACAAAGAGAGAAGTAGAGGATGTAGCCCTCCGTGGTGTAATGGTTACCATGCTAACTACATATACCCAAGGTCGCGGGTTCAAACCCGACGGAGGACGATGGATTTTTTTCGGGTGTGAAAATCCTTAGCATGTCTTCCTTCGGAAGGGAAGTTGATCCCGTGTCGTAGATTTACGGCACGTGAGCCTGATAGAGAGGCCTCTGAGAGCCACATCAGTTAAAGAGCGACCATAAATAACACATCACTTATTTTTTGCACCATTGGATGCATAGTTGCATTCAACAGGTGGCTTAGAAAGCACCAACAAATCACTTTTTGTATTTTATATATATATATATATATATATATATATATATATAAATAAAAATGTTCTAATTCATATTTATACCAAAATACACTGAAATAAGAACTGACGCTTTCCTGGCGACGTATTAATTCAAAATCTTCTCGGGCTTCTAGCCAGGTAAAAACTTGGCTTGACACCAACGTTTCGAAGAAGTGCATCTTCCTCGTCTTCAGGGTGAACTGACACACCCTGACACACATCAGTTCACCCTGAAGACGAGGAAGATGCACTTCTTCGAAACGTTGGTGTCAAGCCAAGTTTTTACCTGGCTAGAAGCCCGAGAAGATTTTGAATCAAAATACACTGGTTTGTTAGGGAAACAATAAACGTATGCATTCCCCACTCATGTAAGGTTGTAGGTTAGTAAGAGAATATACATTTTTATTGCAAAAGTACACACTCTTAATGCAAATCTTATGCCTTACATTCACATGTCCTCTATATACTATCAACTATTATTACTATTATTTTTTTTTATTATTATTATTATTATTATTGGATATAAATTATTATGAAAGTTTATGTTTCTATCTACTTAATTTTAATTGAGATACCTTTGCGCAAATAAACAGAAAAAAAAAAAGAAAAAAAAAACAGAGTGAAAGTCAAATGTTTAAGAACTGGACGCAAAATGCTGGCCTTAAAATTCCACACTCCTTCCGTTAAATCGCGAGAAACAAATGCCTATCAACTTTAAAAGAATGACATGAGCGATTAATGAAAACAGAATAATTGTTTAGAAAATTAATAATGGCGAAATATGGATGATCTGTCTTAACACATTATGTCGCATCCTTGTAAAGTGTTGAACTTAGACACCAAGTTTGGTGTTTATCAAACCTTTTCGTTTTAGTTATTCATTCTCTCTCTCTCTCTCTCTCTCTCTCTCTCTCTCTCTCTCTCTCTCTCTCAATTACTCACACACATATGCAGAAGCACGGGGATCTTCTAAAATTACTCAATGTCCCAGAGGATATCAAAGCTTACATTTCCAGTCAAATCTCCACGAAGTTTTTAGTGCTATGCAATACTTCTTATATCTACCGTAGATAGGTATGTGGTAAAGAATGTACTTTATCAATGAAAAACTTTTTTCTAGCTACATTTTGTATAATTTGACAATAGAGGGGGGGGGAACATACGCGTCAGAATAAGTGTTGGTCCTTTTTAGCCAAAATTCCTAAACGGGAAGGTGAAAGATTTACGAGGTGTTAATAGACTCCCTTACCTTGAAGAAAAAAGCAGTATCTCACCGACAAATTAATATATGGTGGTGATTAATAATAATATAAGAAGAACAAACCAACAAATTTATATTCTATTGGTATAAAAACAAGCTAAATAAAATTAGAATTCTAATAGCGCATTCCATTAACTTCCATTAAAATTGTTCCCTTTTTATGTGCTAGTAAGAGTTCTGAAGAGTAACGTAAGGATCTCTACTTTCCACCTTGGTAGGTAATTCATGGATACGAGGTACGTCCAGAAAGTAAGTTCCGTTTGGTAATAAAATTAAATTGTGTACACATACAGAATAATTATTTATTGCACAAAATTCTGCAATTATTAAACTACTTTTCCACATAACTGCCGAAATTTTGCAGGCATTTGTCAGCGTGGCAAAAGTTTTTGTATACCTTCTTCATAGAAGTTTGCCGCCTGTGTCTTAAAAAAGTTGGAAACATTTTCTTTCAGCTCTTCGTCATTGTTGAAGTGTTGACCGCCAAGGAAAGACTTGAGATGTAAGAACAGATGAAAGTCGCTAGGAGCGAGGTCAGGGCTGTACGGAGGATGGTCAAACACGTCCCAGCCAAATCCCTGTAGGAGGTTTTTCGTCACATTTGCAGTGTGAGGTCGTGCGTTGTCGTGAAGAAAAACACCTTTTAAAAGCAATCCTCGGCGCTTATTCTGTATTGCGCGGCGCAATTTCCTAAGTGTCTCGCAATAAACATCTGCTTTGATTGTTTGACCACGCGGTAAGAAATCAATGAGTAAGATGCATTTCCAGTCCCAGAACACTGTGCACAGCATTTTTCGAGGTGTCAAGATTTGTTTCGGCTTAACCATTGCTTTTCATCGTGCACTTCACTACGTCCTTCATTGAACTGTCGGACCCATCTTCTCGCCATTGAATCACTCATCGCATTTTGTCCGTAAACTTCGCAAATTTGCCGATAAATTTTAGTTGGTTTCACTTTCCAAGCATTCAGAAAACGAATCACAGATCTGATTTCACAAGCGGCGGGATTTTCAATCAACACCGACATTGTAAACAAGCACAACAAAGCGTATGTGGCTGACAGCGATCTCAAAATGGCGCACGTTTCTTCTTCTTGATACAGAGCGCCTACCGCGCATGTGCGGAACTGCGATCGCAGCGCTGCAGCGTAGATAAATTGAAACGGAACTTACTTTCTGAACGTACCTCGTATTATGTTTTCTTTTGGTGCTAAAAACATTAACTTTGTTACTTCACGGTGTTTTGATGAAACATTGTAATTAAAATGGTTAAGAGTCAAAATTTGTTCCCGGCATTTTACGTCGTGTTGCTTTAAACTTATTTCAAAATAATGAATTAATTAACGATTGAGATTTACTAATTAATTCGTCTGTTTACATTTCCCTTCTGGCCAACACGATTTTGACAATCTGTTAACGTAAGTTTCGTACTTTTACCTGCTGGTTAGCATAGAAAGCAGGCTATTTCATTTCAAATTAAAAAGTCGATACCGAGATCTCAAACAAAAAATAAAAAAAAATAAAAAAGTTAATAGGCCATATGAATAGCATTAATTTAAAAAATGAAGTCCCTGTGTGTATGTGTGGAGTTTGTGAAACAGCATAACTGAAAAACGAAACGTCAGCTAAATACCAAGCTTTGTAATGAATGAACTTTTTCCAAGGAAGCGACACGAGATTTTCAAGAAAATCCAACCCAAATAAAAATAGAAAAGTTTTCAAGAAGTTTAATTTTCTCAAAATGGCTAATATATTCATTAAAGTGCTATATGTTTAAGATACACACACATATAGGTAGGGGTAACATGCTAGCCTCGCGGGTTCAAATTCGGCGGAGGGTGATGGTTTTTTTCGGGTGTAAAAATCCTCAGCATTGCTTCCTTCGAAAGGGAAGTTAAGTCGCTAGTCCCAAGTCGTAAAAGAACCTCAAACCTGATAAATAGGCCTCTGAGCAAAACTAATCTGTTTTTCACGCTGAAAACCGCAGCAGTTACAGTTTGTCCATAAATAAAACTTACTTTAATTTAACACATACACATTATATACGCGAGTATAATACCTACAGAGTTAACCATTTCCGAGATGTTCATTGTTATTGGCTTTAATGTTAAAATATTTCTACTCTGTTCAAATGGAGGTCGTATTTTTTTATTTTCCTTTCTTTCTTGTGTCCATGCAATCTGACTCGCTTTACCTATCAAATGTGAATTGAAAGCTTATTTGCATTAACTTTCGCAAGAGTAATTAGAGAAATGCAACACATATATTCAGGGTAGATGTGCCGATCCAATATTTACAGTTTTTTTCGCTATTTTGTAAAGTCAGGTTCACATGCTTTACGATGGCTATCATTCCCGTTCTCAGACGGTTGATCCTCCTCTACAATTAAACGCAGTAGACATAGTTCGGGCCGTTCAAAACGCAAATCTGCGATTCATTTAAGACTATGTTATTAGTAAGCAGACAGAGTTGTGTGACATATGTATTCTTCTCTACTAAATACCACATAATTTTCACTTATTCACCTCATGCCCTGTATATTTAAACTGAGCACATAAAATTCTCACGCTTTTGTTAAAATTAATTGCTATAATGACCTGAAAGAAAAATATTATAACTCTAGGAGGCAATTGAGGGCTAAGAAAGTAGGAAAACACAGTTTTAGGTAACAGAAACAACCAATAAGTCAAGCTAATTATTACTTTCTCTACACATACTATGTACATACGTAGTATTGCACCCAAGAATTCGATACCGACATTTCCTCGGTAATATATATTTCGGGTCCCCCTAAATCTAAAAAAATCTGATGTGTTCCATTCACATGACGTTCTCTACATTATGCAACTCATTATTATTAAAAAGTTTAGGCTTCTAATTACTTCATGCTAATTGAGAAAAAATAGTCCTATTACTTGCTTCTTTATAAGCAGAAACGAAATAAGACAGTAGCATAGGCTAAAGTGTTAGTCAAAAGCTGGTTGCTATGTGACTGGAGTTCCTTTGTTTGTATGGACAAGAGTTGACAAATTCCGGTATAAGAAAACTATAAGTTTTTGAAAGCTGAAACTAAAAACAAGGAATATCTTCAAAACGATCAACTACAGGAAAAAAATACATATAACATAAAGTGTGTGTTTTAATGTGCTCTACATTTTCTGTGTGGTAAGTTTTTGTCCGTTTCTTACTGTTTGGCAGTTATGCAAAAATCCGCAAAATCCATCCATAATATAGTAGTCTTCAGAAGCTATTCCCAGAAAAGTCAAGATATACATTTTATTTGACATGTAAATATCTTAAATATACGAGATTTTAATTAAAATCGTTAGAGCCATTTTTAGGAAAATTAAAATATTCCCAATTTTTTCCACGTAAAGGGTAGTTTGTGGTGGGGGAATTTTCTTGAAAATCTTCGTGTCGCATTCTTGGAAGATACCAAACTTAAATACCAGTTTGTTTTTTAACGGTCTATTCATTTTTGAGCTGTACTGCCCACAGACACACACACGGACATTTTTCTAAAAATGCCTTTTTTTGGATTCAGAGGCTCTCAAAACATTTATTTCCGGTGAAATCTCGGTATCGAATTTTTGGGTGCAATACAATACCTTCTGTATACACTATGTACATAGTACGTATAGAGAAAGTAAAAACATTTTTGGAAAAAGATCCGTGTGTCTGTGATCAGAATGGCTTACAAAGGAAAAGACCGCTAAATACCAAACTAGGTATTTCAGTTTGTAATCTTCCAAGCATGCGACACAAAGATTTTCAAGAAAACCCCTTCACCCCCATCTACCCTTTACATTGGAAAAATTTCGATTTTTTTTTTTTATTTTCTCAAAAATGGTTCTAACAAGTTTGATTAACAAATTTTATATTTAAGATATTTACATGAGAAATAAAATGTATATCTTCAATTTTCTGAGAATAGCCTCTGAAGACAAGTTTATTCTGCACGAAATTTGCGAAATTTTGCATAACTGGTGAATCGTAAGACAGACAAAAACTTGAGCTCGTTAAAACACACAGTTAATGATATATCATTTTTTCGTGAGGTTGAGATACTCCTTGTTATGAGTTTCAGGCTTTAAAACACTCATAGGGATTTTGTCAACTCCCTTCCATACAAACATATATTGAAGGTACTTCACTCGCATATTTCCCTTCTACTTACAAGGACCCTATCTGCTAATTTTTTCTCGATTAGCATTAAGCAAATAGAAGAATAAGCTTTTAAACCTGATAAGAAAATGTTGGCCAGTCTGAATGAGTAAAAAAGTGAACATGGCTGTCTAACTTGCAGCCGACTCCCTCTCACACTTTGTATTGATTTCCGAGTAGATCCACACACACCCCCTCCCCTCCAAAGATCGGGGTCATAGTGCAAGCACTGTCCACTTGGCAGTTGCACCCACCACGACGAAAACCGCTATGCTACCTCAAGAAAATAACTCCCCTTATTCCTAATACTGATCACCTAAATTTCTTGCTCGGTAGCCAGTAAACAAAACAATCGAAACAATGTCACCGTAAAGCACAATTCTTACTGGAGCACTAAATATAAGCTCACTTAGGATCAATAAAATTAAGGTAGAAAACGCCTTGCATTAAAAGCAAAGTTGAAAATGTCAGCCCTGTTTTCTCTATATACATTTCACTGAAGTTTTCATTGGTGCTTCCAGCTGTACGAGGGGGTCTGGAAATACATGTGTCATTTAATATCAAATCTGATGTTTCCCATTCAAACGATTTTCTATGTAACATATTCTTCTTATCTACCTCATGCTGATCGAGATAAGCATTAGTAAAAGGGTCTTATTACTTTCTTCCTTGTAAGTAGAAGGGAATACATTAGGCTAAAGCGAAAGTCAAATCTTTAAAAAGCTGGTTGCCATATGGTTGAAATCCTTTCTTAACATGGCCAGGAGTTGACCAATTCCCGTATGTGAAAAGATTTAACTATTTTAAAACAACTAGCAACATCTCAAAAATGGTCAACTTCAAGGAAAAATGTATCTGACAAAATTGTATTTTTTAACAAGGTTTATATTTTTTGTCTTGCCATTTTTTGTGTATCTCTTACTGTTTATCAGTTATACAAAATTCATTCAAAATAAGAAGTCTTCAGATGTTATTACCAGAAAATTCAGGACAGATTTGGTTTGTCATATAGAAAATATATTTAATATACGTATTTTAATTAAAATCGTAAGAGCCATTATTGAGAAAATTGTTCTATATGAAGGGTAGTTTGGGGTGGGGGATTTTACTCAAACCTTCGTGTCGCATCCTTGCAAGATACTAACTTAAATATCTACCAAGTTTCGTATTTTACCCACTTTTCATTTCTTGAGTTATCGTGTTTACGGACACACACGCGCGGGCTTTTTTACTTTCTCTATACGTGCCTGTACATGGTGTATAGAGAAGCTATTGTATTCCACCCCAAAAATTCCATACCGAGGTTTCATCGGAAATAAGACGTTTTAGGGTTCCTTGTGTAAAAAAAAAAAAAACAATTTTACTTTCTATACATGTACTATGTACATAGTGTATAGAAAGAGGGTATTGCTTCCTTCCAAACATTTGATACCGAGATTTCTGCGCAAAAACACGTTTTGGGTACCCTGTATCCAAAAAATAATTTTTAGAAAAAAAGTCCGTGTGTGTGTCTGTGAACTTGATAAATGAAAAACAAAAAAAAGGTTAAATTAAATTTGTATTTAAGTTTAGTATTTTCCAGGGATGCGATACGAATATTTTGAGAAAACCCCCCCAACAAAACTACCCTTTACTTGGAAAAAAATTCAAAAATGTTTATTTTCTCAAAAATGGTTCTAACGCTTTCAACTAAAATAGCGTATATTTAAGATATTTATACGGCAAATAAAATATATATTTTGGATTTTCTCTAAATACCTCTTTATTCTGAATGAATTTTGCAGAATTTTGGGTAACTGGTGAACCGTGAGAGATACACAAAAATTTACTGCTCAAAAAATGTAGATCACGTTAAAACACACAATTCACTTCGCTTCCATCTACATCTGGCTGGAAGCCCGACAGAAATTCCAAGATTTACGCAGCCACAGCTCTCATTACACACAATTCACGTTTTTTGTTGTTTTTTTTCGTGGAATTTACCATTTCTGAGATATTCCGTGTTGTTTCATATTCAAAATATTTAATTTTTTCTCACATGGAAAAGTTGCAAACTACTGGCCTTGCATAGAAACGCATTTCAAACACAGGCAACCAGTTTTTAAAATATTTGACTATGGTTTTAGCCTAGCGTATACTCCTATTTTCCTTCTACTTACAAGGAAGCAAGTAATTGAGACAATTCCTGCTAATGTTTTTCTTGATTATCATAAAGTAGAATAACGTTTAACAATAATTTGTTGCGATGTAGAGAAAGTCATGTGAACGGAACACATTTTTAGAAAAAGGTCCGTGTGTGTCCATGTGAAAGTGTTTCCCTGTGTCTGTGAACATGGTAACTCAAAAACGAAAAGTCAGTAAATACCAAACTTGGTATATAAGTTTACTAACTTCTAAGGATACGACAGGAAGATTTTGAGGGAATAACCTCTAAAGACCTATTTTATTCAGGATGAATTTTGCTGGATTGTGCATAACTAGTAAACCGTAACACATAGACAAAATATGTAGATCTCGTTAAAACACAATGTTTATGTCATATACATTTTTACTTTCTCTAACCCGCGTGTACATAGTGAATAGACAAGGTGTTGTATTCCACCAAAAAAGTCGATGTCGAAATTTCACAGGAAATATATGTTTTAGGGTCCCCTGAGTCCGAAAAGGCATTTTAGGAAAAGGTCCGCGCGTGCGTGTGTCTATGTGTGGGGGGACACAATAGCTCAAAAATGAAAAGAGCGTTAAATACAAAACTTGGTATGTAGGTTTGGTATCTTCCAAGGATACGACACGAAAATGTTCAAGGAAATCCCGTCACCTCAAACTACCCTTTAAATGGAAAATGTTTCCTAAATCTTGATTTTCTCAAAAATGGTTTAACGGTTTTGATTAAAATACAGTACATTAAAGATATTTACATCCCAAATAAAATGTATATCTTGAATTTTCTGGAAATATCCTCTGAAGACCTCTTTATTCTGGATGAATTTTGCGGAATTTTGCTTAACAGTTAAACCGCAAGAGATAGACAAAAACTTATTAAAAAAATGTAGGTCTCACATAAACGCACAATTTATGTCCTTTACGTTTTTGTTTTGCAAGTAACCGTTTCCGAGATATTCCTTGTCATTGGTTTCAATTGTAAAGTACTTATACTTTTCCCAGGCAGGAAGTGTCCGCTTTTCTTTTGTTCTACCCCTGGCCGTTCAAAGAACCGACTTGCAATGACAATCGCATAACGACAGCTTTTAAAACATTTGACTATTACTTTAGCATAGCTCATTCCTTTAGTTCCTTTCTACTTATAAGGAACTAAGTAATAAGAACATTCTGCCAATGTTTATCTCGATTAGCATGGAGTAGAAAGAAGAAGAATGTTTTGTAAGATGTTTGTTTGTAGAGCAGCTAGCGAAAGTCATGTGAGAGTAACACATCAGATTTTTTTTTTCGTAGAGCTGACAATTTTTGAGATAATCCTTGTTATTGGTTTCAGTTTTAAAATACTTAGAACTTTACAGGAATTTGTCAACTGCTGGCAATGCACATGGTAACGAGCTTTTCAAAGATTAGTTTTAGCCTAGTGTAAACAATTTTTCCGTTCTAATTACAAGGAAGCATTTCTGCTAATGTTTAGCTCCTTATTAGCATGAAGGAGATAGAAGAATTAACTTTTTAACAATAACTTGTTACGCAGGTGTAGAGAAATTCGTGTGAATGGAACACATCAGATTTTTTTAAATAAGGGGTTCTAAAACGTGTATTTCTGGTAAAATCTGGTATCGACCTCGTACTCTGTAGATAAAGCAAAAACATTCACATACATTGTACACGAGTTAACACCATTGCCGGTAGATATGACAGACACTCCAGTATAACAAGATAAGCAAGTAATCAATGCATTGCTAACGCCATATTTTAAAGAGCAGTTCCTTTTGTAGTTTATTAGGTTTTTGAGCATTTACGGAAATTTATATATTAACCTGTTGTTCTAAACACATTATAGCATTATATTATGCACCGTTTTTACAGAAGCATTACTACAAAAGTTCGTTTAATGTGCAATATTTAAGTTACGGATCTTTGGCTTTTATAATATATATGATTTCTAAATTGCACCTATTGGTTTGCATCTTATACAGCGCGATATTTGTCTACGTAAATCTGAAACTGTGGAGATGTGCATGGCAGTTTTCTTTTAATCGTTAACATTTGTGTGTCTGGTACATCCTGAAATTATAAAAATGCATATTTAGGAAATCTTTCTTCTATTGTAGTTTTTGTTTATATCTTATAGGTTAGCACGTATTACAAAATTCAAAACATATTTCTTCTACTAGATGTTTAAATATCTCACATTAAAAATCGATAAAACTATTTTGTAAGAAAAAAAATAAACAGTTTCAGATGTAAAAGGTAGTTTGGTATGCGGGTTTGTGTTTATTTTTTGTAAAATCAGGAGCCAGCGAAATTTCGATATGGAATCTTTAGCTGAATTATACTACTTTCTTGCGTGTTATGAAAGTAATTAAAGGTTTTACAAGAACACCACTGACGTGTTGTGAGCTGGTATCCCATGCTTGCGTGTGTCTGCCAGCAACTGTACTAAAACGTAGATGTACTATGACAGTTTAGTAAGGAATTAAGGCATTCAAATTTGGGGGCAAGAAGTTATATTTATTTCTCTACTGCTTATACTAAAATTAGAAAAAGGTTATAAGTATGTCAGCAGTATAATTAAAACCCAACAGTCGGTTAAATACCAAACTTGGAATACAAGTACTGCCTCTTCCGACAAGAAGATTAAACAAAATTCGCTCACCCCGAACAACCCTTTACATGGAACATTTTTCGAACGCTCCCCCTCAATAATGACCCTAACGAGTTTGATTATGCAATGGATTTAAAATGTGTATCTTCAATTTTCTGGAAATAACCAATGAATCCCTCTTCATTCTGGAGGACCTTTGTACAGCTACTAAACAGTAAAAGACTACGTTAAAACACACAAAATATTTGTCACTATAAATGTTTCCCCCCTTTCTTTGTGTTGGTGTTATCCATTTCCAAGATATTCCTTGTTATTGGATTTCAAATTTCTAATACCTACTTTTCTCACATGAAAAGTCGTTTATTATCCACTTTTTATTTTTCCTACACCTATTCCACCCAAAAAATCGATGTAGAGATTTCAACGAAAATATATGTTTTGAGGTCCCCTGAGTCCAAAAAAAGCATTCTTAGAAAAAGGTCCGAGTGTGTGTGTGGGTGGGTGTGTGTGTGTTTGTGGACAGCAATACTTAAAAGCTAAAAGACCGTTAAATACCAAACTTGCATTTAAGTTTGTTATTTTTCAAGGATGCGACACGAAACCTTTCAAGAAAATCCCCCACTCCAAACTACCTTTCACATGGAAACATTTTAAAATGCTTTTCTCAAAAACGGCTCTATCGAGTTTGATTAAAATACCATGTATTAAAGATATTTACATCACAAATAAAATGTACACCTTGCTTTTTCTAGGAATGGCTTCTAAAGCCTTTTCATTCTGGATGACTTTTGCTGAATTTTGTATAACCGTTGAACCATAAGGGCTAGACAAAAACGTACTTATCAAATATGTAGATCTCGTTAAATCAAGCACTTTATGTCCTATACATTTTTGTCGTAGAGTTGGCCGTTTCCGAGATATTCCTTGTTATTGGTTTCAATTTTAAACCAAGTATTTTCTCTTTTATTTTACTGGAAATGCAAAGCGAACTGAGCTTCAATTGTTCACATAAAAGATTTGACTGTCGCTTAGGCTAGTGTATTCCCTTATCCCTTCTTCTTATAAGGAATCAAGTAATAAGAACCATTTCTGCTAATTTTTATCTCGATTAGCATGATGCAGACAAAAAATAATCTTTTGTAAAGATAGCTTGTTTGCAGAATGGGTAGAGAAAGTCATGTGAATTGAACACAGGCTTTTCACCCTGGTTTGGGATTTCAAAGGAAGGGGATTTCAATTGCATCACCTAGCAATCAGTTTTTAAAAGACCCTAGTGGATTCCCTCATTTCCCTTCTGCTTAGAAGTGACTAAGTAATAAAACCAGTTCTGTTAATGTCTATCTCGATAAGTCGAGAAAAATCGAGTGAATAAAACACACAAGATTTTTTTTTAAACTCCTGGTCACGCAAGAAGAGCCAAATTTCAAAGTACTTATACAGCGACCCGCTCTTAAAATATTTGGCTGGTGCATTTCCTCATTCCCATTTACGCAAAAAAGCAGTAATGAATGCAGAAGGGTTTATAAACTTCAAATTTTAGGGATACCGTACTAAAAAAAAATTAACAACGATACTATTATTTTAAAATGTCTCGAGACCTTAGTGTTTACATAATTTAGTAAAATATCAAAGTATATCCTAAGTTAATTACTTTAAAGAAACAAATTAAGATGATGATGCTATTAGTAATAATAATAATAATATGGAATGCAGAATCTTACATTCCCTTCGGAAGGGAAGTACAGCCGTTGGTCCCGTGTCGTAGATTTACGGCATGTAAAAGAACCTCAAACCTTATGGCTTCACGGGTGGATGAACTGGCTGGAGTTTTTAACATGGTGCTGGCAGCCAGTTCATCCAGATAATTTCAAGTCTGAGGTGGGCCCCCGATGATATTATGGTTAGCTTCGACGAAGAATCCTTGTTCACCAGGGCCACTAGAAGACTCTTTGCAACTTATAGGTGAACACTTTCCAGATGATATTACCGAGCTTTTCAGACACACGTTGACCTCCACATACTTTACTTACAATGATCGTTCTTTGAACAGTCGGATGGGGTCGCCATGGGTTCTTCTTTTTTCACCGACAATCGCAAATCTATTTATGGAAAACTTCGAACACACTGCATTAGACACGGCTACAGACAAACCCAAAGCTTTCTTCAGATACGTGGATGACACCTTTGTCATTTGGTCCCACGGCAAGGAAAAACTGGCTATCTTTCTTGAACACCTCAACAGTCTGCACACAAACATCCGATTCACGATGGAAGTAGAGAACAATGGCGCCCTCCCCTTCCTGTATGTGCTGGTGTACAAGAAGAAAAATGGCACCCTGGGACACAATGTATACAGGAAGCTCACACAGACCAATAGACATTTGGACGCATCCAGTCATCACCATCCTTCCCAAAAGAAAACAGTCATCACCACTTTGTTTCATCGAGCGTTCGACATAGCTGATGAGGACAATATTCAGTAAGAAATTCAACATTTGCAGGACACATTATTGAAAAATGGCTACAGTCTCCAGGAGATCAAGAGAGCTCACAAGAAAGTCCGGGAAAAGAGATCTGGTTCGCTGCGCATCTCTAATTCCAAGGGAAGAGATGAGTGGGTGAGCAAGGCCTTCATACCATACTATGGTCCTACCTCTAACAAAATTGCCCGCATTCTCTCCAAACACAACATCAAGACCTATTTTTCCGCTCCCCGAAAAATCCAGCAATATCTCAGAGCGATAAAAGAACCATCGTCACTCAAAGTACCAGGAGTATACAAGATTCCGTGTGAATGCGGGAAAGTGTACGTTGGGCAAATTGGACGCACAATAGAAGAAAGGTGCAAAGAACATCAACGCAATATTAAACTGCTTCAAACGGAAAAGTCGGCAGTAGCCCAACATTGCATAGAGAAGGTACATAAAATCAATTTCAATGACATCTCAGTCCTACATCAAACGAATGAGTATTATGACGGACTCATCAAAGAAGCCATCGAAATCAAGTTACACCCTTGAGATTACAATAGAGATTCTGGACTTCAACTCAGCGCAGCTTCGATGCCGGCCATTATACACACCTGCAATATCGAGTTCAATTACCCAGAACAGAAGACGGACCTAGGAGCCAGGAGCAGGAACTAGTCGCCCACGGTACCTATCCGCTTTTCTCGCGGATTTACCCGTGTGATATAAAAGAAGTAGTCTTGTGCAAGCGTTTATGTCTGTGTCGAAGTAATGTGGGCAGGGTGTTTCCCTCTGTGCAGCCGGCGCGGACTGGCTTACCTACCGGAGTGGTCACCCACCCAGAGAGGGACCAGGCCCGATGCTGCTTAACTTGGCCAGCCGCTTGCGGGCTGTCAAGGAAAGCAGTGCCGGCTAGCGGGGAGAACTGAAAGGATGTAGGTACAGGGTGGGGGAAAGCCAGTGTTGCAGATCTGGTCGCAGTACAACTGGACGGTCACCCGTCCGAGTTGTGACCGGGCCCGATGCTGCTTAACTTGGCGGGTAGTACTGTAAAGAAGGGAGAGGCGGCCGAAAAACTACCATCCCAAGGCGTCCTTGGGACGGCGGTAGCTTACGCGTCTCCTAGGCAGCGTGTGGTCGTAAAGACCGAGAGTGTTCACCTGAGGATTTGGGTGAGGAGCAAGTTTAGTGTATATTGTGCGAGCTCTTTCTCGCACAACGTCCACTATGTAAGGGATTCCGGAATGTAAATGGAGAATGTGGGACGGGAATCTACGGTCTGTGCCATATATCATCCTCAATGCCCTGTTTTGCACGGTCTGCAGTCTGCGGATGGAGGAACGAGCCACCGAACCCCAGACCTCGCAGCCGTACAGCATCAGGGGCGGGATGACCGCGCGGTACAGCCGTAGTTTTAGGTATGTAGCCATGGCGGAGCGGAAGATGGGAAACAACTGCCGTAGGGCAGCGTGTCCCATACCGACCTTCTCCCTGACATGTGGAGTGAAAGTAAGGCCGCGGTCGAGGACTCCAAGGTATTTGGCGGTGCGGACCCAGGGGATCCGCCGCCGCCGCAACCTCAGCGACCCCTTCGTCTGCCAGCCACGTACTTTAGCCAGCAGTAGAGCTGAGCTCTTCTGCGGGCTGATGGCCATCCGCCGCTGTTCACTCCATCTGCCTATGGCCTGGAGCTGTCTCTGTAGCGGGGGGAAGCAATATCGTGCGTTCTTGTTACGTGCCATTATGAGGACATTGTTGGCATACTGGCACGTAACTGTACTGGGTTCTGTGGGGAAGTCGGACATGTAGGCGGCAAAGAGTAACGGCGACAGCACGCTGCCTTCCGGCACTCCCGCCGCTATGGGTCTGACTGTGGAATGCCTCCCCTCCACCCTCACCCTGAAAGTGCGGTCCCGAAGGACGCTACTAAGCAGGTGAAGGTAGGGGGGAGGGATTTTTGCGTTCTTGAGTTTGTACAAGAGTCCCTGATGCCACGTGGTGGCGAAGGCCTTTTCCACGTCCAAGAGCACCGCGACTGTTTTGAAGTTGTCCTGGAAGCCCAGGGCAGCCTTCTCAGCCAGTCGCAGCAACTGCAGGGTTGTGGAATGTCCAGTACGGAAACCAAACTGGTGATCCGGGAGTAGGAGTCTATCCTCGAAGAGAGATGTGAGGCGAGGTAGGAGTAACCGCTCGAATACTTTCGAGACGATCGGAAGTAAGCTAATAGCCCTATAGCTTGACGGGAAGACCGGGTCCTTGCCGGATTTCAAAATGCATATTACTCTCGCCTCTTTCCAACACGTTGGAAAGTGACGTAGGTGTAGGCATGCATTGTAAATCCGCGTCAGGTGGATTACGGCCTTTCGGGGTAGGTGCTGGAGCATAGGCGCCGTGACGCCGTCATGCCCAGGGGCTTTGTTAGGCTTTAGGTTGGTGAGTTGGGAAGCCACCTCTTTCGGGGTGACTAAAGGAATGCGGATCTCATCGTGGGGCGGCGGGGGCTCCTCGTAGAAGTAGTCTACCGTCGCTTCCAAGAGCTCAGTAAAGTCCTCGTCCTAGGGGTCTTCGCGGGGTTCGAATTGAGACTCCAGATAATCTGCGAAATCCGTGGCTTTATCCTGGGGCTCAAAAGAGAGTCTCCCACGGGTGCCATGGATGGGATGTTGAAACTGACTTTTGTCTTTCCTGAGGGATCGGATGATCCTCCAGGGCTGTTTCTCTTCCAGGTTTACATTTGCCATTGTGTGTTCCCAGGCCGCTTTGCGGTGCGCGCGAAGCAGGCGCCTTGCCAGGGATTTGAACCGCTGGTACACTGCTTGGATCCTGGGATGGCGGAAGCGCTGCCATAGCTTCCGTACGGTTGCCTTGGCTTTTAGCAGCTGACGCAGTTCATTAGGTATGGTTCTCGGGTTAGGTTTGTTAGATGGGATGCGGTAGGTATGCGCGCTTACCACATTCAGGAGTTGTCGGGAGAAGGCCGTGGCTGCCGCTTACAGCGCTTCGATGGAATCGATGCGAGGTCGCGAGTCCACGGTTTGGTTTAGGTCTAAGACGGCTGCTTCCCAGTCGATCTCATTTATCCAGTCTATCCAGTCTGGTGTTACCAGAGCTGATACGGTTTCGGTTGTATCCACCACGACAGGGTCATGGTCGGAGTCCAACTCGTTTACCGCCGAGAGGTCTAGATGAAATGGTATGTTCTTGGTGATTATGATGTCAAGAACATCCGGTCTGCCGCGAGCCGGATGACACGTAGGTCCTCTCGGTCCGTGCGCGACGAGGGCGGGGTTGCCGCTGATGCGGTAGAGCCCGCGGCCTCGGGGGTTGTTGGTGCGGCTATGCCAGAGGGCATGTTTCACGTTGAGATCTACTGCGATGCATACCACTGGGTGAAGATTGAGTAGGGTGGTGTAGTCCGCTTCATGGAAGCGGTGGTTTGGTGGGTCATATGCAGCTATCAGCAGCGCGTCGAGCCCGCCAACGGCAAGCCGGATTGCACAGGCCTCCGCGTGCTGTAGTGCTGGGAGTTGGACAGGAGTATGGGTTATGTGGTTCTTAATGAAGATAGCTGTACCGCCACCCTGTCTGCCGACCCGATCAGACCGATGGGTGACGTAACTATGCAGCGAGAAGTCAGTAACAACATCCAGATGGGTTTCGCAAACCATCAGGATGTCAATTCCGTACGATTGTACAAACTCAAGGACGCCTGGGCGTTGTCCCCAGATGCCGTTCGCGTTCCAGTACGCGAGTCGCAATGGTCTCCGAACGAATCTAGAGGCCATTACTTAGCGGAACCCGGGTACAACTGCTCCAAGGTTTGGAGGAACAGGGTGTGTTTCTGGAGGGGGGAGAGTCTGGGGTCACTGTACTGCATCTTGACTGACGGAAAACAGCGGACAAGACAAAATACGGCCCTTCGGTCAGCCGGGCCAATCGCAGATCATCACGCGTTCATTGGCCAGGGCAGCGCGGGCTCCGCCCACCTAGATACAGTATATAATGGAACGTATCCCAGCAGCTTCATGCACCTCCGTCTCGTCCAGGACTGGTGCAGACAGTCGCGGATGTCCGTTAATCCGGGCAAAAGTCATGCTGTTCTGTTCACCAGAAAACGCCCCGAAATAAACCAGATACCCAACTTTTCCTATAGGGCCAAAGGATAGAGTGGGGGAATTCCATCAAATACTTGGGCGTCATTCTTGATAAGGGCCTAACTTTTCGTGAACACGTGCGGGGAACGTCGGACAGGGCGAAGGGGGCGGTAGCCTCCCTTTACCCTGTCCTGGCCTCCCAGATGCCGGTTCACTTAAAGTTATGCCTTTTCA
Source organism: Hymenopus coronatus (assembly GCA_030762935.1). Classification (NCBI taxonomy): domain Eukaryota; kingdom Metazoa; phylum Arthropoda; class Insecta; order Mantodea; family Hymenopodidae; genus Hymenopus; species Hymenopus coronatus. Next base: position 3,103,719 of record CM060885.1, on the reverse strand, counting down.
AGGCGCTTATAGTCCCCCTGATGCTCTATGCCTGCGAAGTGTGGGGTATGGCAGCAGATTCCTGGCTTCTCTGGTTACAACGGGTGCAGAATAGAGGACTCCGGTCCATATATTCTGTATGTCGACGTTTCCCTTTGAGGCTACTACATGAAGCTTCGGCCCTCCCATATGTGGAAGATGTTATTAGGCGCCGGGCTCAAAAATTCTACGCCAGATTGGGCGAACATGAGAACGCTCTTGTCAGATCTCTGGGGGAGTACTTACCCTCTGAACGCCGAAAAAGGCGGTTCCGGGTTCCCCGCATGGTTTGCGGACACCCCCGGTAACAACGGCTAAACCAGCCAACAGCGTAATAGCTGAACAAAGCACTCCCCCCCCTCCCATAGGGACAGGTCTATCAAAATTCACCACCATATTTAAATAAATAAATAAACACCAGCGGAGCAGAGGAAAGGATGCTGCTCCTGAAAATGCAACCGCTCGAGGAGCCTATCAGTGCTACCTCCTTAACACCAACACTCGAAACCTCAAACAAAACCTTAACCATCACCTCATCCCTGTGGTTAAACCCTTACCAGGGTAGGTACACAGCAACAACACCCAGGCTCACCACGAGCCTACCAGACACGCACGCACACACGCAGCTTCATGCAGTCCCTGATGAAGATTATGTAGTGTGCAATGGTCGAAAGCTTCAATTTTATATACCTGACACGGCTGATCACCCGTGAAGCCATAATGAATAACATTCGCCGTGAAAGCTTCAAGTCTTACAACCTCAAACCTGATAAAAGCGGTCTTTCACGCCCAGTATAGAATGGAACACTGAGAACCACAGCAGTTAAAGAGCGTCTATAAACAAAAAAATAAAATAAAAATAAACAAACTACTGTGTCGAGGCTGTGGATTGCTCATTCTCTTCTGCTCGTCCTATTTCTTAATTTTGTCATCTTGCTGTCATTATCGAGAAACCCGCTCACGAAGCTCTTTATATACAATCTCGCCTTTGACTATCCAAGACGAAAATTAGACTGCTTTATTATAATGATGATACATATACACCTCAACATTAATTTGAAGAGTGATCCCGGGGTTTCCCTTAGGGTAACTGTAAGTTCAAAGTATCCCGGATCCATTTCAGCATCATTTCACCCATTTCAGTATCGTTCTATATCACCTACTGACCTACGAGGTGATTAAGCTATAAAAACAGAAAAAAGAAAGGAAAAACATTAATTTATTATTATCATTTTATGTGTTAGTAATGAACATTTAACTTTAAATATTAAAATATTAGAGATTGTTTCTACCTATGAATAATCCACTTAAAACATTTTGGTCATAATTTTCTCTTTACTTTTTCGCAAATTTGATGCTCATTTGCAAGTTTGTGTTTATGAGATTGTATTCCATTGTATATATCATTTTTCACTTTAACATTGTTAAACTGAGCGGAAGAGAAGGCCTGAAGATCCTATCTAAATGTTTCTGCATTGGAATCCACAGTATATGTTTAGCAAGTGGCCTTAACCCTAAATATAAAGGTACACGAGAAGACAATTCTTCTGACAACATACAAGTATCTAAGTCTGCAATAACAGCGCCAAATTTTTTTTAAGTTCTAACGTCAAGCACAGTTCTTTACGATCATAACCAAGTTCTTTAAATATTTCGAAACTTTCAGAATATGCTTTTAGTTCTAGCACTTACACAGCTTTGCCATATTGAACCTTTGCTTAATTTAATTAATCATAATTTTTCACAAATCGTCTTACATTTGTAAAGTTTGTTTCATGTCCTTGATGAATAATACAATTTTAACTTCTGTTGCGTCCACTTGTAGTTTTATAATTTTAGTATTACTTAATTTTTCGCTCTAGGGTCATCGCAATCGCAAAGGCACTGTTAAATGATCAAATTTCCAGAGGAAAATTGTGACAATTTGGGGGATTGGTTTTGCAGAACTTGGCAATGAAATTGTAAGTCATTATTCCTCCTTCCAAAGTTGCCCGGCGCCATCACCAACTTTGGATACTAAAGCAAATCCTTTTCGCTTTTAGAAGAAGCACGAAAAATCGTTTGATGCTTTAAAAATGTGCAATGTGCGTTTTATTCCTACAAAACCGTGCTTTGATCTGACAGCACTGAATTAGCAGCAGCACACCAAGACCATCTTTCTAATTTCGTAAAGAAGTTTTCGTTTCTTAATTCACTATCAACTGCTGTAAATACCTTATAGATTTAGCTGTAATTCAGACATAAAAACCTTTCCTTCAGAGACGCCACACATAACGAACTTGCAAATACAGTACACTTTGGTTGTTAATATTTGTTAGATTCGTCTGTCATTAATATGTCTCATTTTTATCCATATTCTCAACAATGCAATTTTATAATTTTGAAGCAGTATATTTGACACAAGTGGACCTTTCACTCCGAAATTTAACCCGTTTTTTAATCCACAGACAGATTAAATTTAATAACAGTCGCGTATAATTTTAAGCTAAAGAATCAACAAATGCTGCCAGAATTGCAAAAATGCCAAGACATTACAATTTAACTGAGCAAGGAGGCTCCATTAATAATTGCAAATAAGTCGTGCACTTCCTGGGCACAATGCCCTATTCCTGGGTCCGCCGACATCTGCCCTTCCTTTTGGGTGATATTGCAATGCAACTTCTATTTTCACGATATAAATGACTCGAGTAACGAGCGGCATTAAAACCGTGTAAAAGGTACAAAAAACTGAGAACTTTTCAACACAACAGAACTAAGTAATTTGGAAAGACTGCTCCGAATCTATCAAAGCTTACACAACATCTTGTAGATACAATTTCGACTGCACCTCTCTTACAAAAGTCAACAATACTTTGTATGACCAAATATACTTTCAAGAATAATAAAACAACAATCATTTCCGAAAATGTTTGAAATGTGTGCGTTGTGTTCATTAGCAAACCAGAATCATCTATTTTTTTTTTTTTTTTTTTTTTTTTTTTTCCCACAACGGAAAATTTTCAGGATGCTCAAATGAAGCCGTGCCAAAAATGAATTTCATAATTACTACGCAGGAAGGCATTCGGAAACCATGAATCTCCCGAAGGAGTACACCTTGTATGGATTCCACTCGGGCGCCATGTTTGACTAAACCTTATACCCTATGTAGCCGGCAATATTCCTTCGCCACCCTCCCTTACCCACCAACGATTTCATTTTGCATTGTGCTAGTTTTCTTTCGAGTTTCGTCTCCCACAGACCTACAGATACGCATTTTCATCTCTCCCTTCACCAACGCTTCAGTGCAGTGGAGAACAACATAAGAGATTAAAGCCAAGTAATATGTATGATTAAATCAAGCGAGATTTTAAATTCTTTAAAACTAGACTTCCCCCGATCTCTTTGATGTCCATATTATTTACCTTCACATTAAGGGATCCTTATTCTCCAAATAAAAAAAAAAAAAAATCTATATGAAAATATTTCATTCATCTTGAGTAAATTTGGAAATTCACAATTCATCGGCTAATTCGCTTAAAATTTTTTTCTTTCCTTTTTTTTTCTGACCAAGGGAGTTTACTTAAATTAACTCAATACTCGTTGCTTTAATTACAATACTGTTTATCTGCAACTCTCACTCACTCTCTCTCTCTCTCTCTCTCTCTCATTTTTAAAAACCAATAAAAGAACTCAATTTTCTGGAGTATATTAACTTTGGAATTACTGTTACAGTTTTCCGTTCCATCAAGCTAAGATATAATCCAATCCAAAATGCAATGCCTGAGGTGTTTAATTTTATTTTGGAATGAATTGTGTTTGAAGTGTGAGCGAGCGATTGTGAGCGAGCGATTGTGCAGCGAAGCAACTGGTTGATAATCAAACTTGATATCAAGATCAAGTTTGTGATTTAAGTATGCAAGGAGACAATTTGGAGTGTCTCCAAACAATCCTCAAAAATAATAAACAAGTCTTCAGAGGTTATTCTCTGAAAATCCAAGATATGCATTGTATTTGCCATATAAATATATTTAATATACGGTATTTTAATCAAAATCGTTACAGTCATATTTGAGAAAATCAAAATTTTCGAACTAAAGGGTAGTTTGGGGTTGGCGGATTTTTCTGAAAATCTTCGTGTCGTATCCCTGGAAGATACTAAACTTAAGTACCATGTTTGGTAGTTTACCGACTTTTTGTTTTTGAGTTATCGTGTCTACCACACACACACACACACACACACACACACACACACACACACACACACACACTCGCAGATCCTTCTAAAAATACTTTTTTTTTTTTTTGATACAAGGAACCCTAAAACGACTATTTCCGATGAAATCTCGGTATCGAATTTTTGGGTGGAATGCAATACTTTTTACTTTCTCTACACGTACTATATACATCGTGTATAGAGAAGGTATTGTAATGCACTCAAAATTCTTGGTTTCAGCTTTAAAAACGAACACTTTTCTCATGCGGGAATTTGTCAACTCGTGTCCATACAAACAAAGGAACTTCAGTCACTTAGCAACCAGCTTTTGACGAATACTTTAGCCTACGCTACTCCTTATTTCGCTTCTACTTACAAGGAAGCAAGTAATAAGACTATTTCTGCTAATTTTTTCTCGATTAGCATGAAGTAAAAATAAGTATAAGCTTACTAACAATAATTTGTTGCAGAGATGTAGCGAAAGTCATGTGAATAGAACACATCAGATTTTTCTGTACACTATGTACTTAGTACGTGAAGAGAAAGTAAAGATTGATTACAGTTCAATTCTGCCTGCCAGTTCCAGCTTTGATGCGCGGCTCAAACATGCAATACGGCAAGCGCCACCTTTTCTTGTGCGTTCGGCTCCCTAGTTTATGTTTAGCGAAGGATCAGAGACATAGGTACGCAATGCTGTAGTGGCTTCAATTTATCAGTAGATCCCAGAGTTCACGCGTGTGCTGTTTCGTTTAATAATGCAACTAGTTCGCGTGAATTAGAATATCTATTCACCATAATGGTTGGCCGCGCCGTGGCTGAGTGGTCAGACCGGGTTCGATCCCAAGCGACCGCATGTGAGATTTGTGGTGGACAAAGCGGCGCAGGGGCGGGTTTTCTCCGGTTTCCCCCGCCATTACATTCCACCGGGACTCCATCTTCATGTATCATCAGTGTCATCGCCTGCGGTGCCAGAGCAGTAAAAGCGGGCGTTAAACACTACCCCCCCAAAAAAAAAACCATAATGGCTGAGGATCTAACAGTAAGACAGGCCTCTCCCCCCTTCCCCCGTAAAACGAGGGCTCAAAAAAAGTGCGCGCACAGTATTGTGGGAACACTGGAAGAATCTCCAGCGGCAGGCGGATAGTGAAGCAACACGGAATGGCATGCTTCGAAATGACGATTCTCTTTCAAGTTTTGGCACTCGTTAAGGAGACAATGGCAAAAATGAGACTCTGCAAGTATGCATGACAGAGTGAACGAGCGTGTGTTTAATGATCTAAACTGATTAACCTAATGTTCTAAAACCTACGTAATACGAGTCAAAATCTCCAATATGACCATTGAAATTAAATGGGACTATACAAATATAATACAAAAATTACAAAAAAAAATTACAAAAAAGTATGATTGGGGGGGGTGGAATTTCCTTGTTTAAATCGAATCCTTGGTATATCTAGAATGTATTTTCATGTTACTTTTGTCTAAATTCATGTTGTAAAGCAGTAAATTGTTTCACTGCTTAAAAACCTCACGTTGAAAAAAATCTTTCATTGTATTTTCTCCCACCACATTTTTAACTTCAGTCTTTGCATGTAAAACATTTAAGTTTCTTTATTATGAAATTGAGGGAAAGATGTATTTCGATTATAATTGCTATTGGCTTCGTTTAAAAAATTTCAAAACATATTACTATACACATTTTAAACTAAAATTGCATAACTAGCAATAATAAACTAATTGTAATTTTGAACTAATTTGGTACAATTTGAGTGAAATAAATAGCAATTTTAACACTATAAATGCAGACAAACAAATAGAGCTCAAGGTGCTTGGCACAGATGCACCACTAAGGTTTTTAAATTTTATTTTATTTAGAGGTGGAAATAAACTAAATTGGCAACGTGTTCTCAAATAGATATATTTTCTACCAAATAACATGTAGAGTACTTAACATGGTTGCAGATGCAGAAAGGAACTAGGAAGGTAATTTTGGTTTAGGGTAATTCGGTCAGGAATTTTTGAATACTGAAGCTAATTGGGTTTCCCAACTAAACCAACATTTGTACCACAGGGTATACTTTTTTCCAATTACTTTTTAACGGATCAGGATGAAAATTTCGCCAGGTATCTACGAGTAACACATATGATAAAACAAACTGTGCATCAGTTTCTGATACTTTAATTCACTGCCCTAATATTTTTACTGTTACAATATTACGAAACATTGATTTTATTTTTCTCTTGCTCTTTTAAAATATGCAATATTTATCCATACATAGATCGTTAGTTATTAACATGAATATCTCAATAATATCTAAACGTATTACAAATTACAAAAATTAAAAATCCATATTTTGTAAGATTTGAATTAAGGGCTTTGAAAATGTGTCAGTAATCCTTAATATACGTCAAATAAAGAATGCAACCTGGGAACCAGAGTAGTTAAAGACCACCCATTAATACAACTCAATGTAATGTAAGCACTATTTAGACTAACAAATTAACTAGCTGACAACTTCTGACTTCGTCAGTGAATAAATTCCCCTCCACACATTACGAGAAAATATTATAATGGCACTAGTTTTGCCTACAAACAATTAGAAAATTTCAGTACCAACTTCACTGTTAATTATCAGAATGTAATTTTTAATTCCTTCATTACTAAATTCTCAAACATAGCCTTCAATGTTTCCAATACCTCACGCAAACTTCAATACTGATGTTTTAAACCACAGAGTACAACTAATGGGTTACGGCTTCTGCCGAGGAAGGCATTTTATTGATTTACTTCTTCGTTTTTGTGTTTTCCCTAAAAAAGAAGTTACCGCTCGATAGCGAAATGCTTACTTCACACATAAATATGTATGTATACCTAAGTCTTATTAGTGTTGTGTTTTAGACTTCAGTCATATTTTTGCACTACCACCTTCAGCAGTACACAGAATGCTGTTCAGAGGTAAACAGGTCTACCACCTCCGCGCATGAACAAGGTGTCCACTGGCACAATTTTATCATTCTTTTTGGTAGAGGCGTTAATGCTACGGTGGCCTTTTAAAGCAGTGAATTAATATTTAAAATTGCATGTTCTATGGAGTCAATTTTGCGAACAGAACTTTCGACTCCATGCTGTTTTTTACAAAAAGATTATCAAAGTGAACCTTCTAATAAAAAAATCCGATGATTTCTATTCACGACTTTCTCTACATTGCTGTAACAAATGATTGTTAAAAAACATATTTTTCTATGTACTTTATGATGTTCGAGATAAACATTAGCAGAAATAATCTTAATTACTTGATTTTTTGTAAGTAGAATGAAAATAAAGAAATACACTAGGCTAAAACGGTAGTCAAATCTTTTAAAACATGCACAAGGAATATCTCAGAAATGGTCAATATCATTAAAAAAACTTATACGAGGTGTGATCAAAAAGCTTCCGGAATGACTTCACCACAATGCTGACGCAGAGATTTCTTTAATTCTAACCCAGCAGCGTTCCTTCCCGATAAAAATGAGAGGTGACACAGTACAGATTAGACAAAACAAACTGTTGTGTAGTATTTATGACGTCATTCCGGAAACTTTTTGATCACACCTCGTATGACATAAATGTGTGTTTGTGAAGTAAGCTTTTTTGTCTATCCCTTACGGTTTACCAGTTACGAAACATTCAACCATAAAGAGGTATTTAGAAGCTATTCCCAGAAAATCCGAGTCATACATTTTATTTGCCATATAAATATCTTAAACATACGGTATTTTAATCAAATTCGTTGAGCCACTTTTGAGAAAATCAAAATTTTCAAAATGTTTTCCATATAAAGAGTAGTTTGGAGTGGGGGGATTTTTCTCAAAAATCTTCTTGTCGCATCCCTGGAAGATATACTTAAATACTAAGTTTGGTATTTTAGCAACTTTTCGTTTTTGAGTTATCGTGTTCGTATGTTGTTACTGTTTCGATGAAAAGCCAAGGAGATTCTGCAAAAATACCTCAAACTATGAAGCACACCGGAACAGATCACACTAAGAAGAAGCAATGCAACGATTTATGCACTATTAACCGACGATATTCGTCAACAGAAGTCAAACTAGGTCGTTCTATGAGATAAAAAGTGAATTGTTATTCCTTATTTCTTAAATTTCTTCATTATTCAGGCAGTTTGGCTTTCATTTTAATTTTAATGATTGGCGCCCTTTTGTCCCACATTAAAGCGGACTTTTTTCACCCAAAGATTACAAATACATGTGATGCCAAAGAGTTTCATTTTACTGCACACTTTAAAATCAAGCCTAATAAAATTGGTTGTTGCTTGGTAGAAAACGTAATTTCTCACCCGACGGCAAACTACTGCAGCGCATTAGAAGGCAGCAACCATTGTGAAAGAGCTTTCTCATAAGCGTGATGTATAAAATGGAAACAACATCAACTCCTGTAAATTGGGAAACCTATTATAACATTATCGATAAGGTCTAACATCAGATAACTCAACTCAGGGATAAAAGTACAACGCTTCAAGAACAATAACGCCAAAAAAGAGTAATTAAATGCATGGCGCTTGGTCAAACTTGCTATTTTATTCTAAATGTTCCATAATTGGAAACAAATAAATATAAAGATATTATATAAACGCAACAGATAAGTTATAAATTTCAGTGGATGCACGATTGGTTGATATACACATAACCAATTTTACCTCTTGCATTGTGTTTCAATATTCCTGGCACCCACGTAAAGGAAAACCTTAACGTCATCCTTCTGTAGGTTAGCAATGTCCTGTACTGTCATACAGTGAAGGCAATAAACCACCAGCGAATGAAGATCCAATGTGTTTACATTGCAGCAAGAGTTCGAGTGCAGTAGAAAGCTCAAAATAAGGCACACCGATTATGACACCAGAGTCTATTGCAGCATTTGAAGAAAACCGCGCTCGTTCCATGAGAATCTGGTCACTCCAAGGTATTTCAATGTATGAAAATTGTCCCCACTTCAGCCGAAAATCAAATAAATAAATAAATAAAGCTCTCGCACAACCGACGGGTGTTTTACATTCTGCCGTAGAGTTTATAGATGAATGTCATCTACGACTGTGAAATCGAAAAGGTCTTTAAACAATAATTGTTTCTTACCCAGTCACAGATGTAAAGTAGGCCCCATAAACTTATTAGGTATAAAACGCCTGGGTACGTTGCAATCCAAATTTCAGCGCAATTTAAGCAGCTTACTAGTTGTAAGAAACGTTTAAGTCATATGCACTAATAACTTAGAATTATTCACTAAAGATGGCGAAATAAGAGCTTCACTTTACATTTACATACTGAAATATGCTCTTAAAATACTCAAAAATTTTAAATGTACCACAATAAAAATGTCTTAAAATCCAAAACGTAAACTTCTGTTAACAAAACACAAAATGCATAAATTAGCCAGTTCTGCATCTATTTTTAAATTTGTCTCTGTATCTCGTGCTTTCCAGGGAGAATGGGGAGGACCTAAGAACACGAAATCTGACATTGTCTACATTCTCTTATTGTGATTTTCTCCGTACACTATCGCTTATTCTTATATCCCTTTAACAAACTCCACTTTTCTACCTTTAGGTTAATCGAGATAATCGTCTGTAGAAATGGTTGCGTTGCATATTTCGTTGAGATACAATGGCTGAAGTGGTAGTAAAATCTTTAAAACATTAGGGTAATGTCATATTACCTTTGAAATTCCATACTATTTTATAACAAAAAAAAATCTGATGTGTTACATTCACATCAGTTTCTCTATATCTCTGCAATAAAATATTTTTAAAAAGCTTATGCTTCTATTTACTTCCTGCTAATCGAGAAAAAAATTAGCAGAAATAGTCTTATTTCTTGCTTCCTTGTAAGTAGAAGCGAAATAAGGGAGTACCATAGGTTAAAGTGATAGTCAAAAGCTGGTTGCTATGTGACTGAAGTTCCTTTGTTTGTATAGACACGAGTTCACAAAGTCCTGTATGAGAAAATTATGTGTTTTATAGCTGAAACCAAAAACAAGGAATATCTAAAAAACAATTAACCCCACGAAAGATATGTATATAACATAAATTGTGTATTTTAAAGTGCTCTACATTTGTTGTATGGTAAGTTTTTGTCCATCTCTTACGGTTTAGCACTTATGCAAAATTCCGTAAAATTCAACCAGAATAAAGTAGTCTTCAGAGGCTATTCCCAGAAAATTCAAGATATTCATTTTATTTGTCAGGTAAATATCTTTAATATATGATATTTTAATTAAAATCGTTAGCCATTTTTTAGAAAATCAAAATTTTCGAAAAAAGTTCCATGTAAAGGGTAGTTTGGGGTGGGGGGATTTTTCTCAAAATCTTCCTGTCGCATCCCTGGAAGATACTAAACTTAAATACCAAGTTTGGTATTTTACCGACTTTTCGTTTTTGAGTTATCGTGTTCACAGACACACGGACACACACACACGGACCTTTTTCTGAAAATACTTTTTTTGGAATACAGGGGACCCTAAAACATATATTTCCGGTGAAATCTCTGTATCGAATTTTTTGGTGGAGTGCAATACCTTCTCTATACACTATGTACATAGTGCATATAGAGAAAGTAATAAAAGAATGGTGATGATCATTTTAATAATAATAAAAATAATATCTAATAATAGTAATAATAATATATATAAAAGAAAGTCGTGTTAGTTACACTATTTATAACTCAAGAACGGCTGAACAGATTTGACTCAAAATCGGCGGGGAGGTAGCTTAGAACCAGGAGACGAACATAGGATACTTTTTATCCCGTTTCCGTGGGACGTCACATAAAACGTGGTATAACAAAACGCAACAGACAGCTAAACGCATTGTTGTCGAGTTTATATTAGTTTGTTGTGCCGATATTATCATTAACAATGCCGCGACCAAGACAATCAAATCTTTCCCGACAAAGCCGTAATGCAACTAGGATTCGAAACATTGCGAATGAAATTGCACGTGAAGAGCAACTATCCAATTATTTTTTTTTAAACTCCTTGGATGTGTCTGGCTTACCACCGCACAATTTACGACTCCGTAGTAATCATGCTTCGAAACATGAACCAACCAAAACTGTGCAACGGAACGCGTTTGGTGGTAAGTAAATTGATGAACAATGTGAATTACGCGACGATACTCAAAGGAAAATTCGAAGGTGAGGAAGATCTTATTACGAGGATTCCGATGATCCCAACTGATTTACCGTTTGAGTTTAAACGACTTCAATTTCCGATCCGTCTTGCATCCGCCATGACCATTAACAATTGCCAAGGCCAATCCTTGAAAGTTTGTGGTCTGAATCTAGAAAAATCATGTTTTTCCCATGGTCAATTATATGTGGCATGTTTGCAGATCGGAAGACCATCTGCGTTATTTGTTCTTGCGGCTGATAATAAAACAAGAAATGTCGTCTATCACAAGATGCTTCACTGAAGAGTGTAACCTATGCACCAAAATACATGGCCAATAAATAATCATTAAAATACTTGATTTTTTGTATTTATATTTATTATCCTAATAAAAATTGAATTTAATAAAATCCAAAATCTGCTCATTTATTGCTTCTAAGGCAGAAGAAAATTTGCCGGGTCGATAAAACTTCTGTGTACTTTGTACTTTCTTTGCACTATGTACATTATGTATTGCATCCAAAAATTCGATTCCGAGATTTCACCGGAAATATACGTTTCGAGACCTACTGAATAATAAAGAAAAAAAAAAAAAAAAAGAAAAAAGAAAGGAAAAAAAAAAGCATTTTTAGAAAAATGTCCGTGTGTGTGTGTGTGTGTGTGTGCGTGTGTGTGTGTGCGCGCGCGCAGCATAGCTGAAAACGAAATGACCGTTAAAAACCAAAGTTGGTATTTAACTTTGGTATCTTCCAAGATGCGACACGAAGATTTTCAAGAAAATGCCCCCACCCCCAACTACCCTTTACATGGAAAAATTTTCGAAAATGTTGATTTTCTTAAAAATGGCTAACGATTTTGATTAAACCCCCTTATATATAAGATATTTACTTGCCAAATAAAACGTATATCTTGAATTTTCTGGGAATAGCCTTAAAAGACCTCTTTATTCTGGATGATTTTTACTTAATTTTGCATAGCTGGTAAACCGTAACAGATAGACAGAAACTTACTACACAAAAATGTACATCACAATAAAGCACACAATTTATGTCATACACATTTTTTTCATGGAGTTGATCATTTTTTAGATATTCCCTGTTATTGGTTTCAGCTTTAAAAACATACTTTTCTCATAGAGGAATTTGTCAACTCCTGTCCATACAAACAAAGAAACTTCAGTCACATAGCAATCAGCTTTTGACTATCACTTTAACCTATGCTACTCGCTTATTTCGCTTCTACTTACAAGCAAACAGGTAATAAGACTATTTCTGCTAATTTTTTTCTCGATTAGCATGAAGTAAATACGAACATAGGCTTTTTAACAATAACTTGTTGCAGAGATGTAGAGTAAGTCATGTGAATGGAAGAAACACATCGGATTTTTTTAATGATGTATCATATTTAGAGACAGTTGAAGCGATTTAGTGAGGATATCAAAGGTTTTTAGTGTTTTTAGTTCCACTAAGCTTACAGTGATTTATAACAAAATAATCCAAAAAATTGAGTTAAAATCAAATGCTCAACAAACAGGTTAATGAGTTCTATTAAATATTTTCACATGCAAACATACAAGCTGTAGGTAGTTAATATTTGTTAAAGAAAGTAGAAATAGTTACTGTATTTGTTCCTTATGTTATCCATTATTTAGTTTAGTACTGGTACCAACACTGGTAGTTGCCGCCAGGTACTGGCGGCTTTTTAGTGTAGTTAATAGTATATATATAAAAGAAAGTCGTGTTAGTTACACTATTTATAACTCAAGAACGGCTGAACCGATTTGGCTGAAAATCGGTGGGAAGGTAGCTGAGAACCAGGCGAGGGACATAGGATACTTTTTTTTTTAATTATTTTTTTTAGGCCACGCCGTGGCCGAGTGGTTAGACCACTCGCCTCTCAACTAGACGGCCTGGGTTCGATCCCAAGCAAGCGCATGTGAGATTTGTGGTGGACAAAACGGCGCTGGGGCGGGTTTTCTCCGGGTACTCCGGTTTCCCCCGCCATCTCGTTCTACCGGTGCTCCATCATCATTCATGTATCATCAGTGTCACCGCCGGCGGTGCCATAAGTAGTTAAACACTACAAAAAAAAAAAGGGATACCTTTCCGTGGGACATGACATAAAACGTGGTATAACAAAACGCAACAGACAGAAAACCGAAAAATTTATCAGTCAAAACATCAGTCTAGCCGTTCATTTGTTAAAAAATGACACGGAATAAAAAACCGCAGCTGACAGCTAAACGTAAAGTTGTCTATGGTTAAATATTAGAAATGTTGAAGTTGACCGGCTGATGTGTTTGTTTCGAGTTTCTATTAGAGGAAAGGTGATAAATATGGACGGATGCCTAGAAGCACGACTGCTGTCAATTTATGAGTTACGGTTGTTTGTGGCAGTCGCAAATGTGTTGATAAGACATTTATACAAAAGGTGAGTAATAAAGGTTCTACTGTTCTAATGTAATGGTATTTTATATTATATTGAATCTCTGAATTGAAAGAAGAGGTATCTAACTACCCATCGCTCACTTGTTTTTTGTTTCTTGAAGATGCCATATGCCGTTATGCCTAACGAAAATTTACATCATGGCGGTTAGTAATATGGAATACTATAGGGTATACAATTATTGAATAGTGTTCCTTAACATTCAAATTATATATTATGGAATTATTAATTATCTCATAATTTAATTATCAAATGCATGGCATAAGACATGTTAGACCGAAAATTGTACAATAACATCCAATTTCTTTATACAGGTTATACAAAATGCCTGATGAATCACAAGACAATTCAAAAGAGGAAATTATTGGACGAAGCAAAAATGGAAGAGACCATCACTGCTGTCCGACAAAACAAAATGGGGTTTTTAAAGGCTGCCAAACTTTTTGGAGTGCCCCGAACTACATTTCCGTCTTCCGAGTAAAAAAGACATAACTCCACCCGTTTCGGCACGAGAGCAGAAGAATCGACCAAAAGAAAAGGGAAAACAGAAACGACTGAAATCAGCATCTATATCCATCCACGATGACTCTAGCGATGATGATTTTGAAACGTATGGTGAAAAAGCACCAGAATCGGGTGATTCTCAGTGCATTTTCTGTGATGGCAAATTTTCAGATGATGTACGGGCAAACCTGGATAAAGTGCGCCAGATGCGGTCTGTACAGATTATGAATATGGGGACTATGTTTGTGATTTTTATAAGCAATAGCTAAAATTCGCAGCAAATTTTATATTTGAGTTAACTTTTGTGGTATTCCATATTTGTCACCCTCTATTAAAATAGATGTTCAGGGTACTTTTTCAAAAATGTATTATTATCTAAGATTTTCATAGCAGTAATTGCAATTATTGAGCGGCAAAGATAAATAGGAAGTTTATCGAATAATTTTCGGAACAGATAATACTGACTAACCATATATCGATAAAAATCTGATGTGTACCATTCACATGACTTTCTCTATATCCCTGCTTCTATTTACTTATGCTTCTATTTACTTCATGCTTATCAGTAAAACATTAGCAGAAATAGTCATATTACGTGCTTGCTTGTAAGTAGAGGTGAAATAAGGGAGTACCATAGGTTAAAGTGATACTCAAAAGCTGGTTGCTATGTCACTGAAGTTCCTTTGTTTATATGGTCAACAGTATTCGTGTATGAAAAATGTATAAGTTTTTCATAGCAGAAACCAAAAATAAGGAATGTCAGAAAAACGACGAACTCCACGAAAAAATGTATATAACATAAATTGTGTGTTTTAACATGCTCTACATTTTTTGTGTAGTAAGTTTTTGTCCATCTCTTACGGTTTAGCAGTTATTCAAAATTGAGTAAAATTCATCCAGAATAAATTACTCTTCAGAGGCTATTCCCAGAAAATTCAAGATATACATTTTATTTGTCAGGTAAATATCTTTAATATACGAAATTTAAAATCAAAATCGTAAGAGCCATTTTTGAGAAAATCAAAATTTTCCAAAAAAGTTCCATGTAAAGGGTAGTTGGGGGACGGTGGATTTTTCTCAAAATCTTCGTGTCGCATTCCTGGAAAATGCTCAACTTAAATACCAAGTTTGGTATTTTACCTACTTTTCGTTTTTGAGTTATCGTGTTCACAGACACACACACGGACCTTTTTCCGAAAATGCTTTTTTTAGATAAAGGGGACCGTAAAACATATTTCCGGTGATATCTCGCTATCGAATTTTTTGGTGAAGTGCAAAACCTTCTCAATACACTATGTACATAGTGCGTATACAGTAAAAATATAGAGAGAAAACGAGTTGGTATTCATATTTATCACCTTTCTCTACCTTATTGCGCTGATATCATTAACAATGCCGCGACAAGACGATCGAATCTTTCCCGACAAAGCCGTATTGCAACTAGGATTCGCAACATTGCGAATGAAAGGACTGAAGAACAAGAGATTGCACGTGAGGAGCGCCGCGTTAGTATGGCTCGACTTCGGGCTTCTCGATCACAAGAGGAAAGCGAGGCAGCCCGTGAAACGGCTCGGTTGGCAATGCGAGCAAACCTCAGAGATCAACAACTAGATAATTTTCGACGCACAAGAAGAAATTTATCAGGTACTGATTTGAATCAAGCAGCGTTTCGATACGATTGCAGCACTGATTACTGCTTGCATACTAGCTCAATTCTATTGACTGTGTAACAAATGAAGATGAGGCCACCAACTATCCAATTGAATTTTTAAACTCCTTGGATGTGCCTGGCTTACCACCGCACAATTTACGACTAAAGGTTGGCTCCGTAGTAATCATGCTTCGAAACATAAACCAACCAAAACTGTGCAACGGAACGCGTTTGGTGGTAAGTAAATTGATGAACAAGGTGATTTATGCGACGGTACTCAAAGGAAAATTCGAAGGCGAGGAAGTTCTCATTACGCGGATCCTGATGATACCAACTGATGTGCCGTTTGTTTAAACGACTTCAATTTCCGATCCGTCTTGCATTCGCCATGACCATTAACAAATCACAAGGCCAATCCTTGAAAGTTTGTGGTCTGAATCTAGAAAAATCTGATGTGTACCATTCACATGACTTTCTCCATATCCCTGCAACAAATTATTCTTAAAAAGCTTATACTTTTATTTACTTTCTGCTAATCAGAAAAAAATAGCAGAAATAGTCTAATTACTGGCTTCCTTGTAAGTATAAGCGAAATAAGGGACAACTGTAGGTTAAAGTGATAGTCAAAAGCTGATTGCTATGTCAATGAAGTTCCTTTGTCTATATGGATAGGAGTTGACAAGTTCCTGTATGAGAAAAGTATACGTTTTTCATAGCAGAAACCAAAAATAAGGAATGTCACAAAAACGACGAACTCCACGAAAAAAATATATATAACATAAATTGTGTGCTTTAATGTGCTCTACATTTTTTGTGTAGTAAGTTTTTGTCCATCTCTTACGGTTTAGCAGTTATTCAAAATTTAGTAAAATTCATCCAGAATAAACTACTCTTCAGAGGCTATTCCCAGAAAATTCAAGATATACATTTTATTTGTCAGGTAAATATGTTTCATATACGAAATTTTAATCAAAATCGTTAGAGCCATTTTTGAGAAAATCAAAATTTTCGAAAAAAGTTCCATCTAAAGGGTAGTTGGGGGTGGGGGGATTTTTCTCAAAATCTTCGTGTCCAATCCCTGGAAGATAATAAACTTAAATACCAAGTTTGGTATTTTACCGACTTTTCGTTTTTGAGTTATCGTGTTCACACACGGACACACACAGAGACACACACATGTTGAAAATGCTTTTTTTGGATTCAGGAGGACCCAAAACATGTATTTCTGGTGAAATCTGGGTATTGAATTTTTCGGTGCATTACAATACCTATGTACATAGCACGTGTAGGGAAAGTAAAAAGGGGTATGCAGCCACTGAGAGGAAATTGTCTTGTCACACTGCACATCGAACAATGAAGTGACCTATCTGCATGCGAGTTCTCGTCCATGTTCTTGCACAACATGCATTAATGTGTGCATTCATATAGAAAGCACACGCAGTCCAACAAAACACTTTTAACGTTTAATTCATGTCTTTTTGCGTGTGTTTCTTTGGCACAAATGCCAGGATATGCCGTAAGTAATTCCGGAAAGGCTTCAATTCATAATCGTCGCTTCCTGGGAAACAGCGGAGAGCAAAATAAAGTGTTATACAAATGTAAAGAACCATGCTTCGAGTACCTGCCGTTGCTCATTCAAAACTTCAATTTAGCGATTTCGTATATTATGACGTGAAACAAGACCGTCCTCACGACACACTATGCTATTTCATTCGTTATACTCGGACTCAGCCCTGTACTTTTGCAAAACTGTTTATTGTGAATTTTGATAATGATTTGTATATAAAATCATGTACGCAATTTCTGGAACGCGGGGGATTTTTTTTTTTTCCTTTTCTTTTTTAATGAGTGGAACGAGCTTCGCTCTTGGTGAAAATCTCAGGAGTATAGAACATATCACTTCAGCAACAATATGCATAAATAACCATTAACCAGATACATCTATTGCGCGAAATGTAGCTATATATTGTATTTGTCATACCAACATCAAGAGTTTTCTATAAACCAAGTTTGGTATTTAACGGTATTTTCGGTTTTGAGTTATGCTGTCCACACACACATACGCACCTTTTACCATTTTTTTTTTTTTTTTTGATTCAGAGAGACCCACAACATGTATTTCCGGCGAAATCTCGGTATCGAATTTTTCGGTGGAGTGCAATACCTTCTCTATACACTATGTACATAATACGTGTAGAGAAAGTAAAACTAATTTAATTAAATATGTGTATGTGTGAAAGAGAGACGGAAAAATGTAAATGGCGTGTTATTTATGGACGCTCTTTAACTGCTGTGGTTCTCAGCGTCCCATTCTATACTGGGTGTGAAAGACCGCTTAATTTTGCTCAGAGGCCTCTCTATCAGGCCGTAAATCTACGACACGGGACCCACGGCTTTACTTCCCTTCCGAAGGAAGCCATGCTAAGGATTTTTACACCCGAAAAAATTCATCGTCCTCCGCCGGGTTTGAACCCGCGACCTTGGGTATATGAAGTCAGCATGGTAACCATTACACCACGGAGGGCGACAAGAGAGACTGAAAAGTCGGTTATATGTATGTCAAACCTGGTATTTTTATGTTCGCCATC
Organism: Hymenopus coronatus; assembly: GCA_030762935.1. Taxonomy (NCBI): domain Eukaryota; kingdom Metazoa; phylum Arthropoda; class Insecta; order Mantodea; family Hymenopodidae; genus Hymenopus; species Hymenopus coronatus. The sequence goes on along the minus strand of CM060885.1, from coordinate 3,085,165 downwards.
TTCCATCCTTGGACACGAGATGTTTTGAGGCTCCCTGAGCATCATAGGAAGCATTTCAAGAAAATGCCCCGACCTCTAATACTCTTAAAAAAAAAGTGTGTGTAGCATAATTAAAAACCGAAAGTTCGTTAAATATGAAGGACGAAATGTTCAGGAACATATCCCCTTCGCAGATTACTGTTTACATGGAACATTTTCATAAATTACTAATTCCCTCAAAAATGATTCTAAAGATTTTGATTGAAATACCAAATGTTAACGATATTTTCATGATAAAGGGATTTTGTAGAAATATCCTCTGAAATTCTCTTCATTCTGGATGACTTTTGCATAAAGCCTTACTACACAAAAATTAAAAATAAATAAACAAAGGACAGGCAATATATGTCAAATTACTTTTTCTTTTAATTACCCATTTCTAAGGTTCCTGGTTAGAGATTTTATTTTCCCAAAACAAATAATTTTCTCAAATCGGAGCTCATTTCGTTTTTCCATCAATTTCAGTGACTTCACATAGCGACCGACCCTAAAGGCTTAACTCGATTTAGCTTACTGTATTCCCTAATTCCTTATACCTACAAGGAACCATGTAATAAAACATTGATGCTAATGTTTATCTCGATTATAAAAAAGTAGATAAACTTTTGTGAGAATAGTTTGATGCAGAATAGGTAGAGAAAGGAATGTAATCTAACAATCAAACTTTATTATTCAGCGTGTAGTTTCGGAGAAATAATCAACGAACTTTTAGGTGAAACGCATACTTCCCCTACCCTGTAGAGGTCCTGTAGCCATAAACATGTTTAATACCAAATAATAATCTATATTTAGCATATTCTTGAGGATAATATGCCAAAGTTATGTTCAACTGAAGTATAGAAAACTTCGGGACGATTTGTGTGAATGTTCTCGCTCTACAAACTATTTTCTTCTACGATTTTAAATAGACATGGACTTTCATTACCTCGATGCACGTATAAGGATAGGCTAAAGCGACAGTCAGATATTTCACAAGTCGGCCCTATGTGACGCTTTTAAATTCCATGCTTTTCAATGATCATTAGGAAAAATAATTGTGGCTTGCCGCTTGAAAAAAATAAAAACCTATTTGAAAATTCAAACCAGTAACAAACCATCTCTTAGAAATGGTTAAACAAATGGAGGGGGGGGCTATAGTTTATAGACAGTTACATTTTTGGTGCAATAAAATTATATGTCGGCATTTATATCCATAACATACTTTTGCAGAGCAAATATCCTAAACATGTGGAATTTTAATCAAGATTTTTGGTAATTTAGGAGGGAGGGGATCAGCGAAGTTTTTCCATGTAAAGGGACTATGGTAGGGATATAGTCTTAAAAACCTTGTCGCATGTTTGGAAGACGCTGAACTTAAAACACCGAGCTTGGTTCTTTTGATTATCAACACCTCAGAAAGCTTTATTACCGGTTTTCAAACATCACATATGCAACAGAGGAAGGACGAAGTTGGTGAGAGAGAGAGAGGTATCATGATAAAAATGATTTTCTCTCTGAACCTCTCTCGATTTATGAATAGTATGTAGAGTATATCTAGTATTTGTATGCAAATGCACATTTAGTTTATTTTTACTTGTAATATGGAATTAAGTTTTTCAATACGTCTGTTCTGCACTTGCATGTTCAGCTTTAGTTCGTATTTTCACGGTTTATCCTTACAACACTTAGCCTTAGGTTTTACTTGCCCAATTGCCTTGCGTTTCTTTCGAGACATTTAGAACATTTAGACTCATTGAAATTACGTTTTTTTCATGGACGCTCTTTATCTGCTGTGGTTCTCAACATCCCATTTTATATTGCGTACGAAAGATTGCTCACTTTTATAGGATCAGTATGAAGGTCGTGTTAAGTAAAACTCCTAACCTCTCAAAATTATTTGCCTAAAATTCTATTTTAAGAACATTTTAAAACATTAGCTTGCTTAACAATACTTCTAGTATAATTTCAATACAGATATATATTGTCTATCAGGCTTGACGTTCTTTTACTTGCCGTAAATATACGAAACGGGACCAACGACTTTACTTCCCTTCCGAAGGAACTTACGGTAAGGAGTTTTACTTTCCTTCCGAAAAAGTCCATCGTCCTCCAGTGGGTTTGAAACCACGACCTTGTTACCCCAAGACCACGGAGTACGACATATTTAGACAGAGACTTATTTTAAAACTCTCTGAACACTACAATGAAAAATTGCTATGCAAAACCACTAATGATCTCAAACAACAAAGTATGAAATGATTTCTCATGAATGCTGCTAAGTGACTTCCATGTTGTCACATTTGCTCATTATAGAGAAAATCCCAGTTTCTGGGAAGAAATAATAGTTTAAGCAACGTCAATATCAGTTTGTTTCTTCTCAGAAACCAAAATATATAAAACTTATACAAAATGCAAAGACATAAAAATAAGAATAATAATACGAAATAATAACGATAATGATGATAATAATGATGATGATAATGATAATAATAATAAGAAGAAGAATATGGGAAGACTCCCAAAACATATAAACCCGATGGCTTACTTGAATTGAGAAACTAAAAATTATAAGTTAATGTCCAAACTTCGGGGTATGATGCGTGGATGTTAACATCCACTTGATGTTAGCAATGTTTGAGAACCGAAGAACATTTATAGTTAATACGATTATATTTAATTCCTTCTTCTTATTTTACATCAAACAATAAATAAGATAATAAATGAGAGGAACCCCCCTTATGCAGTTTGTTAAGACATCGTCTGGAAACTGTGCCACGGAGAAAGTAACTCCGTGTCCTTGTAAGTTATTAATAACACCTGAAAATTGAAAATCCTAATGTCAATTTGAGATGCCGCTACTGAGGACTTGCTGATCAAAACTTCAATTGTAAGGCACATCTGCTTGCTGCAGTGACGTAGCAACCCAACAAATTGGCAGCATGTCAAAATTATGGCATGTTTTCTGGATTGCACACCAGTGGTCGTTGGGGTCCGATTTTCATTGGAATGCAGTATTTGTGCACAATCAAGACGCTATTTAACTTAAGTTCACGTGTGGTGGGCGAGTCGGTAAAGTGCCGCGCTAGGTTCTATTGACACAATTGATCAGCGCTTAATTTACATCTTTTAAGTTAAGACGATAAACCCTCCAATATAAATTACTTCCAAGATGCTATGAATGAAATCTGCATAGGTTCAATATTAAGTGTATTTATTATTAATGAACCTGCATAGATAATGCAATAAAACAATTAGGTTCTTTTGAAAATATGTATTAATGTGTACTTTAAAACGTAGAAAGTGAACTAATGTTTTAGCGGTGGGATTCGAACAGCGGCACTTAATTTTTGTCTTGTTATTGTGCTTTTGAAAACCTCTAATGGCTACAGTGACTGCTGAACAACGTATTCAAAAGTGTACCCATTTTGTGTAAGGACATAAATTGTTTCAACGGTGCGAAACGGAGATCGTAGGGATTGAATTCTTAAGGTAATAATCTAAGCTACGATTTTCTGACCTCGCATGCTCTTTGGTGCCACTGCGCATGCATAACATATCAATAGATTGTGCGTTTTTGTAAGCATTAACATGAATTAAATGGGACGGAATTTCAATTCTAAGCTTAACAGTAATTTTCACCTTGTGCCAAAAATTATCCGTTCCAAGTTTGGTAAATGCACACCTACACAATCAGCAGCACACCACCAATATATACTTTTATAAAGAGTGATACAATTGCACATTCCGATGTTTTGCACATATAACCATTTTTTCATGCATCGAGCATATCGAAGTTAAAGTTAATATTTAAAACATACTAGTGACTATAAATTCTGTATTATAGGAACATTTCTCAATCAGTTCCAGAGTAAATCTGGAAAATCACACAGCAAATTGTGCGGTGATTTCAAGTGAAATCCGAACATTTAAAGTTTCGTATTCAAGTTGCTGCAGAAACGTCCCCAGAGTGTTTTCAATTTTCTCCATCAGCATCTTTAGATAAGAAAATATCTTGCCAGAATACGTACTTATGCTGCTAAACGCCAATTATTGTAGAGCATATTTTAAATGGAAGCATACGTTGGGCAAATCTGATGAACCGGTTACATCTCTGTGACTGAATGATACCAAGGTCAAGAGTTGCTGTGTATGTAAATGTATGCTACGGCAGCTAATTTTAATTTGTCGCTATCCGTCGTCATGCCATTTTCGTTCACTGCCATGCACTCAAGTACAACGCACGTCTCTGCTGTTAGCAATCGAAACAAGCAAAGACCTGCTCTCACAGTTTTCTTTAATGACTAACATGAAAATATTTCCGGAACAAGTTAATAATATACTACACTACCACACAAAAGTAGAGATCGGCTTAACACTTAGTTTAGGGCCAAAGGCAAATGTTTCCATGATGTTTCATTACGTAATCTAGTGAACTGCGCTTCAAATATAAGAGTAATTAGATGACTTTTACCCAAGTTAGGATATTTCAAATTAGCAATCCTAAACCAAATATGTGTGTTCCATTCTCATGACAAACTACATGTCTGTGATAAATTAGTTTTAAAAAGCTTATTCTTCTATTTGCTTCATGCTACTTGAGATAAACATTAGCAGAAATGATCTCTTTATTGTAAGTAGAAGGGAAATATGGGCTATATTAGGCAAAACTGATAGTCAAATCTTTTAAAAGCTGGTTGCTGATATAAGATTGAAATTCATTTCTTTGCATGACCAGCAGCTGAAAAGAGAAAACAGAAACGTTTTAACAATTTTAAAACCGCAACTGATAACAAAGAATATCTCGGAAATAACTCATTGGGAAAAAATTATATATATATATATATATATATATATATAATTGTTTTCCGATGAGTATATATATATATATATATATATATATATATATATATATATATATATGAGTAAATATAACATTTGTACCAGCTGGCTTCCCACAACAAGGAAAAAAGTATTCATACACTCAAAGAAAATGACAGTTTAAATACAATATAATAACAAAATTAATATTTTGTAGCCATTCTTCTTCTACGTATTACTTCTGTTAACCTCTTTGGCATGGATTGAACCAATTTTTTGTAGTCTCTGAGGTAATATTTTGCCATTCTTGCTGAAGACATTGTTTCAGAGCTGCTTTACTTCGTATGTCACGCTTTCGGACTATTCTTTCAAGGGCATCCCAAAAATGTTCAGTTGGATTATGTTCTGCACTCTGTGCTGGAAACTTGAGAACGTGGGGAGTATGGTACAACAACTACAAACGAACAATTTCCGCCGTATGCTTAGGATCATTGTTTTGTTGAAAGAGTAATCTGTGCCTAAACTCAATTTAGCAACACTCTTTTGCAGATCCTTCTTTAGGATATTTAAACATTGAAATCTATTCATGTTATCCTCAACAAAAACGTTCGCCAACACCAGAAGTAGCCATACATCCCCATACCCTAATTCCTCCTCCACCAGGCTTCACTGTGGCTTGAAGGTGCTCGGGTTCAAGCTCAGTATTTGGTCTTCTCCACACCAAAATCCTGCCATCATTTACAAATACATTCAATTTACTTTCATCTGTGAACAGTACCCTGTCCCAGAGACTCGTGTTCCTGCTTAGATGCTCTCGAGCAAATTCAAGTCTGACTTTCTTGTCCTTGTTGCTGATGTATGGTTTCTTTCTAGGTACCCTAGCTCCATAGCCTGCACTACATAGTGAACAGCCCTTGGTGTTGTTTCCTTTCCGAACTGATCGTTAACATAGGCAGACAATGCAGAGGCTGTCAATTTAGGATATTTTTTTATCATTCTTATTAACATACTCTTTTCCCTTTGCGTTAGCTTCTGTGGTCGTCCTCGTCTTTCGCTGTTAATGATAGAATTTCTCTCTCTATATCGTGTTATTATGGACTGCAAAGTTGCCCGGCTTCTTCCAATAACATCAGCAATGTTTGAAAATGATTTTCCCTTTTGATATTGAGAGAAAACTATCTGTCTTTCCTCTACAGTTGTTTCTTTACCTTTGCGGCCCATATTTCTGTCGCAGGGCATTCACTACCAAACAGAACCAACAAGCAGGAGGCATAGCTTGCCCTGAAGGTCTTGCTTGCTGCAAGCGGTTCGTTGGTGGTTTCTGTGTTTACATTTCTAGTGGTGTATGTATACTTTTTTCACTGTCAAATACAGCCAGCACTGGGATATCGTTTATTTCCTTGAGGTACGTTTGTTTAATATTCAAATCATTGTTATAATGACACTGTTTATTTAATGGGATGGCTTTCTACTCAGAATCGTAGCGCTGTCATTTAATATGGAAATATCAGTGGTCAATTTCAATTACAGTACTGTATGAATACTTATTTCCATGACTGTATACGAGGGTCGACTGATAAGTCCCGGGCTCTCTCAATGAAAACAGCATTAAAAAAAATTGTTTTTGCTTTATTTTTCAACATAACCTCCAGAAAATACATTTGTCATATCGGTGTTCTAATTTAATTAAACCATCTCTGTAGTGCGATTTATCAAGGTCCTCAAAATAGCTCGTTTACCACATCAATGACCTCCTAGCTGCTGTGAAATCATAGTCTTCCAAGAAATCTTTTGAGGTTTGGGAACAGATGGTGGTCACTGGGTGCTAGATCTGGCGAATAGTGTGCAATGACTGAACGATGGGCTGGAACATTGTCGTAATGAAACAAGATGTTTTTCTCCTCCAAATGAGGTCTTTTTCTTTTCACCTCCTTACTCAAACGTTGCAGTAAGCTTGCGTAATAGTCACCAAGTGATACTTTTACCCTTTTCCAAGTAATCAATAAAAATAATTCCCTATGCATCCTCGAAAACACCCACCATAACCTTGTTAGCTGACAAAACTGACTGTCTTTTTTGGACTTGGTTCAACTGGAGTAATGCACTGTTTTGACTCTCTGGAGTGTAGTGATGTATCCAAGTTTCATCCATGGTAATAAGCCGTCTCAAAAATTCACTGGGATTTTTACGATAGAGCTCCACATTCCTAATAGAAACAGTTTTTCTTTGCAACTTTTGATCAGATGTCAACAACCACGGCACCCATCTTGTACAGACCTTGTGAAAGCCCAAAACATTACTTAAAATATTGCCCGCACTTTCTTTTGATGTGTTTACAGCCTCTGCTATCTCAAACAACCAATCTGCGGTCTTCCAGTTCTAAACGATGACTTTTTCAATGACCTCTGGAGTTGTCACTTCTACAGGTCGTCGAGAGCGAGGCTCATCACTAGTGCTCGTACGTTAAGTCTTTCAAATGGAAGTATTTGATCACTGCTCGTTTTTCCAATTCCTCCGTTGTCTTGTTTAAAATGCTGTCATTCGAAAACTAAACAAGATATTGACCTATAACTATGGATACAGTCAAGAGTTAAACTATACGATGCTACTGTCTATCTGTGTGAGGCTCAGGAATTATCAGCCGACCCTAGTATAACATAAACTGCGTGTTTAAACCACATCTACATTATTGTCTATCTCTTACGGTTTACCGGTCATTCAGAATAAAGATGTTCTCAAAGGCTTTCCCAAGTTTGGTATTTAACCGACTTTTCGTTTTTGATCTATGCTGCCCCCCCCCCCCCAGACACACACACATATCACGGACATGTTTCTATTTTTTTTTTTTCTGGATTCGGGGAGTCTATAAACACTTCCGGTGAAATCTTGGGCGAAATACAATACTTTCTCATTCAACTACGTACATTGTACATGCGTGCTAGAGAAAGTAAAAATATATGTTGCAATCCCGTGCCATTCTCTAACTGTTCCACAAATGTTCCTTACAAAGGATTAATCTTTTATCTACGTCATGCTAATCCAGAAAAAGATTGCAGAAATTATATTATTACCTGCTTCCTTATAAGTAGAATGGAAATATGGGAATATTCTTGGTTAAAGCGATTGTCATTTCTTTTAAAGTATATCGCTATATGAAACAATTGAAATTCTCTTCTTTTGCATATCCGGGAATAAAACAAACAAGATGAAAGAAAGCTGGCTTTTCGCTTGAGAAAAATTTTAAACTCTTTAAAATTGAAACCATAATAAGAAATATCTCTGGAAACGGTTAACTCTACAGAAAAAAAAAAAAAAAATCTTGTGTTACACTCACATGACTTTCTCTAGCTATTCTACAACCTTCTTACAAAAGATTCTTCTTTCTGAACCATGCTAATCGAACTGCGTTAGCAGAATGTGCTTATTACTTAAGTTCCTTTTAAGTAGAAGGGAACTAAAGGAATGCACTGGGCTAAAGAGATAGGCAAGTGTTTTAAAAGTTGTCATGTGATTGCCATTGCAATTTGCTTCATTGCTTAACCAGGATTAGCAGAAAAGAAAAATGGATACTTCCTATCTGAAAAAATATAATGATTTTAAAATTAAAACCAATAAAAATATCTTGGAAACGGTCAACTCTAAAACTAAAATGCAAATGACATAGATCATGTGTTTTAACGATAGGTATCTAAATATTTTATGTCGTTAGTTTTTGTCTACCTCTTACGGTTTACTAGTTATTCAAAATTCAGAAGAAAAAAAATCCCGAACGAACAGGTCTTCAGAAGCTTTTCCTAGAAAATTCAAGTTATACATTTTATTTGTCATGTAAATGTCTAAAATATAATGCATTTTAATCAAATCGTTAGAGCCACTTATGAGAAAAACTAAATGTTCATAACATTGTCCATGTAGTTTAGGGTGGAGGGATTTTATTTGAAAATATTAATGTTGCATCCTTGGAAGATAGCCACAGGCACACACATACACACACGCACCTTTTTCTAAACAAGTGTTTTTTTTTTTGTTTTTTTTTTTTGACTCAGGCATCTCGAACCTCCTTAGTCCGATTAGATCGAATAAAATACCTTCTGTATACACTATGTATATGTCACATTGTGTTTTTTGTGCATTATCTCTTACTGTTTACGAGTTATACAAAAATCACCCGCAATGAAAGGGTCTTCAGAAGCTATTTCAAGAAAATTCAAGATATTCATTTTAATCCAAATCGTTAGAAATCAACATTTTCGAAAGATGTTCCATATAAAGGGTAGCTGGGGTAAATGTACCACGGAAATGTTTCTAAAAATGCATTTTATTTTTTGATTCAGGGGGTATCAAAACATATATTTCTGGCGAAATTTTTGAGGGGACGCTAAAATGTTTATGCCTACTTGGCAGTAATGGCTTCAACATTTTCTTGCAGGTACTTAGGGTGACGCGACAATCTTATGTTGAAAAATTTAATGTGTGTTACACTCACATTACTTTCCCTGTTATTCTTCAACAAACTATGCTTTGAAAAGCTTATTCATATTTCCTTCATTGCCAACTAAGAAAAAACATAAACGAAATGCTTTTATTACACATTTCTTAGTAATATCTACAACGAAAGAGGAATATATTAGGCTTAAGCGATGTCCGCTATGTGATGGCTTTACAATATCTTTCTCTACGCTTGACCAGACGAAAGTAAAACAAATAACTACTTTTCAGTTGAAAAAACTGTAGGTATTTTCAAATTTAAACCAAATAACAAGCAATACCTTGGAAAGGTCAACTTTATCAAACAAAACAAAACAAAAACCTACAAACTGTGTCGTAACGAGTTCTACATTTTTTACTTTCTCTAACATATTTGTAAGCAACGGAAATATTACATTCCACCCAAAAATTCGATACCGATATTTCACCGAAAACACAAAATTCCAAAAATTGGTTTTAGAAAAAGGGTCATGTGTGTTTGTGCGCGCCAGTGTGCATAATTTCAAAATTAAAAATCGTTTAAATCCCAAGCCATATTTAATTTCTGTATTTTTCAAAGATGCCACAGAGGTTTCCAATTTGGTAAGAATTTAGTATAATCGTATAAAAATAACTGGCAAAAGTTATGCGATAGACGAAGAGGTAACACACAAAAAAATAGACTTATCTTTAAAACACAATTTATTTTAAACACATTTTAAGTGCCGATAGCCATTTTTCATATATTCATTATTAATGGTTCTAAACATTCAATATGTTCTCATTTGTTAAAATATTTTCGATGTCCGATTGTTTCTCACGACTGCATGCAAACAGCATAGAAATTTTATGTTTTTCTGTTACTGGAAATTGTATTCCCTTTCTATTAAAACGAAATGTAGTGTACTGGAAAGGTTTATCTCAAATTAAGTGAAGTATGTTGAAATATAAGATTTCAATAGTATAGTTTGTATAATCCATAATAAACACTAAGCGGGTAAAAAATCTGATGTGTACTATCTCTGCAACAAATGATTCTTAAAAAGCTTATACCTCTATTTGTTTCATGCTATTGGGTAAAAAATTAGCAGAAATAGCCATATTACTTGCTTCCTTATAAGTAGAAGCGAAATAAGGGAGTATCATAAGTTAACGTGATAATCAAAAGCTGGTTGCTATGTCACTGAAGTTCCTTTGTTTATATGGTAATGAGTTGACAAATTCCTGTATGAGAAAAGTATGTTTTTCATAGCAGAAACCAAAAATAAGGAATGTCTCAAAAACGACGAACTCCACGAAAAAAATTTATACAACATAAATTGAGTGTTTTAACGTGCTCTACATTTTTTGTGTGGTAAGTTTTAGCAGTAGTAAGTTTTACGGTTTAGCAGTTGTTCAAAATTCAGTTAAATTGATCCAGAATAAACTACTCTTCAGAGGCTATTCCCAGAAAATTCAAGATATACATTTTATTTGTCACGTAAATATGTTTAATATATTAAATTTTAATCAAGCCATTTTTAAGAAAATCAAAATTTTCGAAAAAAGTTCCATGTAAAGGGTAGTTGGGGGTGGGGGGAATGTTTCTCAAAATCTTCGTGTCGCATCCCTGGAAGATATTAAACTTAAATAGCAAGTTTGGTATTTTACATACTTTTCGTTTATGAGTTGTCATGTTCACAGACACACGGACACACATCACGCACACGGACCTTTTTCCGAAAATGCTTTTTTTTTTTTAGATAAAGGGGGACCCTAAAACATATATTTCCAGTGAAATCTCGGTATCAAAATTTTGGGTGGAGTGCAATACCTTCTCTATACACTATGTACATAGTGCGTATAGAGAAAGTAAAAAGCTATGTGAGTGTGAAACATTTTTATTTCCCCCACCACTATGTAGTACGTAGAGAAGGTATTGCATTACACTCAAATATTCAATACTGATATTTCACAATGTACTACATGTTATGAGGAACTATCTTGAAATTGGTGTGTGTATATGTGTGTGTGTGTGTGTGTGTGTGTGTGTGTGTGTGTGTGTATGTGGGAACAGCATAACCCAGCTGGATAATTGGTAGGTACTTATAATTTATATCTTCTAGCTATTCGGGGCTCAAAACTCACATTCCCGATTAAATCTGTAATTTTAGTGGAATGAAATAACTTCTCTAGCTATTGTGTACATTACAAAGTAAAAATATACATTTTGAGAAAGCTCAAACGACGTCTCGGGGAGTACTATAATTTAGCAGTAGAGAAAGTAAAAACGAATAACATTTGGAAAACAATGCTTAAACTAATGCTACAAAACGGCTTTTGACAAACTGCATATTTTTATTGGTTTGTGTATTTCAGAATGTATTTACTATACATACAGTACAAAGAGTAAACATTCTGGGCTGTACTTAAAAGATAATTATACGTCCCAAACGGTCTGCTTTAACCTTCAATACATATACATTTCCCCCCCCCCCCGAGCACTAAGACTCTAGGAACAATTAAGACTCTAATATCAGAAAGAAAGAAAAGGCAACGGAAAGTTGGGAATCAAACCCGATGGTTTAGATTTGGTTTTGTTATAGTTTTACTTTCTCTACACGTACTATGTACATAGTACATAAGAAAAAAAAAGCATTTTCGGAAAAAGTTCCGTGTGTGTGTGTGTGTGTGTGTGTGTGTGTGTGTGTGTCCGTGTGTGTAAGTCTGTGAACATAACTCAAAAACGAAAAGTCGGTAAAATACCAAAGTATTTACGCTCAGTATCTTCCAAGAATGCACACGAATATGTTCAAGAAAATCACCCTACCCCCAAGTACCGTTCACATGGAGGAATTTTCGAAAATTTTGATTTTCTAAAAAAATGGTTTTAACGATTTTGATTAAAATATCGTATATTAAAGATATTTACCTAACAAATAAAATGTATATCCTGAATTTTCTGGGAATAGCCTCTGAAGACTACTTTATTCTGGATGAATTTTACGGATTTTTGTATAACTGGTAAACCGTAACAGATAGACCAAAACTTACCACACAAAAAATTTAGAGCACATTAAAATGCACAATTTAAGTTATATAGATTTTTTTCGTGGAGTCGATCGTTTTTTAGATATTCTTTGCTTTTGGTTTCAGCCTTGAAAAACGTTATTTTCTCATACAGGAATTTGTCAACTCTTGTCCATATAAACAAAGGAACTTCAGTCACATAGCAACCAGCTTTTGACTATCACTTTAACCTATGGTACTCCCTTTTTTCGCTTCTACTTACAAGGAACCTCGTAATAATAGTATTTGTGCTAATTTTTTTCTCGATGAGCATGAAGTACATAGAAGCATAAGCTTTTTAATAATAATTTGTTGCAGAGATGTAGAGAAAGTCATGTGAATGGAACACATCAGATTTTTAATTATTTGTTTATTTTAATTCGGGGTATCTTAAACTGGGTATTTCGGTGAAACCAACTCGGTACAGTGCTTCCCCCACTTACTATACGCAGCAGAGAAAGTAATAACTCTAGATTGCAACATTTTCTTTCAGTTTTTCCATTGTTATGCTATTATTTGCTGATAGGTTTATCCGGAAAAGAATTATTAATTTTAGTTTCATGTTTTCGTGTATTATAATGACATTATTCTTCCCTTGATTTTATGGAGCATTAATATGGCAAGTAAGACAGCTCTATTCTGTTATGAAGAGGCCCAATCTGATTAAAAGGGCGCTATTTTTACAACAATCAGTCGTTTTGGCTGTGCTGGTGGACAAATTTAAATTTTGAACCCTCTAATCCTTCACATTTTAACTACACATAAAATGTGCAGTTCTTCAAAACTAACGCATTTAGAGTATTCTTGAAGTATGTTTCACAATCGAAAATAGAAGAAAGGAAGGAGGGAGAGACGATTTCTCCAAGAACACAAAACAACTTCTTTTCAAACTAACGACATATGGATGTGTGAATACCATACGGCAACGTGGATTCCTTCCAGTTAAGGTGATATGCCGAATGTGATCATTTTGCAATTGTTTTGTTGACACTCATTACTTCCACCGAGTCTTCAAAACATTGAATGACAGGCCAGAATGAGAGTTTTGTTTTTCCATAACTATTTCGTTCATGACACGTGATCGTAGGAAGTGGCCAATCTACTACATTGGCGCGTAAAATTCCAACCAATCGGAAGTCATTATCTCTACATTTTAATCGTTTTCTATCACACCCACGTACAATTGTTTTTCTAAATTATCGCACTCGCATTTGCTTTCTCTGTGAACTAATGTTCGCCTCATAATGATAGTATCACTGTAAATATACGTCAAGACAAATAGAATAGTATTCTTCATGTCCATATAGGCTAATCATTGTTATTTTATTCACGAAATAGTCTTATTAAATACAACTGGAGCTACAACTTTTCTCTCGCAACAAGTTGCTCGCGAATTTATGGATAAAAGTTGCAGTTCTCGTTATATTACTTATACTTTTGCATGTACAGCATTGCACACAGAAGTGCACTAATCCGGCTCTAGACACACACTACTGTTGTATTTACAATAAAAAGTTTTATATATTCCATTTACATGACCTTCTGTACAAGCTCTGCAAGTTCCGGACATTGTTATCAGCAAATGAAATGCTTTTATTCCCTAACTTATAGGAACCATCTTTGTAGTAAGTATGACTGTGCAGATAGTTTGCAACTGTTTCTTCTTCATCTTCTGGTAGGAGAGAGAGGTTCCTTTCTCTCCTGGTTTTTATTATATTCTTCAGTGGCACAGTTACGGGTTGGAGAACTTTGAACATTACACGCCTGGTCTCAAACCTGACAACTTTTAGGGAACGTAATTTTTACCTAATGACCTTATGGGTTGCTTGAGTCGTATACCTTCAACATCCATCATAAAATTAATGTATATATAAGCTGTTGATGTCAATTTATAGGAGATGTTTAATTCGATGCTTAGAAAATGGTCGTCTTTCACTCGATTGGTTGAAATTGTGAAACTAATTTTATTATCTACCAGGATTGGTGCAGGCTAACTTTCAATTTTCTTATTATTTATCATAATTGTCGTATCCGCTCTGGTGTTAGGGGATCTACGGGAGACGTATAGTATTCGAGCCCCGGCGTAAGCGTGTACCTTATGGAGTTTCCTCTATACGGTTTTGTTTGCAACGGAATAACACGCATCCCTCTCATTTCATCTAATATACAATTGATGACACTCACCTGTGATTTTAAAATATTTACACAATCCATTGTTGAGGTTATGCATTTATCTAGCGAGATCTGACGACTTAAAATATTTACATATTTTTCTCCACTGTTGTAACAATATCCGAGGCCATAGAAGCTAGAGCTCGGTTTAAGGCCGGCTGTGCTTCATTTTGTTTCTTTGTAACAAAATGTTTTAACAATTTTTTTTTTTTTTTTTAACTTCCTGCATCGCTATTGTTTACGGGATCTGCTACTTCCTTTATTTTCTATTTTTTTTTTTTTTCTTTTCCAATACGTTCCTGTTTGAATCATGCAGCATTAACGTAATCTAATATATATATATATATATATATATATATATATATATATATATATATATATATATATTTTTTTTTTATTTGGAGCATCGTGGTCGTGAACTGGAGACATTACTGTGTTCATTCTTATCATTTCCCGTACATTGCTTTCTGCATCACGTTTGAAAGCGTATTTACTTAGATATGTCATTAAATTCTCGTATGTGCATCAAGTGATGTTTGCACATGGTTCCTAAGCAAAGCTTCAAATTCGCCCATGCGCTGATATCAAAGTCTTTTCGGCAAATGTTTGGATTCGACTCTCAACGACAGTCGTAAGCGTATCAACATTGCGTTTATTTGTTGCATCGTCTTCCTCTTCAGGATTCTGAATATTGCATAGACGCTTCTTCCTGAATTGGTAGCTTCCCGTGCCATCTCGATTTATAATATAACGGTCAATCACACCTCTGGAGGAGGCGATTCTCCTGGATCCGAACCTGTCGATTCTCATAGTAAAGTGAATGATGTTATCTAATCATTCACTCTGATGAAGGTATCGAAACCAATTCTGTGTCGTCCTTCATTCAGAGGGGATTTAGGCGCTATGGCGACAACGGGTTTCGAGTTCGATTCTTCATTACTCTCCCTCACTTGTTTACACAACTCCCTGAATTCTATATATTTAACATATCCGTATTTACATAATCATCGTACATGTTTTATGTTTAGGTTATCTTGCCTATACAGTACAATCATATTTGCATTGTCTCTAATTCTATGTTTTGGTACTTTTGCATACGGCTGTGCTAAGTACACTGCATCAACGTTACGGTGTCTGCCCATGCTATAATAGGATGCTATCATCCCTTGCTTCTCATTGATGAAGTCATCGAAGATGAATATTGATTTTCGCTGGCTTCGGCGGGTTGCATCCCCTTTTTTATCATCCTCAAACGTATACATTCCTATATGCGGTATTGTTTTCAATACTTTGAGTTGATATTAGTATTTTGGCTGATGCATTGATTTTGAATAAATGTAGAGATTCTCAAACTTCAGACCGTTCTCGTGAATTAGCAGGTTGAGTAGTACGTTTGTCTTCCCAGCATTCGAGCTGCCCAGAATGAGAGCTCTGACATTGCTTGGGAAGAGAGATCCGTGTCTTCCTTCACGAATATCATGATCAAATTCTAGCACTTGTATCGGCAGAGAACACTTTTGCTTCACTACTCCCATCTCGCGACTAAGATTATGAGGTAGTATTTTTTCTTTTTATTTCCTAGTGTACCATGGACTCTGCAAGCGTTCGGATGTCTTCCAAGAGGGGGTCTGGATTCATTGATTCTTTAATTGATTCTCTTCCGTTCTAGGCTCATCTGCTGGGTTACAGTTTTTGCGGTCCTGAACCAAAACTACATAAAAGTCTGCAAAGAGGAGAATTGCCTATAAAAGAATTGGACCGCGCGTGTCGAGATCACGATATTGCCTACGCTACGCATCAGGACACTGCTTCGAGACATTTGGCAGACAAGGTTCTCGTGGAAAAGGCTTGCAATCGGGTACAGTCTGCCGACGCTGCTTTTGGTGAAAAGCTTGCTGCTAGATCTGTAACTGCTCTCATGAAGGCGAAGCTTGCGCAAGAGGTATACAAAAGGCAACAGGACGATACTGCCGCCAGCTGCGAGGGGAGGTTTCTTACCTTTGATACCTCTGTTGGCTGCATTGTAACGGATAGTTAGACAGGGGCAACAGCTTGATCGAAACCTCAGCAAATAAGAAGCATGCTGCCGAGAGACAGTTGAAGGAGCTGGCTCGTCACAATCAATATGTGGAAGCGTTAGCTGTCGGCTAAGGTCTTATAGGGAAGCGCAGGAAGCGAAAGGGTAAACGTTTATATTTACGTCCAAAAAAACTTGGGGCGAGGCCTGTATATATACCGGAAAACGCCTTAAACAGCATCGAGATTGAAACGTATGCTAAATTTAGAGGTGTGTACATGCTCGACAAACTACCTCGGAAAGAGGGTTGTAATTAACTTGATAGTTCTCATAATCCTGGAACTCATTGGATTGCGATACGCCAGGATAGAAATGAGCCTTTTATTTTGATAAGGTTCGCTTGGATATGAATGGTATTACACGGAGTCCAGGCATTTCTTCGGCTATGCGCAACTATGTTTCTCTCAACACTTTAGACTCCTATCGCTTACAGAAAGCCGGTTGGACCTATCCCGGAGAAGATGTCGAACCCTCGAATGGTATATTTTGAGCTATCGTTCCTCTCTCGATGCTTCTAGGTTTCGCAGGCGATCACAAGGAGTTCATTATTAATAGCAAGTTTGAACTTGTTCTCATTAGATTTAAACATGTTAATAATTGCATATTGGACAATGATATATCAGTTAAATTAACCAGAATCGAATGGAAGATGCCCGTATTTGACTTTCCGTTGCTGAGAGGGTGGAGAATTCGGATCAGCCTCTGCACATTACCTTTCGAACCTTGGACCTTCACACTCAACCTGTTGTACCGCAGAACAAAGCATTCACATGGAACATTATCACGACATCCAAACTTGAAAAACCGTGTTTCGTCATAGTGGGTGCACAAACCGATTGACTGAATTATCTTTCTTTGATCATTGCAATATCGCCAAGGTCAAGTTTTATCTCTGCAGTGAATGCTATCCCTATCGTGACATGAGTTTGGATTTTGCAAATTCAGGATTAGCATCAGTAGAGTTTGAACGTCCATACAGCTAAAGGAAGGTTGCGTGAACATGGCCTATAGGAAGTGATGGGGGGTGACCCGTCACGTGATGACAACAAGGAGCTGCCGTGTAATCGGGTGAAGGTAAAAGAATTACATTACGTACGTACAGTGCTGTATTAAGTATATTGAGTCGCGAACAAACATACTTTACATATATGTTCATCCATGCCAACTTGTGAAATGTAAAACAATTAAAATATGCTCTTTTTAATCTATGTTCAACGTTGTTGGTGAAATTTGCCCTATTTGTCAAAGCGGTTGCAATGAGTAACAATATACATTCGCAATGTGGCGAACGTCATTCTTTTTCTGTTATCACTTAAACAGTTCTTATACCTGGAAAAGCTTCTTTCTACGTCAGTTGAGGTCAAACAATGCCTTACGGAAGTTTTGAAAGTTTTGCGCTCACAGATCTATGTATGTGATACAGCAACAAATATTTTACCAATGTAGATGGAGGTTTGAACGTGGTCATTCTTGCCTACCAACCACATTACGCACGTCCTGCTTTTCAAATCTTTAAATATGTTCTATCTTGTTTGATGACCTCGTTACTCTTGTCTCACACACGTACACTCATTCGAATACCTTGTTTGTCAGCTTTTGTTTTATTTCTTTTTCGTTATACGATTTCACAATCATAGCCTTCTTGTTCTTTTTCCCCCTCCTCTACCTCATCCCATATACGATCACATCAACTTCCTTTTTTCGCCGATATCTCAGGATTCCCCTCACATGTAACTTCATCACGCACCTTACATTGCAGTCTTTCAAATATTGACCTGGAAGCCTTACAATTCTACTATTAACTACTCTCTTCCAAAATCAAGCCATCAAAAATGTTTCTGTTACAGTTTTATTATACCCATACGTTAATTTCTGCAGTATGGTTATTCATATATTTTAAAACCCAAAGAAATAGCAAGTATTCAAGTATATTTGGAATTAAGCTAACGCGTTAAGAAGGTCTGCGGACAATTTGGAGGAAATTCGTCGCTGTAGTGAGATGGGTGTTTTGTTCTTTTTTATGAGAGCGTAAAGAATTCTCCAACATCGGTACAAAGGCACATCATTAGTGAAATGTCTATGCAGGGATATATTTCTTGCAAACCTTTCTTTCCTGCAGTCTAGTAAACACTCATGTCATTGTTCTTTCTTCGGTGAGTCTGTCCAAGTTTGCAGGACAACTTTATTAAGCACCATTGAAATTTCGTAAAACTCTCGGGAAAATTAACTTACAAATGGATGCCCATAGAATATCATCATCATCAACTCTTCATGGATTAGGAGGATTCTCCTGTTCCGGCCTCATATTTCTTCCCATCTTTTAACTGGTCTTCCTATCGTTCTGTAGCCTAGAGGTTTATATTTGTATGATTGAAATGGAATGCGAGAGTTATCCATTCTTTGTAAATGGCTTTCCCATTTTTCTCTATTTATTTGTATCCTTTCTTTTAAGCAAAAAATGTCTAATTCTTTCCTTATGTCTTCATTTCTAATATGATCTTGTCTGGTGCAACCTTTTACTGCTCGGAGATATTTCATTTTTGCCGCTTGTATTTGGCTCCAATCTTTCTTTTTAAGAGTCCATGTCTCCGAACCATACAGTAAAACTGGAACAGCCATTGTCTTATAGAATTTTAGGTTTGTATCTTTTCGGGTTTTCCTTTTTAAGGTGCGAGCTATTACTCCACAAATATATTGGAACTTACTCACTTTATTATTTATTTCTTCATTGTTTGTCTTAAAGGTTACATTACAACCCAAGTAGTTAAATTTTATCACCTGTTCTAACACTTTATTGCTTAACACTATCTTTGATCTTTTTATATGTTTTCCTATAAATGCCATTATCTTTGATTTTTCTATTGATATACTTAAACCATAATCCTGGATCAATTTTTGTAGCTTGTACATACTTATTTGCAGCTTATCTTCTCGGTCTTGTATTAACATCATGTCATCTGCAAAGAGTAGCATATTTAAGGCATTATTTTTATTTATTTTTATTCCTAATGGTATTTCATCTTTTAATTTTCTGAGAATATCATCCATATAGATATTAAATAAAAGCGGAGATAAACTACATCCTTGTCTTAAACCATTATTAATTATCATATCTTGTGATAATCGTCCATTTCCTAAAACTATTTTTATTTTTGTTTCTTGGTATATATTCCTGAGTACACCTATCAATTGTTTTGGGTATCCTTTTTTATCTAATATATGCCAGAGTCTAGTTCTGCTTACCTTATCAAAAGCTTTTTCTAAATCTACAAAAGCTATATGTGTTTCTAAATTATATTCTCTTCTCTTTTCAATAATTTGGTTAATAGAAAATATATTATCGGTGCAGGATCGTCCTTTTCTAAATCCCATTTGGTTTTCTAATAATAACGGTTCTGTAATTATACTTAGACGTTTGTTTATGATTTTTGTATATAGCTTATAGCCTGTGTTCAGGAGACTTATACCTCTGTAATTACTACATACATTTCTTTTGCCCTTTTTAAATATATTGATAACGTGTGCATCGTACCAGCATTTAGGAATTCTATTCGTTTTCCAACATTTGTTGATAAAATTAAGCAGTCTTCCATTTAATTTATCTCCTCCATACTTTATTAATTCTGCATTTATTCCATCTGGTCCTGGAGCCTTTCTATTTTGCATGTTTTGTAAAGTTAATTGTAATTCTTCTTCGGTGATTAAATCTATAGATGTTTTAACTATTACTTGATCCTCTATTGACTTTCCATTTTCTTCTAATTTATACCATAGTTCCTTATAATATTTCAACCATTCTTCTTCAGATATATTGTTTATTCTCACTTTGTCTTTCTCTTGTTTTGTTAACGTCTTAATCACTTTATAGGCAAATTGTTGTCTGCCATGTATGTCGTTTTCTATCTGGCTAATAAAATTCTCCCATGAATTCTGATGTCCTCTTCTTGTAATTGCTTTTGCGATGTTTCTTTTTTCTTTATAATTTTGTCTTGATTCTTCAGTTTTATTTTGTAGAAACCTTTTATACGCTGCTTTTTTGTTGTCAATAGCTTGTTTAATTTCTTCATTCCATATTCTTAAGCCAATTTTTCTTCTATATTTATTTCCTCTTCCAATTGCTTCTTCTGCTGCTCCTTTGATTGCTTTAATTATATTGGACCATTCTTTATCAATATGTTCTTCTTCTTTTGTATCTTCTAGGCAAATGTTTAATCTTTCTTGATAAAGCCTCCTGATACTAGGTTCTTGAAGTAGGTTTATTTTGAAAACCGTTTTATTTTGTTCCTCGTTTGCCCTTATTTTTGATTTTTTCCATTTTGTCCATAATTCTATTATAGATATCACTAAATAGTGGTCGGAGGATATATCACAGCCCCTGTAAACTCTAGTATGTATAATCTGTGATATTAATTTTTTATTTACCATAATATAATCAATTAATGATCTTTGACCACGTGCATTCCATGTATATTTATGAACATCTTTTGTTCTAAAAAATGTATTTGTTATCTTAAGTTCAAACTGTCGTAATTGTTTACCATTTTCATTAATGTGGTCTTCTCCAAATTTTCCTACAGTTTTAGGTATAGGTTGTTTCCCAACTCTTGCATTTAAATCTCCAGCAATGATCATATATTGGGTTTTGCTTTTATTTACTTCTTCTTGTAATTGTTCATAGAATTCTAAAACCTCTTCCTTTTTTCCCTCTTCAGGACTATACACTCCCACAACAATTAGATGTCCTCTGGGGATTTTAAACGTTACTTGTATAATTCGTTCATTAATAAAAGTATAGTGTTCAATTCTCTTTGTCCATTTTTCATCAATTAATATTGCTACTCCTTTTGCTGCTCTTTGTTTTAATGAAACCCCACTATATACTAAAGTGTATTTCCCTATCTTTTCTGTACCTTTTAATTTCTTTTTAGTTTCAGTAAGTACCGTTATATTTACCTTCATTGTTTCTATTTCTTTTACTAATTCTTCTTCTTTTGTGGATATTCCTCTCACATTCCATGTTCCTATTTTTAATGGTTCTGCAATTCCAAATCGTGCGTCCTTTTTCTTTTGCTGTGGTCGAAATCCGATATTATCAATCCGGCTATTATTTTGAGGCTGTTCAGTATGTAAATGTTTCACTCTGGCCGCGGTACGAACGCTGCGCAGAGCTAGTTCAGTGGTGGGGCTGCCACCTCTCTGCTCCTGAACTCGCAGATGCTTTTCGGGCATTTACCCTAGAATGTGTTGTCTTCACCTCGAATATTTAGGAGCTATTATTTCAAAATTTCTTTTCACTTTTGAAATTGTTGTTTAGACGTTTACCTTTATAAGCAAAACGATAAAGAATTAAAATCCATTCCATTTTTAAATTTGAGTTTTTGTAATTTTGTACTGGACGTTTTTCCTCATTAAAATTATTCGCGTTATGGAGTTTTCCTATAATATTTATGAAACTGTAATGTGCATTCTAAAAATTGAAACAACACTGACATTTTTCATGCTCTCGCGACTTTTAGAGGAAGTTGATTTTTAAACTAAAGAGAAAAAAATATACATGCAGATGATCCGCCCGAAAGGTTTTCTTAAACTAAAGCTACAAATAAAAAAACTGATGTGTTCCACTCACGTGACTTTCTCTACATCTTTGCAACAAAGTATTGTTAAAAAAAAGTAATTCTTCTTTTTACTTCATGCTAATCGAGAAAAAAAAATTAGCAGCCTTATTACTTGCTTCCATGTAAGTAGAAGGGAAAAAAGGGAATACCATAGACTAAAGCGATAGTCATAACCTGGTTGCTATGTGATTGAAATTTCTTGGCTAGTATGGATAGGAGTTGAGAAATTCCCGTGAGAGAAAAGTATAATTATTTTATAGCTGAAACCAATAACAAGGACTATCTCAAAAACGATCAACTATAGCATTAATTGTGTGTTTCAACGAACTCTGTATTTTCTATTAAGAAAGTGTTTGTCTACCTCAAACGGTTTACCAGTTATGCATAATTTCGCAAAATACATGCAGAATAAAGATTTCTTCAGCGGCTATTCCCAGATCCAGATATATATTTTATTTGCCACATAAATATCTTTAATATATGTACCTTATTTTAATCAAAATCGTTAAGAGCTATTTTTGATGCAATCAAAATTTTGGATTTTTTTTCCACCTAGAGAGTAGTTTGGGCTGGGGCGTTTATTCTTAAAAGCTTCGTGTCACCTCTTAGGAAGATACTAAACTTAAATACCAAGCTTGGTACTTTACCGACTTCACGTTCTTGAATTATCGTGTTCACACACACTTACACACGGGCCTTTTTTTAAAAATACTTTATGTGAGTTTATTTCTGTCTACACATTAATATATTGCTAGGATATTAGCCCACTTAAAATTATACCCCCCCCCCATTTGTATAGCCGGTTTAATTTTTATGGTAATACCGAGAGTTTTTACTGAGAAACGTGCTGGCAGTAGGGTGATTTTTTTATTTTGTTTTATTTATGCTTTTATTCATCTTTAGCATAAAACCCAGTCACATCCTCCCCAGATTATATAGAGCGTAGGCAAAAATTCTAATTAATGAAAAACTCAGAAATCGAATCCAAGACCTCTGGGTTGATATGTTCCAATATCATATTTACATTCCTTATCAAGTCGTGTTTCCCATATGACACATTCTTGCGCCACACAGTTCTGTCTCATTTGGCTTTCTGATACCAGTCTTTACTCAACTTCTGAGGCCAAATAAAATAACATGTTTAACACATTAACTGTTCGTCTTGTCATACCTGTATAATACTGAGAACTTTTGTTGCTTCTAAGTAATAACATATTTAAAACTAAAACATTATAGCAACTGTCTATATCTACAATAGTGGCATTAATTCTTGACACCTTTTCAGTTAAATTAAGTTTCAAATCTGAATACTGTATCAACTGTCATTCAGCATCATTCTTATCTGATAAATGAAGTGTTATCATAATACAGTATTGAATCTTATACCTAAACTGGAGCTAATTTGTTTCTTAATAGTTACTTCGGCCCATATTTGGTTAACATATTTTATAAATGTACTATATATTTTATTTGGTGTCCAATGTAAAATTGGAATTATTGTTGACATATTACATAGAGGCGCCCAAAATTTTGGAAAATCTAGTAGTTTTAAGATTATAACATTTCAATGCCACGAACATCGCCATTAACACCATAATGTAATTTCCCATCTTTGAGCCCCCTATTAATTGTGAGTAGTAACTCATTATATTTCATATTGGACGCAGAATAAAACAAAAATTATATTTCAAAATTATACATTTTATTTTATACTGCATCCAATATTAATGAATTGTGATTCTCATATAAACGGTAGCTCAAAATTTAAGAAATCTGATATTTTTAAGAATGTAATGTTCATGGTAATTAAGTGTCATTACCTCAAGATTAATAGGTTTCTCCAAAATTTGAGCTCCTCTATTATATGATAGCAATAACTCCTATTTTCACATTGGACACTATATATAATAAAAATAGATAGTACACTTATAAAATAAAACATTTTTCAAAGCTGGGCCAAAGAAATCCATTAAGGGCCAAACCTCTTGACGTTTCGTGAGAGCCAATACGGTGCGATCGCGCGGTTGCCAAGATTCACTTGCTTCGTCAGAATTTAGACGTTTGTTATAAATGTAATCGCAATGTTCACTTAAAAATTACAAGAATAGAAATGTAATAGAAAACCAATCTCTTAGGTACGCGTATGTGCTTTCTGGGCGATGTCGGAGGTCCCTCTGCGTGCGCCTGTTTTGCTTCCCTACACACACGATACAGCTCTGCCGTAAGTTCTTGACATTTGGTAAAGTTAGGATTTTTGCATACTTCAGGAACACAACAGCCCTGACCTCACTGGTACTTGTACTTGGCTTCCTAAGCGACATTTTCTTGAAAGAGTACGAACTGAGTACACCGCAGTTTAATTCTCAACCGAGGCACTTCCAGCACGCACGCATCAGCGGTCTTTACTGTTTATGCGCTATCGCATCAGGTGCAACGCATTCCTCGACAATGTGATGACAGTTGCTGAATCTTCAGTTGGCTGAATGTAAAATGTGCCTACCTACGTACTTGGTTCTAGGACTCTGCACTGTGCAGAAACAAGCGTAATAACTATTAAAATGCACTCATCATTGGTTTTCCAAATGGAATTTTCTTGAAACAAAACAATACATTATGTTTAGAGCTGCGCCACAGGGTTTTTTAAAAAAAAATTCATGACGAGATCGTACCTTCATAGAAAACGTCGCCGAGTAACTATTTCTAAATTTCTTTAGAACATGGAGAATTTCACGTTATTAGGTGATAATTATGTCTATTGTATTACAATGTATAAAATTACTACGACAACAATGGGTTTATTACATCACGAAAGATAGCTATAAATTAGTGATTTAAAACATGAACCACTGGATGTAAAAATATGATTCTTTTTCGTATTTGTTCAGGAAAATATCCCCTTTTATCCTAGCTATTTATTACTTTTCTGAAATATGAAATACGCCTGCGCGCATGTGATGTTACAGCGGTGAGGTGTACTGTCCGTATTAGTGGGCACGCACTTTATGGCAACAATCCATCAACTACTGTATTTGCGCTCTACTCATCTTAAGTTTATTACTTTGTGCTAACTCAATACTAAGATATAGTTTCACTAACGCCTCGCGCGAGTTTCTATCACTTGTAACAGTCATATGACTTTATGTATCAGTTATCGCTTTTACATTACGTTATTTTTAAAGACTGAGACTTTCATATAACTTTAGTTTCAAACCAATATTGATTAACCCTTGTGCAATTTGCAAAAACAGCACAATATATTGCTTTTTGTTGAATTTCAGTGAGCGAAGGGGGAAGTATTTTCCAAACTAGTGTGGCAATGTTAACTTCAACCTCGGTAAAGAACCAAACAACGAATGGCGGAATAGCAGTTCTGGATTTTTTCCTGCGATAAACTACTAGCTCTCTCACGTGATTTCTCAGTTATATAAGATTTAAAAGCGTGAGGAGAACTTTAGAAAATGTAAGATATATTTTGTCATACTAATGTCTCAAATATCTAATGCTTCAATCACAATCATTTATAAAAATGTTATATGTTCCATTCACATGACTTTCTCTACCCGTTCTGCAAACAAACTATTCTTTTTTATCTCCATCCAGAATAGAATTAGCAGAAATGGTTTCTATTTTATTCCTAGTTAGCAGAAGGAAAACATGGCTAAAACTATAGTCATATCTTTTAAAAGCTGATCAACGTGGTATTGAAGTTCCGTTCGCTTTGCAGGCCAACAGTAAAAAAAAGCAGATGTAAGGAAAGGTAAACCCCTAGTTTAAACTTGAAAGCAATAACTCTACAACAGAAATATATACGACAAATTGTGTGTCTTAACGAGATTACATTGTGTAGTACACTTTTGTCTATTTCTTATGGTTTACTAGCTATGCAAAATTCATCTAGAACGAACCAGGGCTTCAGAACCGTTATTTTAATCAAACTCGTTAGGGCTACTTTTGAGAAAAACATTTTCAAAAATATTTCCATTAAAGGGAAGTTTGGGGTGGAGGGATTTTCTTGAAAATATTCGTATCGCATCCTTGGAAGCTTATAAACTTAAATACCAAGTTTGGTATTTAATGGTCTTTTTAGTTTTTGAGCTATGCTATCCATAGGCACACACACGAACCGTTTTACTTTCTCTACACGTACTATGTAGATAGTGAATAGAGAAAGTATTGTATTCCACCCAAAAATTCGATACCAAGATTTCACCGGAAATATGTTTTAGGACTCCCTGAATACAAAAGAAAAGAATTTTTAGAAGCTCCGCGCGCGCGTGTGTGTGTGTGTGTGTGTGTGTGTGTGTGTGTGTGCACAGCATAGCTAAAACGAGAGGAGTGTTAAATACCAAACTTGGTATTTAAGTTTGATATCTTCCAAGATGCGACACGAAGATTTTCAAGAAAATTCCCCACCCCAATATACACTTTACATGGAAAATGTTTAGAAAATTTTGTTTTTCTGAAAACGGCTCTAACGGCTGTTTCCTTACAAACCATGAATACGATAACAAAATTGGAAAAAAAAAAAAAAAAAAAAATTGAAATACGTTTCTTTATCGCCGTTTTGCTGCCACAATGAGTTTTACTCATCCATTCTACATAATACAGAATGCTCTTACAAAAATATGATGTGGTCCATTCACATGAAGTTTTCTACATCTCTGCAAAAAATTAATGTTAGAAAGTGTATGCTTTATTAATTTCATTCTAACCGAAAAAAAAAAAAAAAATAGCAGAAATAATCTTATTACTTGTTTCCTTGTAGTAGAAGCGAAATATGGGGGTACCATAGGTTAAAGCGATAGTAAAAAGCTGGTTGGTATGTGACTGAAGCTCCTTTGTTTGTATGGATAGGAGTTGACAAATTCCTGTATGAGAAAAGTATAAATTTTTCAAAGCTGAAACCAATAACAAGGAATATCTAAAAAGCGATCAACTCTACGAAAAAAAAATGTATATTACATACATTGTGTGTTTTAACGTGATCTATATTTTCTGTGTGGTAAGTTTTTGTGCATCTCTTATGGTTTAGCAGTTATGCGAAATTCCATAAAATTCATCCGGAATAAAATAGTCTTTAGAAGCTATTCCCAGAAAATTCAAAATATTCCTTTTTTCAGAAATGCAGGGGAACCCAAAACATATATTTCCGATGAGATATCGGTATCGAGATTTTGGGTGGAGTGCAATACCTTCTCTATACACTATGTACATTGTACGTGTAGAGAAAGTAAAAATGATACCACTGAAGACAAGCAGAAAATACATACAAGTATATAAATATGCAAAACTCTCTCTACCTATGCTGCAGTAAGATATGTTTATAAAAACGTATTCTTGTATCTAGTTCATGCTTATTAACATGTTAGAAGAATGGCTTTTGTTACGATATTATTTCCTTGTACAACGGGAATACGGAAATGCAAAATCATTCATAATGACTTTAATGCTTATTCCCAGGAAATTCAAGCTATACATTTTAATGATCATCTAAATACGAGATCTTTAATATACGTATGTTAATCAAAATCGTTAACCATTTTTGAGAAAATCAAACATTTCGAAAATGTTTGTTTGGGGTGGGTAATTTTCTTGAAAACCTTCCTGTCGCATACTTGGAAGATGAACTTAATACGAGTACCAATTGATATTTAAGCGATGCTTCGTTTTTCAGTTATGCTTTTCACACACACACACACACACACACACCCACACACACACCCACACACACACACACACACACGGACATTTTCCTAAAAATGTTTTTCTTTAATTCAGGGGTTTTATAACGTGTATTTCTCGTGAAAGCTCGGTATCGAATTTTTGGGCGGAGTGCAATACCTTCTCTCCCTAATGTAGAAATAGAGAGTTGACGAAATGAATAAGAAGTCACATTATAGAGACGCGTCCATTTCTTATTTTAAGATGATACAGCATGAAAATGCCAGAAAGTAAATGAAGTATAAAATAATTGGTTCGAGGCACTCATTCAGAACTCTGCGTTCTGTAAACCTCCGCTGTTGTTTAATTTTACGCACCTACAGTTTTATATGATGACTGTTTCGCTTCCTCCTTGCCTTGATCCCCAGTTCGTTCCCTAGAAGTACTCAATTCACTAATTATTGTAATTCAAACGAAGTAGTTTGTTAATAAATTACCGAAATCTGACAAAACTGAAGAACTTGTCATTTAGTAGCGACTTCTTTCACTCACAAATTACACTTAATTATGCATGGAACAAATTACAGAGCAAAGCGCCTCTCATTTTAAACCATGTCAAAAAGTAATCACAGTGGTTCAAGCTATAGGATGTCGAGGAACTAATGGAGAAAAAAAAAAAAGACCGATATTTTCACACTAGCCTAGCTACCTTTGAAGTGAGGATGTAATGAAGTCTAAGATTATGAAGATAAAACCTGCGATCGATCAATGATTTGGGAATGTTATTGGTTAGATCAGAATGTATTTGGCTCACTATATGACATAAGAAGATGCTACAGATAGTGAACCGTAAATACAGTTCGCAGAGAGTAACAAGAATGAACTCATCCTGATTGAGGGGCACTTGCTCTTCACCTGGAGAAGAGTGCCATAAGAAAGGGCATTCAACTTTTTGTCCGCTTACATCACGTGTAAAAAAAGGGAATTCACAAAAAACAGCGCCCATTCTCGAACCATAAAATGTGAGGCACGTTTTCGATAATCTTGCAATAATGCATATTCCTGACGGTATGGTACGTCGCACAAATACCCTTTTGGTTAAAGTTTACTACGTAACTGGAGTAGATCCGCTAATCAGCCGTTGCCGAAGCCAACTGCACAGCACACTGTGCTCTATATACAGCGAGGAGAACGCCTGTATTGATGCAAATTTACTTACAGCTGTACAAAGTATCTACCATTTCTAACCTTCGAAGTTCAGTGTAGGAGCATATTTGGCTATTCAGTCTTTACTTCTTTGCACCCTTCTTTCTTGCAGCACTATTTCACTGAAAACAGCTGCATGAAGACAATATTTATGCGCATCCAGATACACGATTTTGTCTCGCTGCAATAAGTTCTGCGGCCTAAATTATAGATGTCCTATTGTGCTGTGAAACAAACTGATGGTGTTTTGTTCCTTTGGCCTTCCAGAAAGTTCTGTGAACCTGGAGACGCTTCAAAACATTCTGGATAAGTGACAATTAACCTAAATAGATAAGCAGTATTTTATCAGCTGTTCTTGGCGGGAGCATATCCTTTATTTTCCCGTAAACATACAATTGTAGTAAACTTCTGTAGCAGTAGATGTTACCGAAAGGTTCACTGTACTTTTCGGCCTCACCTTCTATACGTGAAGCAGTGTCAAACTGAAGGCAATTAATATAATAGTTCAGAAATTAAAAGCACCTGGTGCAGCGCAAGTCGACATTGCGGTCATTTTTAAATAATTGGCACTACCTTCCAGGGACACATGGGTCAGCTGAAAGAATTAGCATACTGTACGAAATTATGTGGCAATGGACTTTTCAGTTGATTAAGACAGGCAAGTAGCAGCAGCATTGTACATACACAATCGGACCCACGTGCTTTACTTCTTTGTAGCGATGTGTCATTAACTATGTACAATAATATGAACGGGAAAATAAAGCATCTTCACCAATAATAATAATAATAATAATACCTATAACTTTGCAATAGGAACAGAAGTTGTGTTGCTGTTATATTTCATCATTTAATTTTGATCCGCGTACGCGGTGAATTTCTTTAATTCTAAAAGAGATGGTGTGCCAATCATCACAAACTTTATTTCATTGTGATATGATCATACAATGTGATGGGTGGGCCTTATGTGGGATGCTCATGTACTGCAACCAAGTATCAATTTTTCAGAGTTGCGAGTGGAGATCGATGAGGACTTGCCTGTATCACGTGACCCTGCACCCAAACTTGAGATGGAGAGCGCTGCAGCAGCCCGGGGCAAGTGGAGGCGATCATGTTAATTCCCTTAAAATCTACCAAAATCTGCAGTAAAGAAGTAAAGTAAAGAAGTCAGATCTGGGTGATGCCGCGAGCGGAAATGATGCGATGGCTCTTCGGCCTATCGTGGTGATCCTACTCAACATATACGGATTAATGCCTTTTGCTGCTTTAAAGCCTGTTCATGAAGAAACGCAACAAAATCACAAGCTAAAATTAGCTAACCCAAGAACTCAATGTGCATTAGTTATACCGTTACACAACATAGCGCCGTAGCATTATAAGCATTACGTTTTATTTTCTTTTTATAGTTGAACTAATCCTAAAACAGTTTGATTAAAGGGAGGGTAAGCCTTTATTTTTATTTAATCGTCTCCTTAACAAACACATCCATAAACCTTCAAAAAACCATCCATGAATTCATTGAAACATTTGTATACATTTTATTAAAATTTGTTGAAGAAAAAATTTCATAGCATTACAAGCGCGAAACCTTATGTTAGATTCACTTAACTTTCTCTACACTCTATCGTTTATTGGAGTGTATAATATATAAACCTTTCACCTGCTGCATTTTAGAATTGATAGATATTGCTATCAATGGAAAGAGAAACTCAAGTATTGTTGTGTTGGTAAATCTATTTCGTTGCTAGGAGGCGATATAACAAATAAAGTCTGCAAATGAAAACATTAGGTTATTTTCTGTGCTAGATTTTCACACGGGACAGTCTGTCGTCACTGTACAACGCCATCTTAGAAGCAAATCTGGTGTTGACTTCAAAACAAGGTCGTCCAGCAGTAAGTGAGGTAAATGTGGCAAATACACCAGTAGAGAATTAAACATCCCTCAGCAAACAGTGTGGAACATTTTAGGTAAACGAGTCGTGTATATGTTCCACATAAATGTGAGTATTTTCCAAAGTCTATGTTCTGAGAATTTCCTGGCAGATGGAAAGTGGCTTCTTCACTAAACACCTTCAATTTCCTTTCTGAGTAGCATCTCCTCACAGAAATACCGTCGCTTGGCTTTGTCTGCTTTTACAGCCTGCAACAATGGCAGACTACGGTAAATTTCTTTGGACTTAGTGTGAAATTCTTTCTCATATGCTCCACTTTTGCCCCACTTACTTATGGACGACCGGTTGACTTGTGCTTACAGATGTATCCTCTCGTTTTGAATCAGCGTACCTCTTACGGATACTGGGACCACTGGGTGGATCAACACCAATTTTTCTCCTGGTGACAACACACTAGGATATGTGAAAATCTAGCAACCAAAATAAACTAATGTTTTTGTTTGCAGCCATTTTTCTGTTATATCGCCTCCTAGTAAAGAAATTAATAAATATGCAGTACGTTCACCAAAATATTTGAGTTTTTCTTTCCACTGATACCAATATCAAGTTTCTAAATGTCTCCTAACGACAGCTATTCAAATTAATACATTCGGAAGGATAATTTATAGTAATATTGTATTTTGAGTTCTCACATTACACAAAACTCATTGCGAATGAAACGGACTATGAAACACAAAATGGACAATAACAACCCCTGTACACACCTTTTTCACGAAAAGGGCAAAACTATCCTGTTGCATAAGTAAAGAAGAATACATATACTCACATTTCTAAGTTGAATAGTACATTTCGCATGCTTGAAAATGTACCTCAATGTGAAAATGTTGTAAATACAAATGTTAGTGTAAATGTAACAAAATGTATAAATTAAGGCGCAAAAGCCAGGGAAATTACAAAAAATGATTAAATGGATAAAAATGGCATAAAATGTTCAAAATTGCCTAATAAATATGCAATGTTCATGATAGGCAACCCATGATAAGGATTTGTGTACACGTTAGTAATGCCTATGAGAAAATTATTAAAAGATGACGTCATCAGAATTCGTGTGCTCTCGTTACGAACAAAACCAACATGTGACAACCAATGTATGTCATCTCATATTTAACCAGAATAAATTTCTGGGCAAATATTTATCGTAATTTTGGGAAAAATAGATAAACGAATTGTAGATGTAGCATACAAGAGATACCCGACATCAGTTGGATCACATTAGGCATTGAAGTTTAACAGCCTCCGTGCTTGTGCCGTCATCGTCATCAATAGTACGCTAATTTGAAATCTAAACCTATCACACTATTTTGTAGCAATGTGAAGGAGAATCGACGACGCGGCGCAAGACGTAGTATCGACTCCAAATGCATCGGAACGCCCTGTTATTGCAGTGGCTAGCGCGCTCGATAACCTTGCAGGGGTATTTGTTAAGCTTCGCTGTAAAGTGAATTTCGTGGCTTACTGCAACACGTGTTTTGAGAACCACCGTCTCCAGGGAAATCTCCCTGCTGCAATTGTTTTGAACTCATCCATGTCATCAGCTGTCGGCATGAATAGTGGTTGTAGGCGGAAAATATTTACTGCAGTGCAACAGATGCTCCGTGTCCAATTTTTCTTTTTCCTACCTAGCAATTTTTCACGGTAAATGCTCCTTAATTTTTTTATGGATAATTTGTATGTTGGAAAAATAGCTTAAAAGGGTAATATTTGATTAAGAAATTAGTAGATTCCACAGTTTCTCTAGTGTTATTGCTTCTATTTTCTTTCCCTTCACCTTCCAATTCCTCTCTCTTTGGCAACCAATACACTGGTAACGCCTGTCTTTTGAATACCGGTAGTACATTTGCTTTTCTAACGTGATTTAGTGTTATATATTAGATACACAAAATTGTGCTTAATTATATGTGTTGTGTCTACACAAAATATCTAAACATGTGTTATGGTTTATGCAAACTAAGAACAGCAAGGGAAACAATTTTTTTTTCTCTCTCTCTCTCTCTCTCTCTCTCTCTCTCTCTTTATTGACTTGTATTCATTCTATGTTTATAAATAACAAAACTTGTCAAAAGCGTTAAGCTTATAAACCTTAGATGGAACATTTTCAAAAATTGAATAATACGAACGATATGTCTAGATTTTCCCTTCTCTACTTAGTACATTGTACAAAAGGCACAAAAGGAAATCAGCACTGTCTGGTTTCGTACACCGCATTCCTTACCGTTTGTAGGGTACTTTATTACGTCATGTTTTTATTTTATTGGCTGATACTGTCATCTTGCAGTTGAGTGTTCTATATCGAACCAATAGAGCATACCTATGCTGGGTTTGTCAACTCATTCGCTAATAGGAATAGTCACCTCCCTCAACTGGAAGTGAGATTAGGTAACGTGTACTACAACAGTAAGCTATAGCCTGCCCCAATTAGTGATGGAGCGTCCAGCGGATATCAGAAGACACGCCCTATAAACTCCCTACAGACTATCAGAAATTCGATGTTTATTACTATTTGTGCTCTGTGTACATAGGTAGAGAACGCATTGACTCCACCCAAAAATGTGATACGCAAATACAAGTTTTAGGGTCTCCTGTAAAAATAGAAAGGGAAAAAAAGTTTAGAAAAAGGTCCGTGAACCCGACAACTCAAAACGGTTAAATACTAAACTGGCTACTTAAATTAATCTGAGGAAAGTACCCCACACCAAACAACTCTTTGCATGGAAAAATATGTTATAATTTTTTTATTTTTTCTAAAGTGACATACTATACCATATATTAAAAATGTTTACATGGCAAGTAAATGCATATCTTGAATTTTCTGGGAATAGCCTCTCTATAACTGGTAAACCAAAAACTTACAAGACAAATAACCTTATGTGTTCCATTCAGATGACTTATCTTGCAACAAATTGTTCAAAAGCTTATTCTTCTATCTACTTCATGCTAATCCAGATAAAATTAGCAGAAATGGTCCTTGTAAGCAGAAGGTAAATAAGGGAATACCACAAGCTGAATGGCAATAGTCATTTTTTTTAAGGCTGAAATCAATAAGAAGGAATATCTAAAAAAAACAATCAACTGCACGAAAAAATGTATATAACAGAAATTGGGTGCTTTAACGAGCTCTTCATTTTCTGTTAGATAAGCTTTTGTCTATCTCTTATGGTTTGCAGTTATACAAAATTCCGTAAAATTCATCCAGAATAAAGTAGTCTTCAGAGGCAATTCCCAGAAAATTCAAGATATACTTTTGTCAGGTAAATGTCTTTAATATGCGATACTTAAATCCAAATCGCTAGACATTTTTGAGAAAATAAAATTCGTGTCGCATCCTTGGAAGATACTGAACTTAAATACCAAGTTTGGTATTTAACGGCCTTTTCGTTTTTGAGCTATCCAATTTTTTTTTATTCAGGGGGACCCAAAACATATATTTCCGGTGAAATCTCGGTATCCAATTTTTGGGTGCATTAAATATCTTTTCTATACACTATGTACATAGTACATGTACAGAACGTAAAAATGGAATCAGGGGTATCAAAACGTGTAATCTTGGTATCGAATGTTTGGGTGGAATACAATATATATTACAATCCCTTCTCTATATCCTATGTACACAATACGTGTAGAGAAATTAAAAATGGAATCAGGGGAATCAAAACGTGTATTTGTGGTGACATTTTGGTATCGATTTTTTTGTGGAATACAATATCTTCTGTATACACTATGTTCACAGTACCTGTAGTGAAAGTAAAAATATAGATTTCATTAAAACACATAATTTATGTGACATACTTTTCTCGTAAGTTGACTATTTCCGAGATATTCCTTGGTATTGGTTTCACTTTTAAAACACTTAAGCTTTTCTCGTACGAGAATTTGTTATCTCCTGGACATACAAAGAAACGAATTTCAATCATATAGCACTCAGTTTTTTAACAGTTTGACTATCGCTTTAGCCTAGTAGGTATACTCCATTATTTCCCGTCTCTCCTTACAAGGAACTAAGGAATAGCTGGTTTATCTCGATTTGCATGAAGTAGAAGACAATCAGTTGTTACAGAGAAAGGCACGTGAATGCGATACTTTTTTACTTTAAGCCCCTTTGGAACCCATCCCTTCGAGGAAAGCAACTGAGATGCCACATATAACCACTTCTACTATCTTTGGTACCAACATTTTACTAAGTTTGCTTCCGTATTTCTTGAGTGAAAACATTCCATACAACCCATATGAAGTGCAATTATTTGCAAATAAGTGACTAAGAAACAAAAGCGGTAGTAGGCTTTTACTAATATTAAAATGTTCGGCTACAGGGTGTCCTAAAATTGTGCATATTTAAAAGTATCACAATATGTTCGCTTACAAAATTCCATCTCAATGTAAAGTGTCATACAAATCGAAAATGTGCCTCAAATTTCAATTCAAGTATACAGAGGTTCTAAAAACTTGAAAAGTAAATTGTTTTTGCCTTCTAGCTTTACGAGAAAGTGAGGGACGTTTATCAAATAACACACCAAATCTGTTCGAAATGATTCTTTTAAGAGACACAAACAATAAATATGTATTTAATAAAAGGCCGTCTGGGATGAGAAGCGAATATCTGTAATGTGAGTTTCTTGATGCAGCGTCTGCCACAAAATAGAAAAAAGGATGCTCGTGTCCAGGTCGGTGAAACCACATGACGAAAGACTGACCTGACCAAAGCATACTAACAGCATTTATGGAAGTGTTGAGTAAAAGTATTTGGAAATGGTGGTTCTAGGTTTTGTGCCAGCAACATGGAAAGTGTGTGCTCTCAGCAATATCGTGTATCTATAATCAAATGTGAACAGATTAATCACACGCAAATTCCAAATGGGACCAACAAAGAACTGCCTGCAGTAGAATGGTCAACCTAGAGGACCCGGGGAATTTTTCTTTAACCAGAACTAATCCCAATCCTCTGTAGAGTCTGCAAGAATGAATAAACGTGTGTTTAATAGTATAACAATGAAATAGTATAAAACAAACCCCTAATTAAGTTAGAAGATTTTTTTTTTAAATTTTAAGCGTGTTGTTCTTATCGGAAGATGAATGAAATTGGTGAAATGATGCTCAAATGACCTCGGGGTCCATGGATCTTAAACTCGACATTCAGCTATTCAGGATTAGCGAAAACCCCGAGATTAGAACTCGTGACCCGTTGAATGTGAGGCAGACAGACTACCCAGGCGGGCGTCTTTTAAGCCATTTACTATTAAAATCGCAGCTAGCGCATTGTTTTCTTTCTTAGTAAATTCAAAACCGATGACTTGAGTAATGGAGTCGTTGTTCCACGGGTGATATTCCACTTATTTGCATAATACTGGATTTAAAGCAATTATCACCTGACTTTATCTACCTATTCTGCAAACAAGCCATTCTTACAAAAGGTTATGCTTTCATATACATCATGCTAATCGAGATAAGTAAAAGGGAAATAAGGGAATACGCTTGGCTAAAGCGATAGTCAAATCTTTTAAAAGCTGGTAGCTATGTGAACAATTGAGAGTCGGTTCGCTTTGCATTATCAATAGTAAAATAAACGAGAGATGAAACGAAAGGTCAACTCATTTGAGAAAAGTTATGTAGTTTAAAATGAACAGGTCTTCAGAAGCCATTTCCAGAAAATTCAAGATATACATTTTACTTGTAATGAAACTATCTTTAATATACACTATTTTCATCAAAATCGTTAGAGCCATTTGAGAAAAACAAAATTTTCAAAGGTTTTTTCCATAAAAAGGTTCATTTGGGGTAGAGAGATTTTGTAGAAAATCCTTGAAGGATACTAAACATAAATGCAAGCTTGGTATTTAACAGTCTATTAGTTTTTAACCTATGCTGTCCACAGATGCGCGCGGAACTTTTTCTAAAAATACTTTTTTTTGGACTCAGAGAACCTCAAAATATATATTTACGGCGAAATCTCTATACAGCATGTATGTAGAACATGTAGAGAAAGCAAAAATATAACGTTAATAAAAACGATCATCAAAATTTAAAAGAGATTTTTTTTTGCCCTGCTTTTAAATTTCAAAAGCGACATTTAAATGGATTTGAGTAAGCGCATGAAGAGTTAACATTATCTTATTTTCTTGCCCTTTTTTTTTTCTTTCCCCCTACTTGAAAATACCCAAGTTTCTTTGGTTTTTTTTTTTCAGTTTCTTTCCAATTTTCTTGGTATCAGCAAGAGTTTGATATATAATAATAATAATAATAATAATAATAATAATAATAATAATAATACAGGAGAGAATTTTTGGAACATAAAAGTGTTGCTCATTTAGTAAACTTTTTCAGGAAAAGTTGCAATGTAGTACAAAATTTAAGAACTTGAAAATACCGAAGCTTTTTTTTTTTTTCCCCAGTTTCTTTCCGATTTTCTTGGTATCAACAAGAGTTTGATTTATTATTATTATTATTATTATTATTATTATTATTATTATTATTATACAGGAGAGAATTTTTGGAGCATAAAAGTGTTGCTCATTTAGTAAACTTTTTCAGGAAAAGTTGCAATGTAGTACAAAATTAGGGGAATAATATTGAAAATTTAAAAGTTAAAATTGTCATAATGTGGGGCATTTCATATGAGAGCCGATTTTAATTTTTGAAATTACTTTTCTAGGAAATATACATACACGGGAACATAGAGAAATTAACAGCAGGAAAAGTTTGTGGGTTGTACAAGCAGCTCTGGAGACTAAAGCCTCCTTATTCTCCCAGAGTTGGCATTCTTCAGAGTAATCTTCGACAGTGACTACCGCTAGTTTAAGATTATTTGCTTGAGTAAACTTGATCATTCAATTCGGATAGAAACGATTTACAAATTACAACATTCTATCCTTGTATATTATTTTATTTTACATCCATTCAAGGTTAGGCAACTTTCATTTTGAGAAATCACCAGGAATCAAGTCAGCAACTTCTGGTTTAGAAGCTCGCCATAGGACCATGGTCCAGTCATATCTCTCTCTGAATTAGCATGCTTTATTCGTTGAAGAGAATCATAACTAATAAAAATATATACATTATCATAGTTAGAATTCGACAAGTTTTATTTATGGACGCTCCTTAACTGCTGCGATTCTCTACACTGGCTTAATTTTGTCCAGAGGCCTCTTCATCAGGCTGGAGGTTTTGTTTATAAATGCCGTAAATCTACAATACGGACGAAAACCTTTACTTCCCTTCTGAAGAAGTCAGCTAAGTATTTTGCGAGTTTTACGAAAAAAAAAAAAAATCCTCCGCCGGGTTTTAACTACAGTTGGGTTGAGCGATTCATTTTCAGTAATCGATTCATCGGATTCAATCATGCAATATGAATCGATTCATACGATTCGTTCACGATTCATCAATCGTCGCCATGCCTTCTGTGTTTAACTAAAGCTGTCCCGTTCATTATACACGGGGATGATAGTCATATGGCAGGCACCTACTTTAGCATAAAAACAGCAATTTATATAAAAAGGTCCTACTCTTTTCCATCTATTGCAAACATATTTGGTAACATTTCCTCATTATTCGGAAAAAAAAAAGCGTGTTTAAATCTAAAATTGACACCTAAACTTCGACTGCATGGCGGTATTTGTGTAATGTTAATACGCAGAATAATTTTTATTCAGCACTATCGCGGTTGTTCGCCACTAAGTCATGTAATTTGTATAAATACATCATTATAAGGCAACGCTAGTGCCCAGAATAATTATTTTCTTCAAGAATATTCGAGGTAATTTTAATGTATTAGAATAGTATATTCCTATACCTATTTGTTGGAGCATAATTACTTTATTCATCGTAAAATTTTGTTTCTGAAGGAATCTTGCTAATTTAGTGATGATTTAGATGTGCACATATTACATTTATATATACTTTATTTTTATATTTAGCCTCGTGGCCTTGGCACTATTTATTTTCTCACAGTAAAATAAATGGTTATACATCCCTTTTACACATCATCGTGCGCACTCGGCAGTTTTCGTCGAAGCTCGGCTAGGTACTTCGAAAGATGGAAGCAAAAGAAAAACAAACCCCAATACCTGATCACGATTCTTCAAATCTGCGATTCTTTTTTAACGTCGATACTTCTATGGTTGACACGATTCATGCTATTCTTTTCGAATCATACGATTCTTTTTCAACAACGATTCTTTTCGATTCATGCGATTCTTTTTCAACAACGATTCTTTTTAAAGACTAGCGAATTCCCGCGATTCCTTTTGAACAACGATTTATGTTGAGGCTAGCACGATTCTCGCGTTTCTTTTTGAACGACGATTCATGCCTAATTGAAACGATTCATACGGTTCTTTCTTTGTAGTCGTTCATAGGAACGATTCGTTCATGCATCGCCCCCTATTTAGTTTAAACTCGCGACCTTAGCGTCAGGCATGTCTTTTTTTAAAATTCAGGGTTGGTGCCCTTGCATCCCATGAGGGGCCTCGTGGAAGTGTTTTCCATGTCGCAAATTGAAAGACCCCTTTCTCCTAAAGGGCCTTCTTCTTCTTATTTTCACTTATAAAACTGTGCAAAATTGTGTGTTTGGCGAGGAAGCTGGAGTAAGACTCAGTTGAGATCAATACGAACCGACAGGCAACAGCAGTTGTCTCTCGCGGGGGTAAAGGGAACAATCACGTCGTTTCGTGTCCATCTAACGCCCAGGAAACCGTACGCGCTTCTTCCGATCGATAGCCATTAATTGCATATCATTGCAAAGACGATTGCGGTTTCCTGGAATCAAAATATCTCCCAAACTGTTCAAAATAATCCTCTTGAAGTTCACTGCTTTTCAATGCGATGGTGGCTGAAAATGCTTAATTCTCGGGTCAGAGCTGTATTTCTAGGTCAAGGGTAACATGCTAGTCTGATTGCGGGATCAATTCCTGCGGAGGGCGATGGATTTTTTGGGCGTAAAAATCCTTAGCATGGTTTCCTTCGGAAAGGAAGTAAAGCCGTTGGTCCCGCGT
Source organism: Hymenopus coronatus (assembly GCA_030762935.1). Taxonomy (NCBI): domain Eukaryota; kingdom Metazoa; phylum Arthropoda; class Insecta; order Mantodea; family Hymenopodidae; genus Hymenopus; species Hymenopus coronatus. The sequence continues at coordinate 3,045,153 of CM060885.1, read as the reverse complement.
TGTAGATTTAAGGCACGTATAAAATTTGAAGCCTGATAAAGAGGCCTCTGAGCAACGCCCAATAAGACGCTAAGAATCGCAGCAGTTTAACTCTCGGGGAGTCACGCGTATGCTACCCAGCTGTCATAAAGCCATATCTACGCCACCGGTTTTTGTATTTCAAGGAAAATGTTTTGACAATTGATACTGTGGCTTTACATGCACATATCTTGCTCTTCTTTCTAAACCGACGTAAGTACCTTCTATAGGAATAACATGTTGCAAAATGCTATATGTTCCATTCTCATCAATTTCTCTACCTATTCCGAAACAAATTATTCTTCTACCTTCTTCATATGTCAAGATAAAACAGCCCACTTCTGCAGCGTGATGGTAGCGCTCTACCTCATATTCAAGAGGTCACGTGCTGAAAAGACGAATGACGAATAATTCTAAGCTCCCTGCACCCCGAGTTCCTTTGAGCATCATTTCACCTATTTCATTCATCGTCCAATATGCCCTACCAAGTAAAAGACGTTAAACTATAATATAAACAGTAGTATTAGGCACAAGAGCGTTAAGGGAATATACCTACCTGCCCACTAGGTTTCAGCGATAGCCAAACCTCTTAAAAGACGTTAAACAGTAGTATTAGGTACAAGAGCCTTAAGGGTATATACCTACATGCCCACTAGGTTTCAGCGATAGTCAAACCTTTTAAAAGACGTTAAACAGTAGTATTAGGTACAAGAGCCTTAAGGGTATATACCTACATGCCCACTAGGTTACAGCGATAGCCAAACCTCTTAAAAGACGTTAAACAGTAGTATTAGGTACAAGAGCCTTAAGGGTATATACCTACATGCCCACTAAGTTACAGCGATAGTCAAACCTCTTAAAAGACGTTAAACAGTAGTATTAGGTACAAGAGCGTTAAGGGAACATAGCCATTCACTAGGTTACAGCGATAGTCAAACCTCTTAAAAGACAAACAGTAGTATTAGGTACAAGAGCGTTAAGGGAACATACCTACCCACCCGCTAGGTTACATCGATAGCCAAACCTCTTAAAAGACGTTAAACAGTAGTATTAGGTACAATAGCGTTAAGGGAACATACCAACCCACTAGGTTACAGCGATAGTCAAACCTCTTAAAAGGCGTTAAACAGTAGTATTAGGTACAAGAGCGTTAAGGGAACATACCTATCCACTAGGTCACAGCGATAGTCAAACCTCTTAAAAGACGTTAAACAGTAGTATTAGGTACAAGAGCGTTAAGGGAATATACCTACCTACCCGCTAGGTTACAGCGATAGTCAAACCTCTTAAAAGACGTTAAACAGTAGTATTAGGTACAAGAGCGTTAGGGGAATATACCTATCCACTAGGTCACAGCGATAGTCAAACCTCTTAAAAGACGTTAAACAGTAGTATTAGGTACAAGAGCGTTAAGGGAATATACCTACCTACCCGCTAAGTTACAGCGATAGTCAAACCTCTTAAAAGACGTTAAACAGTAGTATTAGGTACAAGAGCGTTAAGGGAATATACCTACCTGCCCACTAGGTTACAGAGATAGTCAAACCTATTAAAAGACGTTAAACAGTAGTGTTAGGTACAAGAGCGTTAAGGGAATATACCTACCTGCCCACTAGGTTACAGAGATAGTCAAACCTCTTAAAAGACGTTAAACAGTAGTATTAGGTACAAGAGCGTTAAGGGAATATACCTACCTGCCCACTATGTTACAGCGATAGTCAAAACCTCGCTAAGTGCTTACTGCATGGCCGGACTAATTTCTGTTTTAGTCGCGTCACTTTCTTCAACAATTATTATTCTATCTATTTCAGTTAATCCAGTATTTTGCATAAATGGTTTAATACAGATTTTATAAATAATATGGGGATACATTGGCTTAAGCGATAGTCAAATCTTTTAAAACCTGATCGCCATGTGACGATTTTGAAATTCCGTTCTCTTTTTCTGACCAAACCAAAGAAAAATGATTAACGGCATCCCATTTAAGGAAGGCATAAGTATTTTAAAACTGAAATCAATAACAATATCTCGGAAATGGTTAACTCTGAAACATGTATTTGACAAATTGTGCGTTTTATCGAGATCTACATTTTTTGTGAAGTGTATTTATTACGGTTTCCCGGTTATGCAAAAGTAATCCAGAAAGAAGGGGACTTCAGAGGCTATTCCCAGAAAATTAGAAATATGTTTTAATTGACATAAAAATGTCGAAACACTCGGTATTTTAATAAAAACGATTAGAGCTATTTTTGAGAAAATAATAATTTTCGAAAACTTTCTAAATAAAGGGTAGTTTGGGGTGGGAGATTTTCTCACATCCTTGGAAGATGCTCCATTTTCAAGTTTGGATTTACCCCAGTTTTCGTTTTGAGTTATGCTGTTCACACACACATGCGCGCGCGGACCTTTTCATAAAAATGTTTTGTTGGTCTCAGGGATCCCGAAAATTTCCAGTGGAATGTCTGTATCGAATTTTGGGTGGAATCCAATACCTTCTCTATCTACTACGTACATAATACGTGGTAGAGAAAGTAAAACCTTTCGGGAAAAGGCGCTACAATTTACTAATCCACAGTTATCGAAACAATTCATGTTTGGTAACGTACGTGACACTTTGATCACGAACTGACTGGTTCACGTCATGGACAAGTACCTGTTTAAGCAAGGATTAGTAACACACATTCGGCGATCGGAAAGCAAAACTTGTTACAACTCTTAACGATCAAAGAAAAATGTTACACCGAAATTTATTCCACCCTTTTATCTTTTTCAACAAAATAAGCATTCTTGAAAGATTACAAATGGGACTGCAGTAAAGGCCAATCAATTAGAAAGCACCTTACAGCCAAAAGTGCTGGGAATTTTGAGTTTAGCATATGAGACTTCAAGTGGCATAAAATGCATGGCAGATTCTTTGTAGTACAGCCCATTTACGTTGGACTTACACTCACTTGGCGCTTTGTGGAATCAAAAACTCCACGTGACAGACAGGAGAATCGTGAAATCACAAAACACAACATAGAAAAACTAGAAGGGACGTTTCATTTATTTACGTCATGAAATGGTTTATGGTGGAATTCTGCGTGGGTATTACATAATATGTATCGGCGCGACTTTTGGATTTGGTGAACCGTCATTGTCGACATGTCGTATTTATGAAGTTCTCCATCCCACTCTATCATTTAGTTGCTGCGTAAAAAATTGTGTAAATCTCAATAAAAAAGACGTTTGTATTTTGTAAATGAAAAAACTAAATCGAAGAAAATTAGATGAAAAACAGTCTTGTAAAAGGACCACTCAAGAAGCAACAACAGGGCTATAGTCATACAATCAAGCTGAAAATATTGAATCTGCTTGTGGAGTTTTCGAAGAGCTTTCACCTAAAGGAACCTAATGTAAACAGCATGAGACGGTGCTCAAATGTTAACTTTTTTTTTTTTTTTTTTTTTTTTTTTTTTTTTTTACGAATCTAAAGGGGAAACTGAGACAAAAGCTTAAGAAAAGAAAAATCTCCTTACTAAAGCAAATTCCATTAAGTATAATTTCATGCTTACTTAAAACTTGCGAAAAGTAATTTTAAGCAGGAACAGAATGGGGAAGAAAAATGATTGCACAAGACAGTAACAGTAATAGAGATTGGGTAATTTCAGAAGTACCCTGCATAAGTGGTGTTAGTCACAACGTAGCTATTATAGCTACGTAAAAAAGTTTATGACATAATTTTTTATCACGGACTACTCCTTGAAGTTGAGGCGGAAGGATGTCTTGGGAAAAGTGGATACTGATATTGTTAATACTCTTAACCACAGGCATTGACTCGAGCTGCTCCAGGTTCACTGCAGCGTTAACAGCTACACTTTAAATTTTAATCTGCCCATGATGAGCAAACGGCGCGTAACACATGTGCTTCTTAACAAAATGGCGGTCAGGCTTGTCGACATGCTATACGCCAAGCTAAATGGTTTAATATGTATAGTTTGGCAGCATAGTTAAGGCAGCCTTTCCGCGGGATTTTGAACGTTAATTGTAGGCATGCGTATACGTAAGTGCAAATAGCATAACACATGACACAGATCATAAATTGTACACATATTCGTAGGCTAAGTTTCTTCAAGTACTTATCCACATTTACACGCAGTAACATGTTTACCTAAAGTAGCTGGCTATTACCTTATTCATGTGCAAAAAGCAAAGTGTTAAATTTGGCCTGCTACAATTTTCAGAGAACCCCGATCCTTTCATGGAAAATACTGCTTCCAGCTATTAAACTGCTACCCCAAAACATGAGAAATAGCCTTATCCCATGTAGGCGTTCACATACGGTCCAAACCTGTAGAACCAATCACAAGATGTGTAATACATTATTACACACATTTATGCATGTTCCTATACTTCTTACGCTATAGGGCGTATTCTGTTTCCAAAAGCAAACAGAAAATTATTCTAAAAGGTTCCAGACAACTAATACACACAAAAGTTCTTTACATAAATAGTAATAATAAAGCTTAGTATAATTTCTTGTGCATTGAACATATTGGACTTTTGTAAATAATATAACACATCAGAAAGTATAGTTTAAATGCATTTTTTCAATTTTCTGTGAATAGCCTATAAAGTCCTCATTCAATTCTATAAAACTGAAAACCTTATCAGAGGCAGACATAAACTTTCTATCGAAAATGTACAGTAAATTTAAAATATGCTGTTACTGTTTACGAGATACTTTCTGCTATTGGTTTAATTTTTCAATAAGTAAAGCACGTTTGAAACATAGTAATGGAAATAAATATTCATTGAGTACAATTAATTTTGTTTAATGACACTTAAAAAGTGGGCCACTAAGGTGAAAAACAAAGGAGCTGGAGGAAAGGAAAATTATCTCACAATATCAAAAGGGAAAATCACTTTTAAAAATTGCTGATATTACTGGATGGAGCCAGGAAACTGCGCAGTCTATAAAACGCAATATAAAGACATATTAAGGAAGGAAAAACTCAAATTAGTAATGAAAGAAGTCACAACAGACTCTAAAGCAAAAGAGAGGAACAAGAAACGTGTTAAATTGGCAGCTTGTGCATGGGCTGTTCGCTATATTCTAAGCAGAGCATGTAGACGATAGCAGGACTGTGGGGATGTGTGGCTCAATCTGTACTGGCAAACATAATTATGAGTATTTAAATATAAAAACGTGCTGATAGCTTCAGTTTAGGCCCTAAGCGACCAGCGACAATTCAATATATTTAGTGCACACATCGCAGACGTTGATCCAATTACACCTCTGAAACAATACTACAAAAAACGGCCTAAAAGTCTGGTTAGTTCCTGGCAAACATATTAACAGAAATGTTACATAAAAGAGGAATGCCTAAGAAGTATTAAGATTGTATACTGGACATAAATTGTCATTTTCTTTGAACGTGTGAATATTTTTTCCCCACTGGAACTAGGTTTTAATTTTTTTTTAAGAAGATTAATTTAGTTAATAGTTTTGTATGTACAAATTCGGAAGAATATTTCATACTGTTGCCACAATAACACCTTTGTTTTCTCAGTTGTGCCGTGGTGCTTTTTTCTATTACTTTTTAACGTCTTTTAACCTAGTTAAGTAATCGGTGATTTAGAGGTCCATGGATAAGCCTCTTGAATGTGAGGTAGACACTACAGTTTTGTTTCGCAGGCCAACAGAAGCTTTCCAAACAACTATCACCTGAATGCCCTGCATATACACCAACATCTATCATGATGAAAACAAGCTTCTTTTACAAATAATTTGTAGAATAAGAGATACGAGGTAGTACAAGTGTAATTTTAACACAACGTATTTTTCGCTGTAAGATAACCCATTTGGTTTCAATTACTTAACCAAAATCGCAAATTCCCAGAAAAGTTTGATTACATTTAATTGGAAAAATGTCTATTAAGGCAGTAGTGAATATAACTTTAAAGTTCCAAAAATATTCCTCTATAGTTAATACTGACGTGAAGAAACGTCAATATTTCGGGGTTTCACGAATTAATATTATGCAAATTAGTTTCCGGACTGCCTCTCTAGCACATAAATGTACAGTCCTTCGCAAAACAACGGTCCATTGAACTGCCGCGCAACGCTAGACCCAAGTTGGCCATCCTTCTTGGTCAAACTCTTATGGTCGGTTATATTCTGGATGTGCTAATTTTGTTAACGTGAATTGATTGCTTCTCCCACATTTAGGGCAGAAGTTGAAGAGTTAGAGACATACTGAAAAAGTCACTGCCATAGCCGTGTTTTGAACCAGTCCAGTTGCTCTGACCACCGAGCCACCACTGACCCGCATTTTTTTTTTCAGGTAAACAACAAGGAGATCTCAATGGCAACTTAAGTCCCGGGATTATTGGTTATCCAACTGTATTAGAAAGTGAATCGCTTCTTCCACACAGGAAATCCGAGGCTCAAATCACGTATGGCTGTGAAATTTTACTTTCTCTATACGTATGTACAATGTGTATAGTAGGTAGAGAAGGTATTGCGTTCCAAAAAATGCACCCAAAATCCATACCGAGATTTCACCTGAAATATAAGTATTAGGGTCCCCTATATAAAAAACAAGTTCTTAGAAAAAGATCACTTTGTGTTTGCTTGTGTGTGTGAAAATGATAAATCAAAAACGAAATGTCGGTAAAATACCAAAAGTGGTATTTAAGTTTAGCATCTTCCAAGGATGCCATATGAAGATTTTGAGGAAAATCCCGCACCCTGAATTATCCTTTACAAGGGAAAAATTTCGAAAATGTTGATTTTCTCAAAAATGGCACATAGATTTTGATTTAAATACCGTATATTAAAATGCGTATCGTTGCACTTTCTCAGAATAGGCTCTGAAGGTCTCTTCGATCTGGTTGACTTTTGCCTAACTTACTACACGAAATTGTAGTCAACACACAATAATTTTAGCATATACATTTTTTCAAGTAGTTTACCATTTCCTTGATATTCCTTGTTATTGGTTTCAGTTTCAAAATACTGGAACTTTTCTCATACCGGAATTTGTCAACTGCTGGCCATGCAACGAAACAAATTCAAACACATAGCAACCAGCTTTTTAACGATTTGACTATTGCTTTAGCCTAGTGCATTCCTTTTTACTTTCTCTACACGTACTATGTACGTAATAATAGAGAAGATATTGTATTGTACCCAAAAATTCTATACCAAGATTTCACAGGAAATACATGTTGTGAGACCCCCTGATTTCAAATAAAAAGCCTTTTTAGAAACACTGTGTGTGAACCACATAGCTCAAAAATGAAAAGCTCAAAAACTTGGTATTTAAGTTCAGTATCTTCCAAGGATCCGACACGAAGATTTTGAAGAAAATCTCCCCACCCCAACTACCTTGTACATGGAACTTTTTTTCGAAAATTTGGATTTTCTCAAAAATGGCTCAAACGATTTTGATTACAATACCTTATGTTTAAGATATTTTTATGACAAACGAAATGTATATCTTGAATTTTCTGGAATAGCCTCTGAGGACCTCTTCATCCCGAATGACTTTTGAATAACTGGCAAATCGTAAGAGATGGACAAAAACTTACTAAACAAAGAATGTAAAACTCATTAAAACACACAATTTATGGTATACATCTATATATTGGAGTCAACAGTTTTCCAGATATTCTGGATTAACGGTTTCAATTTTAAGCCACTTAAGACGGGAAGAAATCTTTCTTCTCGTTTCACATTTGTTTACTCATTGCAAGCAAAGAAAATGGAATTTCAATTGTTTCCGACGGGTTTTTAAAGAACTTGACCTTCGCTATGGCCTAGTGTACTCCCTAATTTCACTTCTACTTAGAAGTAAGTAAAGACCAATTCTGTTTATGTTTATCTCAATTAGCATGATGTAGATAAAAGATTCTTCTTTTCAATAAAAGGTTTGTTTGCGGAACATCTAGAGAAAGGCATGTGAATTGAGCACATCAGATTTTTTCCAATTCTATTTATAAGGAAGCAATAACGCCATTTCTGCTTAATAAATGTTTGTTACAGTGATGTAGAGAAGGTCATGTGAATTGAACACACAAGATTTTTCAGTCTGGCTCTACCTTTCTAATTTTGTTAGAAAACCGCTATTTCTGCTCGATTCCTTTATCTAACATAAGATTTGTTGTAGTTGGATCTTACGCGATCATAAGGACCTTCATTTGCAGATAAGCGCAGGCGCAAGGGTACACCTTTCAGGCGTAGACGCAATGCAAAAAGTTGGCTCGGATCTATAGATCGGTAAATTGCATACGGACATCCGAGCGAACGTAATTTTCAATTTGAATAACACAACTAAGAATAACCATAATGAAAACTGATCCAATCTTTCTAAATAGAGCATAAAAAGGGTTGTATCACTAAAACATCAGATCAACATCTGGTTTCAACATAGGCACGGTCTAATGGAAGACCACCATGATTGTGTGTGTGAGTGTTGGGAGGTATGTAGAGGGATCCTAGATAAAGTTTGAGATAAGGAACCTGAAGTCCCTTTTGCCAATGTCAAATGACATATTTTCTGGATCACACACCAATGACTGTAATTTTAAAAACCGTGGACGTGAAGTATGCTATTTCATTCAGAACGCCTCATTTGTATGCCAATAGTGAAAGGAATGCTGCACGCCACTGATAACCGTTAGGTCGAATGATCAGCTGGACGGATCGATAAAAGAGCTGGTCATTGAATTCCATGATATTAAGATCGCAGCGCTCTTTGAAGTTTTCATTGTTCAGTTTTAATTTTTTTCTCTCTCTCAAGAGAATACAATTTGACCAGATAGGCTAGTTTACAGTTTCCAGGCCATATTAATTTCTAAAGACAATGAAATGTATGTATGCAGTAATAGTTTGTAGATTAATTTAATAAAACAGGTTTGTTGTAATGTGTGCTCTGAAACTGAAGTATGACTTTAGCTGCTATTGCTAGGTTTAACCGTTTAGCTGCGACTGTTCCTCTGGTAACCTGTTCTATAAGGCATTTTTTCTCAAAGTTTCTTCTTATTTGCCTTTCATGCAGAGATGCACTTTCCTGACTAGTACATAGTTCTTAACTAGTTTGTTCATTTTGTATTCCATTTAAGGCAATTATTGTGCCTACAAATTATTGTCATGTGCAAGCTCGTTTATAACACTGTATTTTCGAGGGGTATGGAGAAGCGTGTTTAATGAATAGTTATTTAACGTTTTCCGTTGCTCCTAGATGCTTACATTTATTTTGTCACAACGAATAAATAAAATTGAGTAACGCAGTAAAATATGAACGGATCCTTATAACATTCAAACAAATTAGATAAACATAAAAATCGGATGTGTTTCATTCACATGAATTTCTCTATATATCTCTGTACCAAATTATTGTTAAAACTTGTGCTTCTATCTACTTCATGTTAATCGAGATAAACATAAACAGAATTTTTTGTTTGTTTGTAAGTAGAAGGGAAATAATGGATTACACTAGGCTAAAACGATAGTCAAACATTTTAAAAGCTGGTTGTCATTTGGATAAATTCTATTTCTTTGCATTGCCAGTTGACAAATTCCCATATGTGAAAGGTTGAAGTATTTTAAAGCTGAACCCAATAACGAGTATCTAAAAATGATCAACTCCACGAAAACAATGTGTGACATAAATTCTGTGTTTCAACAATATCTACATTTTTTGTGTAGTAAATTTTTGCCTACTAGCTATGCAAAATTCGTCCAGAATAAAGAAGTCTTCAGCGGCTATTCCCAGAAAATTCAAGATATACATTTTATTTGTCGTGTAAATATGTTTAATATATCTACGGCATTTTAATAAAACTCCTTACAGCCATTTTTGAGAAAAGCAAAATGTTCGAATTTTTTTCCATGTAAGGGGTAGTTTGAGGTGGGGAAGATATTCCTCAAAATCTTCGCGCCGCAAGCTTGGAAGATACTAAACTTATATACCAAGTTTGGTATTTTACAGACTTTTCGTTTTTGAGTTATCGTGTTCACAGAAAAAGCACACACACACACAGATATATACAGGGTGTACATAAATGAATATCGGATTTTTAACTCTTTATAATATTTATTACATTCAACTTACAGTTATAAATGATATGTCAAATGAAAAAGCAACTC